>CM034153.1:702856710-703402424 GCA_019776745.2 Taxus chinensis | reverse complement strand
TTACCTGTCCAATCACTTTGAGATCTAAGGGAAGGCCTCCGCACTCCCTGCACACACACCTCACTGTCTCACTATCAATGCTCATGGGCAGAACTTCGTCACTGTGTGGGAAAGCATGGAAACAAAACAACCGCCAGCTCTCATCCTCCCTCAGCCGCTCCACTTTGATGGTAGCTACATCTGGGATTCCCAACCGTTTAAGCACGCTGTTACTTCTGGAAGTGGTAATGGTGATGTTGGAGTTGTGATGTGGAGAGATGAGAGGCACACACAACTCAGTTAACAAGGAGTTTGCACTTGTTTCCCAAACATCATCTAAAAACAAAGCGAACTTATTTTTGCTTAACCTTCGACTTAACCAAATTTTCACAACCTCTCCCTCTTTGCTCTCCAATCTTTCATTTATTTGAAGAGCTATTTGTTTGACAAGATCATTTCTGAGAGCATTGAAAGAGGGAGTTTTTGAAATGGTAAGCCAAAGCATCAGGCTGTCACTGGAAAAAAGAGTTTGTACCTGGTTGCTGTTGAACACTGTTGGAAATATGCATGTGTACGCATATTTAATTCCTCCCATAGCATTTTTAGGAAAGCTAATTTTAGCTTTAGTCTTGTTTTAGTTTGCTTTAGTTAAGTTAGCTTTATCTTATTTTTATCATTAGATTTAATTCAAATAAATCTCCAGTTTTAATTCATGCATAGCATGCAACTATTTTAAAGCATGAGTTTATATTTAGAATGCTCAGTTGAAGAGTTGTTAGTGGGTGAGTTATTCTATTTAAATAACAGCAATTGTAATTGCTTTGAATGCACACACAAAGGTGTGAAATCTGCACAAGGAAGGAAGGATGTGCATTGAAAGCACATAGTTCGCACGCACAACTTGATTGTAAAGAGCTGAAGCTCTGAATATGATGAAGCTTTTATTAATGGAGATTATGCACAATAGTGCTGGTTCAGAATATTCATCTATTTATGCAAGTTATTTAAGTATTATGTTTATTTCTTTTATGTTGTTCATGTTGTATAAGACTGCAGATTTTCTACAAATTGGTATCAGAGCAAGGTTATTCCAGCAGCTTATTAAATTGGTAGCAAGCTATGGCTTCTACATCTGGTATGCAGACACCGCAATTTAATGGAAAGAATTACGAATACTGGTCGTTGACCATGAAGGTGATTATTCAGATCTCAAGATGTGTGGGATATCGTTGAAGATGGGTACACAGAGCCCACAAATGCAGCAACATATAATGCACTTTCTCAAGAAGAGAAAGATACTTTGAAGGAGTTACGAAAGAAGGACGGCAAAGCTCTTTTCTATATTCATCACAGCAATGCATGAAAGCATTCTTCCAAGAGTGGCAGCAGCCAGTCAAGCAAATACTGCATGGGATACTTTACAAGTTGCATATCAAGGTAAGGAGAAAGTAAAAACCGCCAAGCTACAGTTACTTCGTAGAGATTTTGAGAATTTAGCAATGAAAGATTCAGATTCTGTAGAATCATTTTTTACTTATGTAGTTGGCTTAGTCAATAAAATTAAATCTCATGGTGAGACTCTTGAGGACAAAAGGATTATTGAAAAATTGCTTAGAAGTTTGCCTAAAAAATTTGATCCTTTAGTTGTTGCTATTGAAGAAACTAAGGATCTGAGTCAGTTTTCTATTGATGAGTTGCATGCATCACTAATCAATCATGAACAGAGGATGAATAGATCACATGCAAGTGTAGATCAGGCTTTTGCATCTCAGACAGTAGGTAGTCATGGCAAAAGAAGAGGAAATTTCATCCCAAGAGGAAGAGGAAGAAGTCCATCTAGAGGAAACGTGGCAGCGGTTCATCAAACTCAGGTGGAAGAGGAAAAAATCAAGAACAGAGTTATGGTCAGAGACAAGATAAGTCTCATGTTCAGTGTCATTATTGCAAGAAGTATGGGCACTATGCTTATGATTGCAAGAAAAAGCAATATGATCAGGAGAGACAAAATCAAAATCAGGTTGGAAGTTCTATTTCTAAACCTATGTTTATGGCATGCACAAGGATTGCCGAAGCAATACCTTCTTTATCCCCTATTGAATGTAATTTTTCAAAAGAGAGTCCATGTGATGTATGGTATTTGGATTCAGGTTACAGTAATCACATGACAGGTAATCTAGATTTGTTTTCTAATTTGGATGATTCAGTTAAGAGTGATGTAACTCTTGGAAATAGCAATATTGTGTCTATGAAAGGAAAAGGCACAGTTAGTATTCTAACAAGACAGGGGGAGCAAACAAGTATGCAAGATGTTTACTATGTTGCAGTTTGAAACATAACCTTATGAGTATTGGACAACTGGTACAGAAAGGATACCGAGTCTATATGGAAGACAATGAGTGCGTGATTGTGGACAAAGCTCCTAGCACTCATTTGATTGTAAAAGTGAAGATGAGCAGCAATAGGATGTTTCCATTGATTTTGAAACCAGGAAAAAAGAAGAAATCAGATCTGTTTGCAGCAAAACCAATAGCAGCTCAGTTTGCAGCCAAGTCCTGCACTAAGCCAAATCAGTCTTTTGTTGAGTCCTGAGTCGCTCAAACAGAGTATGAGTCCTGTGCCAATGAAAATCAGGTCATGCACTACAGCAAGCGAGTCCTGCGCTGATTCCTACGTAAATATAGTTGAGTCCTGTAGCTGAAGGAACACAATCAGATTTTCATTCAGTCATGAAGGATGAAACATGGCTTTGGCATCTAAGGTATGGACATTTGAATTTTGGAGGTTTGAATTTATTACATAGAAAAAATATGGTTAAAGGTTTGCCATTGATTCAGAAACCGGAAAGGGTATGTGAAGGTTGTATTTTGGGAAAGCAACACAGAGATTCATTCCCAGTTGGAAAAACAGCAAGAGCAAGTGCACCACTTGAGATTGTACATTCAAATTTATGTGGACCTATGCAGACAGCTTCTATTGGAGGTTGTATTTATTTTATGACATTCATTGATGATTACACAAGGAAGACATGGGTTTATTTTCTAAGAAATAAATCAAATGCCTTTGATACATTTCAGCAGTTCAAGGCATTAGTGGAGAAGCAAAGTGGATACTAGATCAAAGTTCTCAGAACGGACAGAGGAGGTGAGTATGTTTCTAATGAGTTTATGAATTTTTACAAATATCATGGTATACACAAGCAGTTTACTACTAGGTATACACCACAGCAGAATGGTGTGGCAGAGAGGAAAAATAGAACCATCATGGAGATGGCGAGAAGCATGTTGAAGGCAAAACATCTTCCAAATGAGTATTGTGCAGAAGTAGTAGCAACTTTTGTTTATATTTTGAACAGGTGTCCAACGAAACTTGTTAGGAACATGGTTCCTCAACAAGCATGGACTAATAGGAAACACAGTGTTTCACATTTCAGAGTTTTTGGTTATGTAGCATATGCACATGTACCTGATGAGCTAAGGAAGAAGTTAGACAACAAAGGAGAAAAGTGTATTTTTGTTGGGTATTCAGAGAATACAAAAGCATACAAGTTGTACAATCCAGTCACTAGAAAGGTTGTGATCACCAGGGATGTACAGTTTATTGAGAATGAAGCATGGGATGGAAGTATAGAGAAAACAGTGAGTATAGCAACATCTATTCCACATGATGATATGACAGATGAAACTTTAGAGCAACAAGCTACTGTATCTACAAATCTTGGACATGCACCACAAGTTGTAGCACAAGCTACACCTCCATCTACAGTCAGGAGGTCACCAAGATTTCAGCCATCTTCAGCCATGCAAGAGACACCACAGGGAACACTAGAAGCTACTCCATCACCAAAAAGCAGTCCTGCATCAAATACTCCTATGCAGCGGAAAACAAGAAGTCTAAGTGAGATTTATAATGTTGATACAACTAATTCATTTTCAGTTTTTGCATTATTTTCTCAAGCTGCAGATCCAGTATATTACGAAGAGGCTATAAAGAATGAAGTTTGGGAAAAATCCATGGATGATGAGATTGATGCTATAGAGAAGAATCAGACATGGGAGCTAATGGATCTTCCAAAAGGAAAGGACGTGATAGGAGTCAAGTGGGTCTACAAGACAAAATACAATGCTGATGGAAAAGTACAGAAGCACAAAGCAAGGCTGGTTGCAAGAGGTTTTACGCAGCAATATGGAGTTGACTACAATGAAACATTTGCACCAGTAGCACGTTTGGATACGGTAAGAATGGTTTTAGCGATTGCAGCTCAAAAAAAATGGCCTATTTACCAGATGGATGTTAAATCAGAATTCTTAAATGGATTCCTTGAAGAGGAAGTTTATGTAAATCAGCCAGAAGGTTATGAGATTGAAGGTCATGAAGGAAAAGTATACAGATTGAAGAAAGCACTCTATAGTCTCAAGCAAGCACCTAGAGCTTGGTACAGCAGAATAAATTCTTATTTGATTGAGAATGGTTTTAGTAGGAGCAGCAGTGAGCCTACCTTATACACCAAGATAAATGAACATGGTAAAATTTTAATTGTTTGTTTATATGTAGATGATTTGATCATTACTAGAAATCTATCTACAGAGTCATTCAAATCAGCCATGAAGAAGGAGTTTGAGATGACAGATCTTGGTCTTATGCATTATTTTTTGGGTATTGAAGTTCAACAATTAGAAGGTGAAGTTTTTATCTCACAAGAAAAGTATGCAAGTGACATTTTGAAAAGGTTTAACATGTTGAATTGTAAGCCAGCACCAACACCAGTTGCAGTAGGTTTGAAGTTGAGTAAAGAGGATGAAGGATCGTTTGTGGATCCAACATTGTTTAAAAAGTTGGTTGGAAGTCTTATGTATTTGACGGCCACAAGGCCTGATATCATGTATGGTGTGAGCCTCATATCAAGGTTCATGGAATCTCCAAAATATTCACATTGGCAAGCTGGAAAAAGAATTTTTAGGCATGTACGTGGAACAAGAAATTATGGAATTCTTTATTCAAGTTCAGATGAGTTCAAACTCATTGGTTATACAGATAGTGACAATGCTGGAAGTATAGATGATCAGAAAAGCACATCTGGCTATACTTTTCACTTTGGAACAGGAGTGGTTTCATGGGCATCAAAGAAGCAGCCCATTGTCACGTTATCTTCAGCAGAAGTAGAGTATGTAGCAGCAACAGGAGCAGCATGTCAAGCTGTTTGGATGAGAAGAGTGTTGACAGATTTACAACAGAAACAAGAGGAAGCTACATAGATTTTTTGTGACAATAACTCAGCCATAGTGTTGTCCAAAAATCATGTTTTTCATAAGAGGAGCAAGCATATTGATATGAGGTATCATTTCATCAGGGAGCTGGTAAACAACAAGGAAATTCATCTTGAATTTTGTAGATCTGAAGATCAGTTTGCAGACATTTTTACAAAAGCTTTAGCAAAAGAAGTTTTTGAATATTTGAGAGATTGTTTGGGAGTTTGTGATCCTGCACATGGCAGATCTGAAAAAGAAAACACAACTCTAGAAGAGTGAAAGCTACAGTTTGAAATTAAGGGGGAGTGTTGGAAATATGCATGTGATGCATATTTAATTCCAACTATAGCTTTTTTAGGAAAGCTAATTTTAGCTTTAGTCTTGTTTTAGTTTGCTTTAGTTAAGTTAGCTTTATCTTATTTTTATCATTAGATTTAATTCAAATAAATCTGTTTTAAATCATGCATAGCATGTAACTGTTTTAAAGCATGAGTTTAGATCTAGAATGCTCAGTTGAAGAGCTGTTAGTGGGTGAGTTATTCTATTTAAATAACAACAATTGTAATTGCTTTGAATGCACACACAAAGGTGTGAAATCTACACAAGCAAGGAAGGATGTGCATTGAAAGCACACAGCTGCACGCACAGCTTGATTGTAAAGAGCTGAAGCTCTGAGTACGATGAAGCTTTTATTAATGGAGATTATGCACAGCAGTGCTGGTTCGAATATTCATATGTTTATGCAAGTTATTTAAGTATTCTGTTTATTTATTTTATGTTGTTTGTTGTATAAGACTGCAGATTTTCTACAAACACCCTTTTTAGGAGTAGATTTTTGCCAGATCCGCCCATGCCAGCAACGCTGATCCGTAAAACTTTTTTCTGCAACGCAGATTGTATCAACTCCTCAATCCTCTTGGAGGCATAATCTTGTTCCATAATCAGAGGCTCATCAATATACTTCATCTTCGGCGGGGCTGAAGAAGTGGATGGAAAACATTTCACAGATGTTGACATGATTCGAAGCTTGAGAGAATCAATCCTTTCTGTGATCTGGTGCAGTCCCTGCCGATTAACCACATCTTGCTGGAGCTGGTGGAGAAAAGCAATGGAAGGAGTGGAGTTTAGATGTTCCTCCATTACAGAAATGAGATGAGTGATCTTTCTTCTCATTCGATAACAAGAAATTAGGTGATAGGAAGATGGCACAGTGCAGTGTTGTGCCAAATCATATGCTTCCTCGAGAAAATCATTCAATTCGTTCAACCATCGATTCAGGGAAGAGGACAGAGGATGGTGAGAGGAAGCATTGATTTTTCCAGAGTTCAAAGCCTTCCGATATTCCTGCAATTCGATGTTGATGGAGTGAAATCTGTCAACCAGAAGTTTGAGGGCATACAACTCTTTCTGGCAGCGGATAGCAATGTTGATGTGATCAATAATCTGTTTTATTGCCAGCTGAATGGCATAACCAATCATTCTAGAGATGAAACCATGATCAGCCATTATTGAAACACAACCTGTTTTCTACTGGGAACAATGTGTATTGTGCTGCAAATGCAAACTATGTTGGAATGTTAATCGAGGCCAATAATAACATCAAAACAAATAAGATGGCTTGACATGTTCCAGGATTTCAATTTTTTCCATTAAAAAGTTTTTGTTGTTTGAAAAATTTAAACAAAAAAACTTGAAGGGAACTCTCAGGCTTTCACCTTTTGTGATTGATATGTTTTTGTTTATTTGTGGTCGAAAGGTTAAAATCACACCTGCATCATTATTACACCGAAAGGCTCTGACACGGATGACGACAGTGAGGGCACGTCCGATCTTTCGCCGTATACGTGTCACTACCTGGTATCAGGCACTTTTCTGCACAGGCGTAGTTGTCAAAACACGCGTGATTTGACGGTGATGGTAACGAAGCAGCAGTTGTCATTGGTGTCCGCTGAAATGTAGAGTTGAGCTTCTGGAGGATCGATCCCTTGACGTATGTCCTGCCAAAACTCAGATCAACAGAAACACAACTCAGATTCGATGGATGTCCGGTTAACGGTAGTATATTGACTCATGAGTTTAACACAACTCACAAATGAATGTGCTCATTTTGTATACTCTTCACGCATGCTATTAATGTCAATTTCTACAGACTTTACCCTATGTACACATATTTAAGTATATATAAATTGAGTATATATTAATTCATGAGTTTATGTATATATGCAATATATAGGGGGGTTCAGGTTTTTGCATGGCATAGGAGAAAGGACTGATGTTGTGTTCGAGATTGTGATGACATTTGGCCTAGTCTACATTGTCTATGCCACAACCCTTGATCCCAAGAAGGGGGATTTAGCCACAATTGGTCCTATCGCCATTGGGCTTATTGTTAGTGCAAACATTTTCGCTGGAGGGACATTTTCACAAAACATTTGGCCCTGCTCTAGTTAGCTGGGCATGAAGGCACCATTGGATTTACCAAGTATGCCCTTTTGTTGGAGCTCACCTTGCTGGGATCATTGATGATTTTTTCGTGATTCGATTTGAACCCACTCACCACCAGCCATTGGCGACTGAGGATTATTGAGCTTCAACCAGCGTTAAATGGTGCCTTTGTTTTCCTCGGGGTCGAACTCGTGACCGGAGAAGGGAAAAACGTTTTTTTTAGTGTTTGTGTATGGTGGATGTATATTTGGTCTTATTGTTTGTATTGTGTCTCTGTCTATCGTGAGAGTATATGTACATACTTCATTTGCTATTGTAATGTGGTGGATTCTTATGAATAAAATGGACTCCTATTATGATTTATTATATTTGGCACACCCTTGGTTTACATTTTCCAAAATATGTAGAATTTTCTCAATATTTTCCAAAATAATATGTATAATTGATTTACCAACACACACACACACACACACATAAAATATCATTAAGTAGATACAGTAAATATTGATGATGACACTTCTACACTGCAAATGTTCGGTTATAAAATGTTTTGTAATTTAAGAAACAATAAAAAGGGGTAAACTAGGCTATGATCACACTTTAGTTTTACAAGAGTCTGTATTGGTTCAGGTTTGCAACAAATGTCACTCATGCATTAAAATTATTTTACATTTATGAGCTTGGTTAACGCCTTTGGATCTGAAATAAAGTGTTTGTATTGTTATGCAAGGAAAATGACAGGTCTGAAAGGCCATTTAGGGTATATGTACATACTTCATTCGCTATTGTAATGTGGTGGATTCTTATGAATACAATGGACTCCTATTATGATTTATTAAATTTGGCACACCTTTGGTTTACATTTTCCAAAATATTTATAATTTTCTCAATGTTTTCCAAAATAATATGTATAATCGATTTACCAACACACACACACACAATCTCTCTCTCTCTCTCTCTCTCTCTCTCTCTCTCTCTCATTAAGTAGATACAGTAACTATTGATGATGACACTTCTACACTGCAAATGTTTGACTATAAAATGTTTTGTAATTTAAGAAACAATAAAAGGGGTAAACTAGGCTATGATCACACTTTAGTTTTTCAAGAGTCTGCATTGGTTTAGGTTTGCAACAAATGTCACTCATGCATTAAATTTATTTTACATTGATGAGTCTCGGTTAACGCCTTTGGATCTGAAATAAAGTGTTTGTATTGTTATGTAAGGAAAATGACAGGTTTGAAAGGCCATTTAGGGTGTGTCGCTCTCCATGTTCTACCCTAGGTTTTGAAGAGTGCGTAACCCGGTTGGTCGGTTTGTTTGACACGGGTCTTTTTTCTCATTCAATTTTTATTTTGTTGTTAAATACATGGAGAAGCAAATAGTAGATAATTTTGAAGCTATACGATTCATATGTTATCAATCTAAGGAATATTTATATTGAATGCCCTTTAAATGTGTTCTTACTCTCCAAACCCTAAATTTCGTACATTAAACTTAAACTATTGATAATGGCGTAGGCGATGAGGATAAATCTAAAAAAACCTAAATTTTAAATCTATTTGAATCATACGTTATCAATCTAAGGAATATCTATATCAAATGAATTTAAACTACATTAAACTCAAAATATTGATAATAGTGTAGACGATGAGGATAAATCTAAACTATCTTAAAATTTTAATATGCTAGCAAATGCAAAACACTCCACCCCATTTTTTGCATTTACTCACTTGAGAATTTTTTACTTGGATTCATCGATATGTGGTTTTCGAGCAGAAGTGGAGGTCATCGCGGGCTCTGCATCTTGCTACTTCTTGAAAGACTATGGTGAAGACGTCAGAAATGGTGGCAGAGGCATGCAGTTGACAAATATTGGCCTTTGAGTGGGTTTATGCATTTGAACGGGTCTTGGTAATTGCACTTTGAGAACAAACTCTGGAGCTTGCACATTGAGCTTGATGAAGGTTTTGGCGATTGCACTATGGGCACATTATTTGTGATTTTTAATAGGTTTTAGTTTCATGTAAATTGGTGGTAGAAGTAGAGTTTAGTTTTATTTAATTTTTTAAGCTTTTCGACAGGCCATTTTCTTCCTTAATCAGGGTTTTGTCTAAAAAAAATTATTCATGGATTTCCTCAGGAGCAACAATTACATCACCTGATTGTGTTGTAAATGCATTGATGTTTTGCATGGACACTTTGAGTTTCTGTTTGGACCCCATGCCAAGAGTTCTTCAGCTTTTTAAGATGCCAGAAGGAGCGATGAACCTGCAAAAAAAGATTAATTCAGGGAAATAGATTGAAGAGTGAGTAGCAAAGAAAATTACCTGAGCAATGTCGCATCAAAGGCCTTTTTAATGGTGGACTTTAGGCCTCTAATTTATGAACATCCCAAATCCACCGTAAACTCGAGCATGCACATATTGTGGGACAAAAACGAAGAATAGGATGCTCGAGGTGGAGTGGCGAGGAAGCTAAAAAGATGGCAAGAAAAAGGAGGATAAAAACCGTCAAAGTGATGCACAAAAGAAAAAGAACCAGAAATTAAAGAAATCATGTATTTTCCCGGTAGCTACACATATTGATAGCAATTGAGTAGCTTGGGAGGCCATGCATTTGTAATCTTGCATGAATCACTCTTGGCTTAGAATAGTTGTGTCTTGATATGATTGTGGGTTTATCTTTGTCTGAGTAGCTTATATTGCTCCATGTCATCGCCCAACATGTAATCACTAAACTCTACATATGGTTGTGTGAAAAATACATGCATTAGACCAACATCATTGTCTACATTTTGATTTTATGGAAGTATCCAAGTTAGCATTGGTTTCCTTACCTACCAACTCGAATCCTGTGTAAAATCAATTCTTGAACTCGCCAACACATCCACCTTAATTCGATTCAAATCTATATTTTCCATCTCAGGTTGCTATCTCCATGGAAGCTCTAACAGTTGTAACCATATTTTTTTGTTACCCTTTTGAATCTTCTATTTTAACAAACTTGCATTGTATGTGTTCATCTCAATATGGATTAATCAACCCATGTAAAAATTCACAGTTAAAATATATACAAGTCCATTCACTGTGACTCGTTTTCATTCTAAATCTTGGTTGAAACTTTTTTTGTAATTTTTAATAGGTTTTATTTTCATGTAAATTGGTGATCGAAGTAGTGTTTAATTTTAGTCTAATTTTTATAGCTTTATAAACTCAAATAGACGATCTTCGTTTTATTGATATTTATTCATCTTCTTAGTAAATATATACATGTGTGTGTGTGTAAAAGAGTATTATTTTATTGGGGTATAGTCCCTCCCAAAAAACTATTTGCCAATAATAAAAAAACTATTATTTAATAATAGCTTGTAGCTATATTAGATAAGTTTCTCACGTTTGTCATTTAGTCGCAGTCAATGCATGTCTTATACAGTTTAAATGTTAAATATAGAGTTGTCAATGTTGTTATTGTTTTATGAGAGTCATAACTCGAAACAAAATTAATTGTAAAAGGAACAATTGAATCAACAATAAAATTAATTTTATGGCCTTTGAGTACTCATTTCTCTGAGCACCGAGCATACTAACTCATGATAGGCTAATTATGGCTCAATTAAACACAAACTTCTTCTCTACATCAGCCAAAATGACATGCTCTCTACAAATTTGTGGGGTGAAACATGTCTTTTAAATGGTGCTATTGGTTCTATCCTATAGATTTTTTGCACCGTTTCATTTCACCTGCCTAGTTTGCCTTCATTCATCATCATAAAATTTGATCCATACACAGGGGCCTAATTGGATATGGAAAACCCTTCCCATGTTCAAATTCCACTAGTTTCTAGAGGTGCACGGGAGCAATGACCACTTGAAATATCTTGGGCATTCTCAATCCATAAATCTGAAGGGCTTACTTTGTGGAGACCCATTGCTGACATTAGGGGTGGGTTTACCTTCCCATATCTATCAAGAGTTCCCTCTATATCCACCCTTCCAATTTAACCCCCTTTTTCATTCAACCGTTATGAAAAAATGTCTTCAACATCTCTTCCTTAATCACGCATACAAGAAAAATTCCAACTTCATTCCCTACCATTCACACTCCCCTCTTAATCTCTAATGGGGCTTCCCTTTCAAACTGCTCCACTTCTTTTGCAATATAGATATTTTCTTCCACACTAGTTTCCACTACTTCGTAGTTTTTCATTTTCCTCCTCCAAATATCATATTGTTTTGTTGTCTATTTCGGTTTCCTTTTCCACTCACTAATATTTTTCTTTCAGTGTTAACATCGCACACCTCACATACGATTGCTAGTTATATTTGAAAAATTTAAACAATATTCAAAAGGATGAGTCCTATGGGGGTTGGGGTAAGTGTGAATGCTTCTCATATTTTCAACGATACTAAATAATCGGGTGCATTCCAACTGTTGTGATTATTAAATATTTGTTTTTTTTTGTTGAAATAGTTAAAATTATACATACACCAACGTGTTCAAAATGTATCCACATAAATATTTTAATAAGTTCAAATGGTCTGGTTTGGGGTAAGTGTGAATGCTTCTCATATTTTCAATGATACTAATAAATCAGGTGCATTCTAGCTGTTGTGATTATTAAATATTTGTTTTTTTTTGTTGAAATAGTTAAAATTATACATACACCAACGGGTTCAAAATGTATCCACAGAAATATTTTAATAAGTTCAAATGGTCGGGTTTGGGGTAAGTGTGAATGCTTCTCATATTTTCAACGATACTAAACAATCGGGTGCATTCCAGCTGTTGTGATTATTAAATATTTGTTGAATGATACTAAACAATCGGGTGCATTCACCTTTTGTGATTGATAAGTTTTTGTTTATTTGTGGTTGAAAGGTTAAAATCACACCTGCACTATTGTCTTATTTGGAAAATTTAAGTAACAAAATTTCAAAGGACCCAACTTATTTGAGGATTTCATTTTGTGATTAGTAAGTTTTTGTTTATTTGTGGTTGATTGGTTAAAACATGCCTACACTACTATTGTATTTGGAAAATTTAAACACAAGGGACTCGGTTTATTTGTGGCTTTTGATTTTTGCGATTAATAAGTTTTTGTTTATTTGTGGAATGGTTAAAACCATACCTACACCACTATAGCATTTGGAAAATTTAAACAAAAAAATTCAAAGGACCCAATGGTCTATTTGGGTTTGAATGGTTAAAACCATACCTCCACCATTATTGTCTTTGAAAAATTTAAACAAAATTCAAAAGGACTAGTCCCATGGGGGTTGGGGTAAGTGTGAATGCTTCTAATATTTTCAATGATACTAAACAATCGGGTGCATTCCACCTATTGTGATTATTAAATATTTGTTTATTTTTGTTGAAATAGTTAAAATTATACATACACCAACGTGTTCAAAATGTATCCACATAAATATTTTAATAAGTTCAAATGGTCGGGTTTCATGAGGAGTTGGGGCAAGTATTTATATTTCTAATCTTATCTAAGGAGAATAAACCAATTGATGCATTATAGCTATTATCACTAATAATTATCTGTTTATTTTTGTTCGTAAGGTTAAACCCATATACACGCCTAGACTGCACGGAAACACCCTAGACCCCCTCGTACCAAGCTTGGTACATACCGGGTACTGGTATTGGTATGCTATGGGTATGTACCCACAGCCCTTGGGTACATCCTGGGTACGGAAATATGTACCCAGGGCATGTGGGTACTGTCATCACCAATCCGGCACTATGATAATTCTTCACCGGGAACTCCTCATGCTATGATTATTTACTAATGCACAGCCTTTAGTTTGGTGGATGTAATCTAGAAACAAAACAACAATCGAACACAAGAATACCATTGACTATGATAAGACAGAATGATGAAAAATCTGAAATATCAAAGTAAATTATGATATTAACATGAAATTGTTACAATCTCACCCATGAGGTACTTCAACAAGACTATGGGAGAAACTTTACAATTACGCCTCTTGATGGCTTCTTCAACACACCTTTAACTGATGGCTTCCTTTGCACACTTCCTACAATATTTCTCACTACTTCTTTCTATGCTAAATGAGGGGGGTGGCCTCTCTATTTATAGAACTTCCAGGCTTATCCATCCTATCTCTAAGATAGGATAAGAAATCCACTCTGACGAATCATATTCCATACCTTAACTCTTATCTGTACATGTAAACTTATCTCTTAAGATAAGATAAACCTTATCATTTTACATGGGTTCCACATTTTTAGACTTTTTACAAATAAAATACACAAAATATTTATGACCTCACTCCTTGTCCTTATTACCAATATAATATTTATAATTCCTAATCATGTAGACCCTACTTCTCTACTTACCCAAACTTTGACATTTTAACATTACCGGACCACTTATGACAAATATTTACTTTTTACAACATTCCTATTGTACTTTGACTGTTACCGTACTCCACATTATTGGCGACACCGTATTGACGGCACCGTTATCTTCTATCAGACGCTACTACTAATTATACTTAACAACATCCTATTCCTAATACATACATTAATGAAATAGAAATTATGGAGGAAAATTTTAGTGTCGACATCTTCCCCCTTCCTAGCTTCTACTCCGTCCTCAGAGTAGACTATTCTAGTGCTTGAAAAATCTTCAACTTGTCGTGGTTGACCCATTTCGTAATGGGAGTGCCATCCAATTCCTCCATTCGGTACGTACCATTTTCATGCACAGTTGCTATTTTGTAGGGCCCCATCCATTTTGGAAGAAATTTTCTCTGTCTTCTTTTTTTGTATCTAGAATCATATACTAGAACCAAGTCATTCACTTGAAATGGAGACCACCGGATCTTTTGATCAAAGTACTCCTTCTGCTTCATTTTCTTCTTATGGCTTGTATCCTTTTCTATTTCCCTCATTTCCTCTAGCAAATGAAGATGTACCAACCTTTCTTTTACTGAATCACTTTCATCCATCCTTTCATTTTTCATAACTCTCACAGTGGGAATATCAAACTCAATAGGAAGAACTGGATCAATGCCATAGGCCAACTGAAATGGGGAGTATCCTGTTGCTGACTTTGATGTTGCCCTATATGCCCACAATGCTGCATGAATCCTTTTATCCCATTTATGTACCTGCAAGGCTGCATCTTTTGCTAGAATTTGACACAGCACAAAATTTGTTCGTTCCACCTGTCCATTTGTGCTTGGCTTGTATGTTGTTGCCTTCCTGTGCTTAATAGAAAATTTATTGACTAGGGCTTCTACCACCTCATTAATGAAGTGGCTTCCTTGATCTGTTAAAATTTCTAATGGACAACCAAATCTGGTGACAATACGTTCATATATGAACCTTGCCACTTCATCCATAGAAGTTGTCTTCAATGGCCTAGCTTCAACCCACTTGGTTAAATAATCTGTGGCAACTACAATATACTTATTTTGGCGTGATGTAGTTGGAAGTGGACCTACAATGTCTATTCCCCACTTTTCAAAGGGACCAAGGGGAAGAATAGGACATAATGGAGCTGATGAAGTCTTACGGTTACCATGTGTTTGACAAATATCACATGTCTTACAATAATTATAACAATCTTTAAAAAGAGTGGGCCAGTGATAACCTGCATCCAAGATCCTTCTTGCTGTAAGTTGTCCAGAGAAGTGCCCTCCACATGTACCATTGTGGAATTCTTCAAGCAGCTCCTTTCCTTTATCACGTCCAACTACCCTCTTGTACTGTCCATCAGGTCCTATTCGAAATAATACTCCATGCAGAATAGAATATGGACGACTGGCTTGAGTAATCTTTCTCTTAGTCTTTGCATTGGCACCATCAGGAAACTTGAATTCATTCAGATATTTCCAAATATCTATGTATTCACTAGGGATTGTGTCAAGGGAGAACAATGCTGCATCGGGAAAATCATCATCATCATAAGATGATCCTAAACCATCATAGGCTCGAGAGAGTGCATCTGCATTGACATGCTTCTTTCCTGGCCTATCTATAATATCAAATTCAAATTCTTGTAGCAAAATTATTCATCTTGCTATTCTCCCTGATGGGTTAGGCTTATTGACAATATATTTCAGAGCCTGATGATCTGTTACAACTATAAATTTCTACCCTAGCAAGTAATTTCTAAACTTCTTGATAGCCAGAGCCTCTTTTTCAATATAGTTTACCTCAGCACTGCTCATTTTTCTGCTCCCAAAGTAAATTGGATGTTCATTCCCATTTTCATCCTTTTGGCTCAAAGTACTACCTAGTACTGCATCTGAGGCATCAGTGTACACAATGAATGGCTTGCTCCAATCTGGATTCTTCAAAACAGGTGAAGACACCAGGGCTTCCTTCAGTTGTCCAAAAGCTTCATGCGCCTTGTTTCCTGGTTCATAAGCAACATCCTTCTTCAAGAACTGGGTTAGTGGCTATGCAATCTTTGAGAAATTCTTGATGAACCTTCTATAGTAACCCACATGGCCTAAAAATGATCTCAACTTACTTATATTCATAGGAAATGGTAAATCTTTGATTTTTGAAACTTTATCAGGATCAGTACCAATACCATCTCTGGATACAACATGCCCTAACAAAATGCCTTTAGAACATCCAAAGACACACTTTGTAGGGTTTAGTGAGGCTTGTGCTTCATCTAACCTTTGAAATGCTGTCTCCATCTGGTGCAGGTGGTCCAACTTGCTCCCATAGATGCAAAAATCATCCAGAAATACTCTGATGAAGGTCCCAATGTAGGGTTCGAACACCCTATTCATCAAACGCTGGAATGTTGCTGGAGCATTACACAACCCAAAAGGCATAACTCTATAAGCAAACGTTCCCCAAGGAGTGGTGAACGTGGTCTTCAGCTGATCTTTCTCTACTATACGAACTTGGTTGTAGCCGCTATATCCATCAGCAAAACTATAGCACTCCTGGCCAGCTACTTCTTCCAAGATCTGATCTGAAAATGGAAGAGGGTAATGATCCTTCTTTGTTGCCTTATTGAGCTTCCTGTAATCAACACAAATGCGTAGCTTCCCATTCTTTTTTATTGAGATCACAATGGGAGAAACCCATTCTGAATTCTCCACAGTAAATATGAATCCTGCATCAAGCAACTTATCTATTTCTTCTTTTACAGTCTTCGAAAAATTAGGATTCATTCTATATGGCATTTTCTTTATGGGCTTAGCACCATCTACCAGCTCAATACAATGTTCTACCCAACTTACTTGATGGAGTTCCTTGCAATCAAAAGTGAATAGGTGTATGTACCTTCGAAAGAGCTAGAGGTAGGTTTCCTTCTCACTCTCCATCACAGCATCACCAATTTTTATTTGTTGGAGACGATCATCAACTTCTTCTTCAGATAATTTAATGGGGTCCTGGGTTGGTGTGACTGGAAGAATATCCATGACTGAAACATCAACCTCACTTTCTTCATCTTCAGTGTCCACTTCACTAGTACTAGAGTAATCAGAAGATGTCCAATCATCAGTTTCATCACTTGAATCCACAGGTTCTACTTTATGATGTCGAGGGATCACGTTTATCTTCACCCTCTCTCTACCACGTCCAAGTGTCATGAAACCTTCATTCCAGTAGTTTCTTGCATGAAATCTCCTTAGCCATGGTCTTCCCAGCAGCATTGGGTACGCAAAAGTACCATTTTTCATCACCTGAAAGTCTACCACACATACAACACCCATAACAGATATTGCCACATTTGAAACTACACCTTCTGGTTTAGTTTTTCCCTTATTTAATGACCTTAACATAAGTGTTGAAGGGCGATCAATTTTTAAACCCAACATATTCATTACACACTTGTTCATTACATTAACTGTAGCACCTCCATCAACTAAGACATCATGAATTGAAATACCATTACATAATACCTCAGATTGTGGAGCATAGGGATCTACCTCTGCCTCCAAAATAGGGACCTTAACCTCCTTCCTTCTTCGAGCATTGAGTCCACCTCGCAACTCCCGCCTCTTCTCATAAGACATAGCCAAGAGTTGACCATATGTAATATTTGCAGGCCTTTTGGACAGATCTTCCAAGATGGAGTATGGTCCTTGCCCCTGTGAAATCAGAAAATCCTACACACCCAACTTTCTACTCCTATGTTTCTTACTAGTTTCTCCTTTCATCTTCTTAGGATCAGTTCCATATTGATTATCTTTTTCTTTCTTTCTTTTTGTTACAAACACATCTACTTCATTATTTCTACTCTTATCTACTACATCAAGAGAATTCACAGGTGCTTTTCCTTTATCATTATCTCTTGTACCAGATGTAGAAGCTCTATCTGGACAATTATACTTATAATGACCCTTTTTATAACAACCATAACAAACAACTTCAGAAATATTTCTTTTTGGACCTCTATCTCCTCCCTGAGAACTAAATTCCTTTCCTTGAAGAATATTAATAGTTAAATGGCCCATCTTTCTAAGTAGATCTTCATACTCAGTAGATGTACTAGGAGAAATATTTGTGCTCACCGGGAGTGGTTGTGGATTCTGGACCAAAGGTGCTGGTGTAGGCTCTACTTTAACAACAATTTCTTTGGGCTCCTCTTCCATGCTTTCTTCTTGCCTTCTTGCAATCTCCTTTGCTTGTTCAATGGTAGTTGGGCGGTCATACTTCAGTCGTTGTCTGATCTCCGGCTTCATACCAAGAATGAAGTGCTTACAGAAGAGATTATCCATGCCATTCATCAACTCATCCGCTAGTCCTTCCTTCTGGATCTGGGCATCAAGCTTCCTCCTTAGCTCTAGAACATGAGCATGATAATCCCTTATCTTCTCCTTCTCTCCTTGGGATAGCTTTGTGATTTCGATCATGAGATCTGCATATTTCTGTTGTTCACCAAATTCTTCAAGAAAACTTTCATTTAATAAATCCCATGAATTTTTCACATTATCACCTAGTGTTTCAAACCACCTAAGTGCTGAACCATCCAAAAAGGTAGGAAAAAATTCAGTCCATTATTCCCTTCTTATGAGGCCATTACAAATACAAGATCGTTTAAACTCTTGAATGAAAGAAGAAGCATCTTCATTAGATTGAGCTGAAAAAACAGGAATCTTTCCCATTTTTAAAAGTAACCACCGTGAAATACCAACCCACAAGTACAATCAACAAGACTTATGTGCACAAATAATTGGAATTACTATAGAAATGACCACGGTAAACTATGGTAAAACTTGACTTACTATGGTGAAAACTGATTTTACTGTGGTAAATACTATTCACGGTAAAAAGTGAAGTTATTGCGGTAAATACTATTCATGGTAAAAAGTGACTTTACTGTGATAAATACTATTCATAGCAAAAATGACTTTATCATGGTAACTACTATTCACGGTAAAAATGACTTTACCATGGTAACTACTATGCACAGTAAAAACAAGGTTACCCTCCAATTGATTTTTGACTAAGTGGGAATATCTCTCCAGAAAATCCACCAACGAGGAATGGTCCCGACAACGGAACCAAAATGTCATCACCAATCCGGCACTATGATAATTATTCACCGGGAACTCCTCGTGCTATGATTATTTACTAATGCACAGCCTTTAGTTTGGTGGATGTAATCTGGAAACAAAATAACAACCGAACACAAGAATACCATTGACTATGATAAGACAGAATGATGACAAATCTGAAATATCAAATTAAATTATTATATTAACATGAAATTGTTACAATCTCACCCATGAGGTACTTCAACAAGACTATGGGAGAAACTTTACAATTATGCCTCTTGATGGCTTCTTCAACACACCTTTAACTGATGGCTTCCTTTGCACACTTCCTACAATATTTCTCACTACTTCTTTCTATGATAAATGAGGGGGGTGGCCTCTCTATTTATAGAACTTCCAGGCTTATCCATCCTATCTCTAAGATAGGATAAGAAATCCAATCCAACGAATCATATTGCATACCTTAACTCTTATCTGTACATGTAAGCTTATCTCTTAAGATAAGATAAACCTTATCATTTTACATGGGTTCCACATTTTTAGACTTTTTACAAATAAAATACACAAAATATTTATGACCTCACTCCTTGTCCTTATTACCAATATAATATTTATAATTCCTAATCATGTAGACCCTACTTCTCTACTTACCCAAACTTTGACATTTTAACATTACCGGACCACTTATGACAAATATTTACTTTTTACAACTTCCTATTGTACTTTGACTGTTACCATACTCCACATTATTGGCGACACCATACTGACGGCACCGTTATCTTCTATCAGACGCTACTACTAATTATACTTAACAACATCCTATTCCTAATACATACATTAATGAAATAGAAATTATGGAGGTAAATTTTAGTGTCGACAGTATGTACCCATAGCATACCCACATGGTTTTTTTAAATTTTTAAGTGCAAAAAAATAAATAAAACTTGAGGGCTTTGACTAGAATTGAATCTTGTAAAGTTCGTGTGAGATTCAATATTGCCAGTAGGCTCTGAAGGGTCAAGAGAGATGAAAAGGACTTCATTTGGTTGACTTACTATTTGGGGGCTCTTTTTTTGCTCTTGATGGGTCCTTTATTCTTCAGTCAATTTGGAAGGCTGGGAATAAATGAAGCACTTGGTGGTTGGGTAGCCTATCTTCTCTTCATCTGACTTTAGGTGCCAAGCCTACAAATCGATTTTGTCAAATTAGAAATATAATGACAAGATCCTTGCCTTGATAAGAGGCTGTTCTACCCCTGCTTTGGTTTGAGAAAGAAATTAAAATATTTCATGACTTGTATAGATTTGGGAAGTGGATGGAATGGATAGACCTTAAAGCTTCCTATAAGCTTCCTCAATCTCAGTTCAAAATGTATACAATGCTCAAAAATTATTTCACAACTCCCTCTACTGGACTAGTTATGGAGGATGAGATGTCTAACTCAAGCTTAAGGCATTAATAATGAATTATCAAATCTATAATATAGTCTATGTTATTAACTATTATGTTTTGAACATTATGGATCAATACAAACTCAAGTCTCAATTCTTGAAGTATTGGAAATTTTTTTCCATGTTCTATGAATGATTTAAATTTTTATGAGTATTAAATTTCAATAAGTATGCAAATGCTTCTTTGTGTGTGTGTGTGTGTGTGTGTGTGTGTGTACCGAACCCGTGGGCCGTACCCATAGCGAAATAGTCTAGATACACGCGACCATGTTCAAAACGTACCTAGAAATTTATTATAAATCTGTGCAAGAAATGGGTAGGGTACATCCGCATGTGACATGCATGAAAATAGGTGCATTTTGTATAGGGTATAGTCACTTCGAGAGTTGGGTGCTGAGATAACTTAATTTTCTCATCATATGTGCATAGGAAAAAACTATAAAAGAATTTATAAACATGTTATTTTAATAAGTTTTTTAATTATTATTTCTAAATCACTGTTATTGAAAATATATAATAATTTATTAGGTGAATTATTGGGTGCAAAAAATATAATTCAGAGGAAACATGCACACGCATGAGCGGGCACAAACAAAGACACACATGTCAAATAATCTAGGTAAATATTAGTTTGGAAGAAATGTAGATACACACCACCTTGTTCAAAAACGTTTCTAGAAATTTATTGTAAAACTGTGCAAGAAATGGGTAGGCTAGATCCACATGTGACATGCATGCATAGAGGTGCATTTTGTATGGGGTATAGTCGCTTTGAGAGTTGGGTGCTGAGACAACTTAATTTTCTCATAATATGTGCATAAGAAAAACTATAAAAGAATTTGTAAACATGCTATTTCAATAAATTTTTAATTATTATTTCTAAATCACTGTTATTGACAATATATAATAATTTTCTACGTGAATTATTGGGTGCAAAAATTTTAATTTAGAGGAAACATGCACATGGGTGTGTGGGCATACACACACAGATGTCAAATAATATAGGTAAATATTAGTTTGGAAGAAATATTAATTTTCTATGTATAATATGATCATATTTTTTTACATTTCCCTTTCTCTATAGGTGTCTTCTCACTGATTTCGGAACTTTTCAACATGCAATAGATTATGCCTTCGAATATGGAAGATTATTGTACTCAATGAGAGAGCCCTTTTAGGTTCCCTTACCTGTCCTGGGCCTGGAAGATTACTCTGCCTCATCTCTTATGGGTTTTGTGGAAAATAAGGAATGATAGTGTTTTTAGAGATCGGAAACCTCTGATTGTGGTGGCTAAAAGGAAAATCCTAGCAGCCATTAAGGAAAATCTCAAACTGTTTAAAGGTAAAACAAAAAATCCTTTCCCGAAATGGAAGCAAGAAGTGCTGGATAAGTTCGCCTATAGTCTGGTCAAGAGCAAAAGCCCTGGTAAGAATGTTTACTGGATTATACCTATGGGAAATACAATCAAGATCAATTTTGATGGGGCTTCCAAGGGGAATCCTAGTCAAGCTGGGGGAGGGGGTATCTTAAGGAATAGTGAGGGTGATTGGCTGTTCATCTATGCGGGTCCTTTGGGGAAGCAAACTAATAACATGGCTGAAGCTAGAGCCCTCCTTTGGGGTATTTTGGTTGCTAGGGAAAAAGGCCTTAAGGACATCCATATTGAAGGTGACTCCTTAATTATTATAAACTCTCTCCTCAATAGGAGTAAGATCAATTGGTCGTTAAAAAACATCATTCAAGATATCAAGGAATTGCTAAAGTATTTTGATAAGATATCTATTAATCATACCTTGAGGCAGGGAAATAAATGTGCAGACACGATGGCCAATGTGGGATTCCTTAATAATGAGTACAAAATTTGGTGCAAAGGAGAGAGATTACCCTCTAATATTAATGATGAAATCATTAAGGATAACAGGCGCTAGGATAAATGAAGCTGGCACGAGCGGAGGAAAGTATCCTAGGTACCATGCTAGCTTTTACAAAAATCATTATTTTTGTTCGATATTTGATAGGGTGAACAATTTGTTGGTTGTGGAAATATTTTTCTAGGATGACAACTTTGGCTACGTGCAAATGCGTGGAGACAGGATTCGAGTGGAACCCATCAGTCAGAACGTGGAGGAGAGTAACCCGGATCTTTGGAACAAGCTTAAAGTTGGTGGATTTAGCAATTATATTGCTAAATTACATGGTCATGACCCATCTCTATCAAAGGACTTCAGTAATTCCTGGAAAGAAGGGGTTTTTACTATCCACGATGTGGAGGTTGAGGTCTCGAAGTCTAATATTGCCAAGGTGACTGCTATGAAGATGGAAGGGTTAAATATATACAAGGAAAGAACCTGTAGAGACCTCGAGATTGATCAATTTTTCATTGGCAAGGATAAATGTTACTTCTTCACGAATGACATTGTGCGTTCATGCATTCCTGGAATCTGGAAGGATGTTTTCCTTCAAGTTATGAAATATATTACGCTGGAGGGTAAGTATATAAAAATCTATACCCATCACATGACCTTCCTCAACATGTTTTGTCACAAGTTTATGGCTAGTATTCCCTTTTTTCTTGCCACCTCTCATTCAAATTCATTGATGGCTTTCCAAAATGGGAAAGCTGAGTTGCACCTCCTTGAGGGATTGATTCTTCTTCTGGTTGAGAATGGCAAGCCGGTTCTGGATTATCCTTTGACAACGGTCCTGGAGGAGCAAGCCGAGGAAGATGATATTACTCTTGCGGAGTGTCTAACTAAAATGAAAGTGGGTAAGGGTATCCTCCGAGGGAATGAGAAAGATAAAGACAAAAATGAGGGTGGTTTTAGGGAAGCTAGCGCTTCGAGGAAGAATGAATGTGTGGGAGACCCCAATGTATTTGAAGAATGGAGTAGGAAGATGTTGTATTTATAAGGGGTTCTAAAAGCCATGGAGGACATGAATGAGGGGCAAAGGGAGTCCATTCTGAACATCATCAACATTTTGAAGAATATGGTCACAGATCAGGTCTAGATAAAACATAGAATGAAGAAGCTAGAGATTCAAGTTAAAGTTCTACTTGACAGAGTGGAGGGGATTGAAGGGGAAAAGAAAGGGAGGAGATTCAACCTTCGCATAAGTAGCTTGAAGGAGGAGTAGGTGATGGATGGTTCTGGAATCCAGGATGGCTGCTACTGGACTAGGGGCCTCCGCTGGGTTGGTTGCGGAGGTTTTTTTGTTTTGTTCTTTGAACTATTTGTAGACTACTTGTGAACTGTGGTGTCCTATTGTTTTTTGGTCTTTTTTGTCCTCTCTGGGGTCCAGATCCTACAATGTAAGAGTTAATCCTATTTAAACTCATCTTTTTGGGACCTCTTTCTGGTTTTTTTTCATGTTTTGTTTCTGGTTGCATTCCTCTCTTTTGTTATGGCCCTTGGGAGCCAATCCCTGTTTTTTGCCTAATCTAATAAAAAATGATGTGTGGTCTTAATTACACCAATAGGATTACAATGGAACAAGCAACCCGCAACTATGTATAACCATGCATCATTAATGGCTTAGTTTTGTTTTTTTCATACATTTTTATTTCTAACAACCATGAAATGAATATAAACCATCCATATCTTTTCCTAGCTACAATTTGATTTGCAAAGTGGGAGATTTGTATCTATAGTCCTTGATAAAATAGTGCAACAAAATGAAATGAATGAATTTTCATTAGGGAGAATGTTATATGTTTCTTAACAGTGCTTAAAAAAAACTTGAAATGGAATATTACCTACAGGGTGAAAACTTACAAATTGAGAGACATGAAAAGGTCGATTTGATGTATCCATTATTGAGAGTGAAAAGATGCCATATATATGTAGAAAAGAGAAATAGAAAATAATATGAACATGTATCATATAACTTTGTTTCTTGAGGATTATAACTTCCCCAAAACATCATTTGTAAATACCTACACTATAAGAACATTAGCTTGTTATTCAATATGTATTTAAGATAAAAGAAAAATATCATGAAATATACTACACAGTTCTTCCATAGAACACCAACAACTACTACTCACTCTTTTACAAATGAGGACATTGATACTCAATTTATTTCTAGCACACAAATTACACATGGTTGACCATCCTAATACTCATACTATTTGTATCCAAGTACCTATTGTGCAACATGAAGTTCATAAATTAAACAACATTGTACCACATTAGATATTTTGTGTGAGGATATAATAACTCTATACAATGAATGTACATGTTCTATTTACACATAATCACATCCAAGCATTTAGATTAGACTATTCTAAGGAAAGCATGTTTGTTAGAGATATTTAGTTTGAAGAATAATAATAATCATGTTTCTAATGGAATAACATGGACCCTAGAAAATAATCCCATGTCTTAAGTTTGCTACTCAAGTTTAAGAAATGATAGTAGTAAGATTAAATCTGATGTTTCTAGTGTCTTTTACATATGATGACCGATACAAAGATTGTGGCCAAACTATTAGCTCCCTATAAGATATTATACACTTACAAAATGTCGTCCCTGTCACATAGAACAATCAAATATATTTATTGTTAGAAGACATGGATAAAAAGTATCATGTCATGTAGGCCTTAGAATACATGAAAGTAATTATCCATACAAGGATTTCCAACATAGATGTTATCCCAATTTTTCCCTCCGAAAAAATTGATCAAACACAACCCTGTGCAGGAACAAATCCAAAGGATGGTTCAGTCGTGTGAGCCCACATTTCAAATCCAAAAAACAGGTTACAGGTGGGCTCTATAATGGAATAACAGGGTCATGGAAGGATCAAACAGTGTCAAAGAAAACAAAAGGCTCAAAGGAAAAGAAACAAGGAAAGGTTCAAAGTCTTCAGGCTTTGTAAATAATTTAGAACAAGCCCCAAAATTGGCTAAGTATGAAAGAATCAGCGGAAGCATCCATGTGCCTCATTGGTTCATCTTCAAATATTAAGCTCAAAAGGGTAGACTAAAATGAGCGATAGGATTCCACGTGTCCCATGCCTGAAAAAGGATAGAGTCGGCCATTGAAAAGTCCAAACAAGCGAAAGGAAACACATGTCAGCTCGACGCAATTTCAAGATGGGAGCCCAAGGCGGGGACTCAAACTTGTGCAAAGCCTCCACATGGCCAAGGGTCAACATAGGTCAAATCCAAAAGTAAGCGTAAATTGGTTAAGTATAAGATTACAGGAAGAAGGCGTCACATGTCTTAATGATGCTCCTTCAAAGGTCAAATACAAAGTTGGTTTTCAAATGAGCGTGGGCCTTCCATGTGTCCTAGGTCTAAAGAAGGGACAAAGTCGGGGGGTTGAATAGTCAAAGAAGAGGTAGGCCAGTGGAGGGAGAAAAGTGTCTCAACGATGCTGCTTTAAAAGTAAAATTTGGGTCGAGTTTCCAAACAAGCGCCAATCCTCCATGTGTCCAAGGATAGAATTTTGGCCCCACCAAGCAAATAAACTTAGGAAAAATACAAAGAATCCCAAGGAGCTCACGGAGGCCACCACGTGTCAGCCTGATGTGATTTCAAGAGCATAAGGAAGGAGCTAAATCTCCAAGATACACGAGACTTCCACGTGGACCCGGTACAGACAGACTCTTTAAACATGGCGTGTCCATGACCCTAATCTTCAGATGTCCATATCTTTTGACTAGAAACTCATATTTGAACGGGAGAAGACTTTTTAGAAACATCTCGACACCCTTTACACCATGGAAACATAAAATACCATTCTTAACAAGATTTAGTGGGTGAAAAATGGGAAAATGTCTACCAGGCCATTAATACAGAATCTAATTTCTTTAACTACCAGATTGGGTTTTATTTGATCTGTCGTTCTTCTTCCTTGGCATGCCAAGCAGACATAGGGAACTAGAATTGACAGATTGTGGGTGGATTTGAAAGGGGGCATTGATTGATGGTGGTTAAGCTTTCAAAGAAGGATTTGAATTCTTCCCTCCTCTCTCTCGTTATTCCTATATATTGTAATGAAGGGGCATATTTAGTGTGGTTGGTCATTGTTTCTCCTCTACCCCCTCTCTCTTTCTTCCATAGGGTAGAATGCGGAGTCTAAGCCTCATCCCATGGCTTTGCAATGGCATTTTCTTGCCTCTTTCCAACTGATGATGTACCGTGTAACATTTTGGAGCAACAAAATCTATTTCGTGATGCATTTGTCCATCATTGGGTTATTTTGTTGTCTCTTCTTACCTCTCATCATTGCATGCTATACTGTACATACTCTGATGTTTTTTACAAGTTCTAGGAGTTGTGTCTAATGGGTTTTGAAGTGGTGTTCCATCTGAAATATATCTTTGGTCTGTGGTGCATTCTGTCCACGCTCTCCTCTTCTAACCTCTCTCCACTTCAGGAAGTTGGATATGTGATCCAGCCACTTCCTTTCATGGTGTATCACCACTTAGTGTAGGATCTTTCACCCTCTCTATCTCTCTCCCTATCCACTTGGAATGGTTGGATTAGGATTGAGTAGGTTCTTCCTTTACTGGAGTATCTTGTGGTAGGTAGATTAGGAAGTAAGAACCGGCTTTCTCCAGAGGTCCATCTCAAGTTTTGCAAGTCCCACATCTTAAGAGATGGTCCCATGTTGTGTAATCACACTGAATGCCCCACTTCACACCCGAGCCATTCAGGGGTGCTGTGATTCTTCACTAACAGTTTTAGCACGCCCAGTGGGACTCTGATGTTAGATTTTTCATCTTTCCAAGGTTTCTCATTACAACAGCAAATCATAAGCCACCATGCGACCACACTAACAGTTTTTGCATGCCCAGTGGGACTGGTCTGAAGCACCTTACCACTTCATCTTAGTGGGTTGGTGTGTTCCTATTAAGGTTCAGCCTTTTGAGGTATATGCAAGCACATCTGGCGACTCCATCTAGTCAAAAACCCCATCTCTGAAGTTACAAACCTTTTCCATCCATTTCCACACATCTTCATTCACTCTTCTTTCCATATTTCTCATTTTTCTTCCATTTCATGAAGTTGTGCAATCATGAATTCATTCCCTTCATGGAACTCACACTTACAGCAGCAATGTAATTCACCTCCAATGCATTTCCCAACTCCTCCAGATCAGCATTATAATTAGATCCATGAACACTATGCTCACCCATATGAGTAGGGTCAAAGTTAATTTTGCCATGGAGCTTATCAAGAATAAGGGGACACATATAATGGTGACAGCTATGTGGAGAATGCTGGTTTGTTGGAGAAGATTCAAATAATGGAGGCTAGTATGGTGCAATCTAGGGGTAAATTATAGATGAAGGCATTCAGGATTGGTTCCAGGACACCTTGTCCATGGGGAGGCCCTTTTCCAAGACATTACAACCCTCAGGAGAAGATTGACTTCAAGGTCGCAGTGCTACCTCAACTTGCACAGTGGATTGAGAAGATTAAGGCCTATGAGTTGGACACAAGACAACCTTGTCAATGGGTAAATCCACCAACTCCTAAGTCTTCATTTTTTCTTTCTCAAACTTTATCATTTCAGCATGATCAAGAGTCAAGCCCCTCATCTTCTTCCCCAAGTGTTAATTTCTTTTCTCCATCTCCTGATCTCCCATCCCACATTAGTTCCTCTACCCTTTTCCCTTCCAAATAGTCATCCCCTCCAAACAAACAAGAAGTTCCACCTCCATTCCCACCAAAAACAATTGCAAAGATAGTTGAACCCCAACCTACCACTCCTCTTGCTTTCCCAAGTCCATGTTGGGAAGATACTCAAGAATCCAGTCAAGGAGAACAACAAGAAGGGGAACCCAACAGAGAAAAAATGAAAGACAATCTGAAGAGTTGGGATGCTAAATTTGGGTTTACAAAGATTCCCTTAATGGTTAAGCCAACAGAGGAGGTTAAGGTTGAAGAACCAGTGGTGGCTGAGGCTAAGTTTGCAGCAGAGGAGGAGGACCATAAAGTTTCAGAGGCTCCAAGTGTGGAGTAGGCTACAGAAGAACCTTCATTTATTCCTCCCACTTCATCCCATTTTATCTCTAATGTTGAAGAGGAGTTTGAGATTTCAAACTTCATTTTGGAAGATGAAGGGAACCATGGTAAGGAAGTTGCAGATCAGGAGGACACCATGGAGGAGGTTGAGCACATGCAACAAGAAAACAAGGAGACAGATTATCTGTCTGACTTGGAGGATTTCTTTGATGGAAAGGAGTGTAGTGCCAACTTTCCTTTGACACCTTTTGATACTAATCATGATACTGCTGATTATATTATGGGAATGATTATGGACTTTATTATAATATGACGTTAGATGTTAGATCATGAATTATTGTTGACCTTGATTCAGTTATGATGCATGATGATTATTAGAGACATTTTGGATATTGATGCGATATACTGTTTGACATGGTTATTGTAGACACCTGTAGTTTTATCAATACACTATTATTTCTAATAGTGTACTAACTACTCTTCCCTTTGCAAAATGATGGCACACCACCAGTTAAACCTATCTAACTCCCTTCTCATGACATATTTTTGGTCATTTTTCCTCTTATAAACCAATTAAATAGGCTGTTATAGCCTTGTTCTAACTACATTAGCTTCTTATTCCCTTCTAGCTTACTTCTATTAGCTCCCTGGAATATCAATCCACTTCATTGGATTGATTAAGCCCTTCATAAGCCCTTCTAGAACCCTAATTAATCTCTAAGAGAGATTAATTAGTCTAACCTAGGTTAATTACCCTAAACATAGTCAAATCACACTTTGACTTGCTAAAAGTGATTTTTGGACTTTAGCATTTGTCCCACTTGCACCCAAATCTCCCATTTTCCCCAAACCAAAAACTATAAATAGGGCTATACCCCCTCCCTCTTTTCCTAATAATTCTCTCTTCTTCTTAGCATAGATTATAGTATTTTGTTTAGGCTTTAGGTTGTATTTCATCTTCTTCTATTGAGCTAATTGCATTTGCTTTTGTATTTCATAGCACTAATATAGAGTACAAGGGAAGATCCATTGGCCTTGAAGCCATTAACGGGGAGATCCCTTTCTCTTAAGCACACAATTGAAGGCTTAGATCCTCTTAGGTTCATTATTTCAAGCTTTTAAAGAATAGAGGTTAATTTCATTTGTTTAGCTTGCGTGTTTACTTAAAATTAATGTATGCAAAGAAGAAAACCTTGCTCATTTCTTATCACATGGTCCATTGATCAGATTGTTAAAATCCTTTGGGGTTTCTTTAGATATTCTTATTACCCCCAAATCCATGGCTTTTATAACTTTTCATTGAACACATTTAGCATGCCCGGTGGGACACTTATGTCCATCCTCCATTAATGGAGATCTTTTAGGTTTTTCAAAGTTCATTTTCAAGTTTTTGGGTCAAATCACTTGTTATTTCCTCTTTTTTTTTTCTAACGCTAGATAAATGGCCTTCATTTGCATGTATTTTGTGGGTTTGATATAGAAATAGGACACTTTGACTAACAACTAACCTGTTTTCTACTTGAAAATTTGGAAATATGTATTTTTTGTAGGTTTTTCACAGGGTGCACATAGGTGTAAAACAAGGGGCATGTACATGTTGAAACCCTAGCGCACTCATCGGATCCGGGCACGTACCTGTTTGGAGGACTTCATCATTTGTAAATTTTATCTCTACAGGGACGCGCACCGTGTCTTCGTAATCTAGGACATGTATCCAACCTCTCTGGCCGCACACTTGTAAATGGTCTGAATGTGTAAAAAATTTGACAATTTCCTGTTTCAGGCTTGGGTGCGTATACGTTGAAACATAAGCGTCCATGTAAATATGCGTGTGTCTATGTAATATTGCAAGTGTCTGTGTTTTACTGCATTGGATTTCATTAATTTTTAATTACAAAGCGTACTCGTTGAGTAGGGTGCGTATCCGTCCATTGGGAAGCGCTGGTGTCGGTATAGGCACATAGGTGTCTATGGTAAAATTGGAAATTTTTACAGTTTGCAAAAATATTTTCTTCTGATCCATTACTGTAGGTTTCTAGGACTAACAATTCAAAAAATAGTGTTTTTTCTTAACATTTCAGTTTGCATAGTTAAAGTGTTTTGTTCTTGGCTTAAAATTAACTTTGTATAAGTGCGTATGATCTCTCCTCACGTCTTCGAAGGAACTCTTGGAGATCAAAAACAATTATACAAAACTCATATTGATTGTTCAAAAACACTTATTTTATAAAGGATGAAGTAAAAACTTCATGTGTTTTCAGCAGGATTTTTCACGTTGCGTATGCTCTTCCTTCACGCCTTTTTGGAGATCTTAGGAATCAAAAGCAAAGTGTAAAATTATATTTCTTAACATCAACCTACGAATTGGAAAATTACTAAAAAATGTTTTCTATAAGACCTAACGCTTGTCAAAGAAGGGTGTCGAAAAACAAAAAACAAAAACTACTAATACAAGTGTTCTTACATGTTGCCAAATGGTGTGCCACTTAAAACCACATTAAGATAAGAAAGATAAAAGAACACCATATTCAAAACATTGTATTATAGGTTTCAGAAAAGGGTACATCCCTATCTGCGCTCAACTGGAACATAACCCATTTGGAATAATGCCTTAAACTATAATAATGGGGGTGGTTCCATGAACCCTAAAGTAATCCCCCTCTGAGTAACCTTGTGGATGAAACAGGAAGCGCTTCGCTTACCCACTTGACTAGTACGCCTTGTGAGATAAAGTTACCGGTTGTCTATATGGCGACCCCAGGGGGAGCACACGTGGACGCACTAGTTGCCCTTTGTGCTTGAAGGGGGTAAAGTAAAGCCAAGATACTCCCAAGATAGGCAAGGGACTATTTGGGTAAATTGCACTCGTTTAAGACAACTTTGTAACACCTAGGTAAGAGAACTTATTAAGGATACCATTTTCTCTTGGAGCCAACTTTGCTAGTCCTTTTTTGCGTCAAGCCATCACGAAGTGACAACTCATCTAGAATTTGAACCTTATTTTTCAAACAAGGAAAGGAAACCTTGTGAGTTTGATCTAAGTGTCTTTTCATCACGAGACTAAACTACGTCCCACTTTCACTTAGTTTTATTCTTGTCTTCAGACACGTTGAAGCTCTTCCCAAGTGACGCTTGGTTTGTTTCCATATTTTAATCAATACCCTTGCGTTCTCACTACCCATTGTTTGGGGTGAGAAAGGAGCGTACCTCACACGTTTTTATCAGAGATAGTGCTTGCCACTTTTTTGTTTCCATTTACGTCCATCCATGTTTGCGGCTGTGTTGTTAAACATCTAAAGTGCGTAGGTATGCTTTTCATATCTTTGATAAACTTCCTTCCATCTTGACTTCAGGATCATCTTCACCATTGTGGGTACTGTTCATCTTTTGTCTCTTCTTGAGTTTCTAGTTTTTTTCACATCTTAGACACACAATCTTGGTACTTACATCGTGTTCTCATTTTGTGAGAAAATGGTATAATTCCCTTTATTGCATGGTTACGCTGCTCACACGATTTGAAACTCCTTGTTATACTTATCATTTGGTTTTGGTTTCAACGTCATATGGGTCTTCTTGAAAAGTTTCGATAACGCCTTATATATATCATAATAAATTTGTCATGGTACTAACACCATGCTTTCTCGGTTAATGTATTATGGTGACGTTGTTATGCTATTTGTATTCATGACTTCCATTTTTAAGAAGGTTTGGCTTTCATCGGAATTAAAATTAAGTTTTACGTATACCTTGTCAAGGGACTATGATGGCATCATGCCCGTAGTTGGGCCTTGTTAAGGTTCTAACTAGACCTACGTATTGATACATCATTGTCGCTATCTTTTTTTAGGGCATAGGCTTCGAAACAACAAACCGAGTGATCATAACATTTAGGTGTGCATATGAGTGTTCCTTGATAAAAATAACTACATAACACTACATCTAGGATACACTATGGTACAGTTCAAACATTTCCTTGAGCAGTTTGTAGAAACCATACACTTAGGGGTCGCACTAGCTACATACCAAATGTCTTTTAGTAATGCCTTAAATCATAAAAATGACAGCCAAATCAAATGAGCATGATATAGGAGAAAACCCTTTCGACACCTTGCCATTTAGTGGTCACAATTTATCACCACTCTTTTCTCAAGTCAAGGATACGAAGACATTAATTGATCATAGTGGAGAAGAGTCAGACTCTTCCGGAGAACAACAAAGGTTAGACCTAAATAGATTTGAAAAACTCCTATATTATAATAAATATCAAGTACTCGCAAGAGTCTTAGCATTAGGAGATAAACTTCCACACGAGCGTGAAGAAGAAACAAAGGTCATTAACCCTAACCTAGGAGAGCAAAGATTCGTCTTAGACACAGATAACCCTTTTGATGTGGGATACACTTCCACTTCTAGGCAACATAAAGCCACTGTTGAAGGTGAACCATCACGAAAACCTCACTATAAATCTTCACGTAAAGTGAAAATTGAGTGAAAAGTTTCCCCTCCTCTGAAATTTGGTGAAGAAGAGGACCCCCTGGTTGAGGAGGAGATCCTCCAAAAACAGATCTTGAAGTTGAGTTAGAAACTAGCAAACCTAGGCTCTTCAAGAAGAAACATATACAAAGACAAAGACAAAAACAAAATTAATGAGTTTCAATTTGACCCACATATAGACTATACCTTTAAGGCAACTCAGGAACAAAGGCCAATGGTGCCTACTAAAGAGCAACTCATTCAGTAGGAATTGAAATCTATGAAAGATATGCTTACTACATTACAACAGGGAAATGTAGGCCAAAATATAAAGTATTCATATGAAGAATTATGTCCTTACCCCTTTGATAAGGACATGTTACAAAAGCCTTTCCCAATACACTTTACCATTCCCAAGTTTGATAAATATAAGTGCAAAAGTGATCCTCGTGATCATATAAAATACTTTTATATGGCTTGCCAAGAGGTTGTGTATAGCAATAATTTCTTAATATGAATTTTTCCTCGCAGCCTAGGATCCGTGGGATTGGAATGGTTCTATAGCATACCCAAGGGCTCCATTACAATGTGGCCCATGCTAGCAGAGAAAATTTTAAGGCATTACTCCTATAATATGGAAAGTGACATCAAAATGAACGATCTATGTAACACAAAACAAAAACCCAATAAGACATTTGTAGGATTTTTACAATGATGGCATGGGCTAGCTAGTCGCTTTCCTTGTGCCTTACCAGAAAATAGTTAGTGAGCATATTTGTTCCTAACTTAAACCCAGAAATAGCCTTGCATTTACAAATGCATTATGGCTAAAACTTCAAAGAAGTCATAGAGAACTAGGAAGTCAAATTGAGAAAGCGCTCATTGCCAAGGGAATGCTTAAACCTGTCACTAAAAACAAAAATGAAGCCAAATCCACAGAAAAACCTAAATTCTTCAATAAAAATAAACATGTTGTTGGTGATGGCATTACGGACTCTAAGAGAGTCCAAGCCGTATGGATAGGCCCACTTTTAAAGATTTCGGAAGGATCTCGTCCCAAAGCACCTACCAAATGTATGTTTACGTCCTTAACATAATCCTTATCTACCATCCTAAAACAATTAGATGACATGAAAATGGTAGAATATCTAACTACAACAGTACCATATCTGGAAGATGCTCCAAAACTAGTTTGGTTTAAAGATCATGAATACTACAACTTCCACCGTGTTAAAGGACAAAAAACAAATAGATGTTTGAGATTACGCCATTATATCCAAGACCTCATCGAGGAAGGGAAGATTGCTGTGGATTCTCCCCCTAAGTCCAGTAAAAGTTCAAATGAAAAAATGGGTATTTACAAGGAAGATTTTCCTAACCATACAGATAAAAAGAAAAGAAACCAAATCAAGGGCAGACCTCCAACAACTACAGGATTGCTGCCTATGTGTACCCTACAAATGATAGTCCTTATGATTCCCTCATTGGATGTATTAGCTAATCTAATGAACATATCAACACCATTCAGATTTTAGAAAAGAGCTGCGTAGTCGGGACGAGACGTGCCTGCTTAGTCATACAAGATCCTATGCCTATCCCTAAGGAAGGTCATTATAATTTAATAGAGTAGTTAGAGAAAACACCTACTAGGATATCTTTTCTTGATCTCCTCAAGATCTCTAATACCCATAAGAACATACTATATAAAAATTTGCAAAATTTAAGGGTTTCCATAGAGGTAGACCCCACGAACCTTCAAGCCATGATTACACGCCTAGACACCAATGATCATATTAATTTTTATCATATTGCAATCCCGCATAACAACCCAAAGCATAACTTACCCTTGTATTTCGAAGTGGTGGTTACTCGTCACAAAATAAAAAGAGTACTTGTAGATGGGAGATCTGGTCTAAATATTTACACTTTGAAGCTAGTCAAGCAGTTAGTCTGTTAAAAAACAGAGCTGGGTGCTAAGACTATCACAATCACAACATATGACAATGAAGAAACAAAGTCAGCAGGAACTATAGTGGTTCCCATGGAGGTAGGACCAACATGTTATGACTGTTTCACTTGTTTCTTATATATTTTCTTTGAAGTGTTGACGAAAAAAATAGGGTAACGGTCATAGGAGGAATACCTGTTCAAATGCTGGTTGATGGGTTGTTGCGTGTGTTTGAATTCCGATTCCACAAACTGATTGTGAGAGCTTCCTTTTGACTAGGAGGAACTAAATGTAATGCAAAGCAATACCACCAGAAGGAGTTAAATAATATGGGTAGTGAACTGACTAGCGTATACTAGATCCAGGAAGTGTGATACTTCCTAGATGGCTGTCAGTCCACTTTTTAAAACAATTTAATGCTGTAAACAAAGTAAATCCTATTGTAATTTGAAATGATTTAGGTATCTCACTTAAAACACAATAAGAGATACATCTAATCTAATAGGCTAAGCTAGAATAGAATCCAAAGGTAAAATGATTGGTTCTGGGTTTTGAAGGTTTGACAGAGGTCTCAGGTAGATCATAGGTGGATGAGGGTGAAATGAAATTTGGTGGGTAGTTCTCTGTTCTGGGCTGTATGGGAAAATATAGAGACCGATGTCGGTTAAGGGTAACCGATGGCAGTCAGGTGTAACTGGTGCCGGTTACTGTGGAAATCTGGAAATGCCACAGAACAAGCTTTGGGTCTCCTTTGTGATTACACAAAGGACTTTGGTTGGTTGGGATGAGGTATTGGGTGATTGGGGTAGGCTTTAGTGAGGTTTTTAATGGGTATATGGAGGTGGAAATGTTGGAGAAGGTCAATAGGTGGATAGGTAAACAATAGATGATAAAATGATGATGAAATGAAATAAACCAGAAAAGTATGACGTTATACTTACTTGGATTCCGATCCTGAATGCCTGTGAGTGAGGGATGGAGGTGCTGATGATAGGTTTGAAGGTTGCAAGTGATCACCAACTGAAGGAATTCTTCTGCATGGACTGCATGTACATTCCTCTTTGCTTGGTTAGATCAGATCATGGCTGGGATGGCTGTGCAGGAAAAGATGTTTGATCTCCTTCCTTGCATGCAAATTCTCACTGGAATTCACTCTTTGAAGATGTGTTATCTCTCTGAGATGTGTTAATGCTCACCAAACTTCTACTTCTTGCTTCTAACTTCCAACTTCCAACCTCCAACATTGAGAATAAGGTTGTTTTGGGGTTAAAAGGGTAACCGATGGTGGTTCCGGCTTAACCGGACGACGGTTAGGGGTAGTCGGCATCAGTCAAGGTGGGATTTCCTAGGTTTACTAAACTAGGGAGATCCTCTTTATTTCCTCAGATCTCGTGTCGTTAACCCACGAATTAGACTGAGAGCTTCTTGTGAGCATGCGGGAATGTGGTTAGATGAGAATGTAGGCATTGATTTTTAAGGTTTGGGTAAGTCTTAGTTAGTTATGACAACTTACTAAGAACAGGTCTTAGGTTGAGTTGGCTTGGTGAGGTGTCTAAGTGAACTATATGTGTGGATATTATTTAAAATAAGATATTTAAATAATAAATATAGTGCAGGATAATGCATTAATTTAATTAAATTAATAGTTAGTGGGGTGAAGGGGGCCATGGCTAGGTGAATGTGATGAAGGGTGTTTATTCGTCGAGGGACCAAAGGAGAGTGTGACCTAATTTTCAGTGTCTACATTTTGCCCCTTTTTGTTGTGTAGCTTGTATTGGTAAGTGACGCTAACAAGAAAAATATGTGGTTGCCCCATGTGTGGGTGAAGGTGATCCCCCTCAAACTAGGAACTGACGAGGCAGTAGGAAGAATCAATGAGTGGTTTGATAAAGAGGTGAATGTGAGGAAAAGGTAGGTGGGCATAGGGGAAAAAGGGTGAAAGGTCTACTCAGGCAATTCCAGGTAATGGGTCTGGGTCAAAGGTAGCAACAGTCAAACATACGCACATGTATAAACTGCAGCATGCTACCGGGTTAAAGAGCAGGTGAACTCTACATCGTCTAAGGTCGATAGGTTTATCCAAACAAGGTTGAAGTGATTCCGGTATCCAAGGTATAGGATATGGTCAAGAAACACAACGTAGGTTAGGTGTAGGAACGTTTAGGTATGTTCTGGTACACCAAAGGTAGGGTCAGGATAAACAGTCATGACAATAGGCTAGGTAAGGTCATTAGGTCAACAACACAGGTAACAGTGCCGCAAGGTATAATGAACACATGAGGTCAAAGGTCACTAGCGATGGTCCAGGTCCAAATATCTAGGTCACGGACCACGGGTAAGGCCAAGGTAGGGTTAAAATAATGAGTCCCCAAAGGAGGACAAAGGGAGGTAGTAAATGATGAGGTCAGGAAAGGTGAGGTAAATGGTTTGGGTAAAGGTGGGGTGGGGTAAATGATCAGGGTGAAGGGTGGGTGAGGCAAAAAAAAATGAGGTAGGGGAGGGTAAAAGGGAAAAATTTAGGCAATGTGTAGGTGAGGGTGACCGATGCCAGGTCATGGATAACTGACATCGGTATAGGGTAACCGATGATGGTAAGGTAGGGCACGCGACTGATGCCAGTCAAGGGTAACTGACACTGGTTAGGTCAGGTTGGTTATAAAAAAAAAAAAATCCATGTTTGTTGTTATTCATTTGTTATTTGTGAAGTGAGAAAATGGAAAAAAAGGGAGAAAAGAGAGAAAAGTGTCCAGACAAAATGGGACAGTGAGCTGGTAGTGTGATTGGATGAGGGTTTTGGTTGGTGAGTAGTGGGTCCATGAGATCAGGGCGAGAGATTTGATTGATCGGAGGTTGTGGGTAGCTATTCGGTGATGGCAGAGGCCAGAGAGGGATCAGGCGGGCCACCGGTATAGATGGCCAGACATGCCACCAAGACGGTGGCAACATGCGACGAGGTAAGCACCCTATCTACATTGTGGATTTGATAGATTAGAGGAGTAGATTATTGTTATTTGTAGGTTTTTTGGTTTTTGGTTTTTGTGGGTGGGTAAAAATTAAATTTGGGTATGGGGGGGAATAGCGGGAAAAAAGAGGAAGGGGGAGGGTAGTAAATGGTATAGGTGGGGTGGGTAGAGGTCCAGGGGTAGTTTAGGTCATTGTAGGTGGGGTAAAAGGGGCAGGGGGGAGGTTTTTAGAAAAGGGGGGTTTTGGGAAGTCACGGGTTTTTTCCGCGACAGTGACAACGTCGGTCAAGTGTGGCCAGCGTCGGTTGGGTGGAACCGGTATCGGTCACCAAACAGGTGACTGATGCCAGTTAAGGGGTAACCATGGTCAGTAAGGGTGAACCGGTATCGGTCACTAACAAGGTGACCAATTCTGGTTTAAGGGTGACCGGAGTTCAGTTAGGATGAACCAGTACCGGTCAGGCTTTGAGGCACAAGGGTACAAAAGTGATGTGGGCTAGGTAGTTGAGATGGGTAGGGTGAAAATAGGGTGGAGGGTAATGATAATTGGTGAATATGGTCATGGTAAAGGTAAATTAATGTTGTGTTTGTATTGGATGCAGGGGAGAGCACAGTTACATATGCGAGACAGGTTCCGCCGCTACTGGTGACAGTGCGCAGTACAATGACCCCGTTGGAGCTGCAGCATGTGGAGGTAGTGGGCTTGAGTGGGGTTCATCGCTATAGACATGTTGTTCGGTAGCCCAACTTGATGGTCGTGCACCTCATCGATAGATGGGATCCCGCGACCAACCACGTTCCACCTGCCAATGGGTGAGATGACTATCACCCTAGAGGACGTGTTCCAGATTTTGTGGTTACCCATATTGGGTGCCCAGGTTTACTCTATCTCCTCTGAGGCCTCAGAGGAGTTGATTGGGACTAGTTTTTGGTGAGGGAGGTGCTAATCTGAGATTCCATAGTGCTAGTTTGAGCTATGGAGAGATGTACCTAGCCCATCCGGATGAGACGAGGCTAGTGGTTATGTTGATGGAGGTAGTGTGCTGCTATGCACTACCAGATGCAGAGGGTGGATGCTTTCCCTGATCACTGATGGGGGTACTCCACGATATGATGGTGCATGAGACATGACTTTTCCTGGGCACCAACATTCTTGGTGTAGCTATACAGAGAGTTGTGGGCATATGGGCGGTTGCGTAGGTTTAGCCTGTGCTGTACATTTATACTACACTGTTGGGCATAACGAGCACATAGTGTGTGTGTGACCTATAGGGATGCCCGAGTCAGATGCATTCCCACCTAGATTTGTGTGGGTGGGATACATGGAGATGGGTGCCGGTGATAGGAGAGTGGAGATCTGGATAGGCCGACACATGATGTGGCCCATTTTTGGTAGTTACTGGAGGGATTGTCTGGAGTGGACATTATATATAGGCCATATGTGGGATTCCCCTCATATAGGCATATGCATCAGGAGCTAGCTTGAGCTCCAGCTAGAGAGGTGGATACAGGGTCATCCATGTCAGTGAAGGATGAGATGATCCCGGTAGACAGAGTCTCGACTGTAATTTGGGCTCCTACAGGACATTCCTCTACCCTTCCCATAGTATCAGAGTAGATGACGTGGAGCGGCCCCTACCTCTACCACAGCCTACTAGTGCCCACACGGGAGGAGCAGCAGCCAGTGGATTAGTATGAATAGACGACGCTAGTATGTACAGACATGTATAGGAAGTGGTGGGCGGCTCAGTTACGTGTCATACCACCCAGACCTAGGTAGCCACACCTAGCTACCCTTACAGTGCAGAGACACGCCCTAAAGGAGTAGGTAGCTACACTGATTACCCAGTTGGGTATACTACAGACATAGCTGGAGGGTTTGGAGGTAGAGGTAGCATAGCTACATGTATAGGTGGCCAGTCTGTAGGCCCAGATGTTGGATGGAGGAGATGGAGATGGTTAGGGGGATGGTCAGATGACATCCTTACAGGCTCAGGTGGCAGGTTTACAGGGCTAGTTGGCAATAACCCAGGTATAGATTGGGGCCTTACAGGCCTGGACACAAGCATAGGGGCACGGGGCACCACCACAGGCACCGAGAGCAGGTCCCAGTTCACAGGTACACACAAGAAAGGTACAGGAGTCGAGACTTATGGGACCACCATAGACTGTGCCTGTATCTAGGTTACAGGATGCTCTAGGTGAGGTGAGATACTATCAAGACCAGCTTATGGTGGTCGGGATAGATTTCATATCCTATGCCGAGTACAGGGCACAACAGGCGTCCAATGAGAGGAAAAGATCCCACACTCATAGTGTGGAGAGGACAGGAGGTCAGTGAGCTCTGAGGCCCGATCAGGGAGAGGCCACCAGTGCACGGTGACTAGCTCTAGGTGAAGTTCCAATAGGGACATAAGAGGTCGAGGGTATAGGTGACATAGAGATGGAGGACATCCGACAAGATGCTTGATATGTGGTCACCTGGTTTTTGATGTATACTAGTTTTTTTTTATACATATATCGGCCTGCGTGCCGAAGAAAGTGAGGATGTATGAGTGATTTGTATATTTTTAGCATATATCAGCCTACATGCTAAAGAGATTTTGTATTGATTCATTCTTTTTTGTATATATGAGACCGGCCTGCATGCCGATGACATTTTGTATTGTATATCTGCCTGCATGCCGACATTTTGAGATGATGGACATGATGAGATAGGCATGTATATTGAGATACACATTTATTGATTTATATGATGAGATACATGGTATTTTGTGATGTGTTTATGAGATATTGGATGTATGGCTAGTGTTAGATGAGATATGGGTTTGTTGTTTTGATATGGATGGAAATTAGGTGAGTTAGGCATAATGGAGTCAGGTCAGTTTAGGTATGGATTGAGTTAGGTTGGTTAGGCATGGTTGAATTAGGTTTGGGTAGGCATAGATTGAGTCAGGTTGGTTAGGCATGGATTGAGTTAGGTTTGGCTAGGCATGGATTGAGTTAGGTTTGTTAGGCATGGTTGAGTCAGGTTGGTTTACGCATGATTGAGTTAGGTTTGTTAGGCATGGTTGTGTTGAAAGTAGGTGAAGTTGTGATTCATTATTATTTTTGCAATGAATGATACTATGAGTCATATGTGAGATGTGGTATAATATATGCATAGTGATGATAGAGAAATGGTAAGTGTAATAAATGTATAAAATATGAAGCAACTTGTTATGTATGTGGCTTAATTTCCAATTTTGTATATAAAAGGGAAATTGAGTAAGGTGTGATGTAATGGTGGGGAACATGGAAGATGAATTTTTTAGGGTAGAGGATGTCCGAGCTAACCTCCAAGGGCCCCATGCCTTCGGAGTGCTTCCTACATAGTCCCGGTGAAAAGGGACCTCAAGCCGATGTAGTTCTCCCATAAGCTAGGGAAGAAAATGAGGTGTGAAAATGAGTTGGTATTTTTTTGGGCATGTTGTGGGTTTAGATCTGCTAGGTGTGGGTAGATTATAATTAAAATGATGTAAGTGGAGATGATTGTGGTGAAAGAAGGAGACTACCCCAAAATTAAGCATCAAGGACCAAGTCCTGTATAAGGTAATCAAAACGTAAACAAAGATGGTTAAAAGATAAAAGTGGGTAATAAAACCACCTGATGGGTTAGGATCATACCGAGTGGATCATACCTTGGCGGAGGTAATGAACGTAATACCCTAAAGACATTGCAGGATGGACTGTTCTACAGTGAAAAGTAGTCACATGATCACCAAATGTCTAAGTTCCAAGAAGTCCGTTGAGGTAGTAGGAAATGAGAGTGGGCATGGTTCAAAGGGTGAAGAGTAGGTAATTTTTATATGGTATGAGGTAGCATGCACTTCGGGAAAGATCTTTGAGGTCAAAATGGGCAAGTCCATGAAAAAAAGGTTGAGTGTTTTGACTTATGGGTGAGATAGAATGATCGATGCAAGGAGTCTATATGGGAAAAATTAAACTCCTTGAGGTCTTCATGAAGTTGATCGATGCAGGAAGCTTCGATTGCTCTCGTTTTTTTTTTTGAAGATATTTACATAGTTATGGGAGTACTCTATTTATAGCAGCAATTATCGAGAGGAAGATGTCCTTTTGAGGGAGTCATCTTTTTATTAGAAGTTTTACTCAAGGAGTTTGATCCCATTGTGAGGTATTTGTAGTCTTGGATAAGACCAAGGTGAAAGATAGGAATCTTGTTTGAAGGGCAAGGTGAAACGACCATGGGATCTCATCTAAAGGTATACAAAAAGTATCCATGAGAATCATGCTATGTGCAGTGCCATGGTACACATATTTAAGAGAAGATAACTAGTGACGGGTACTCACAGGATTCTTGTTTAATCGTTAGGGAGGTGTATGGAGTGAATGGCACTCAAGGGATGAGCATGGGAAGAGACAAAGGGTGAGGTAGGAAAACAAGTCAAAAATAGAATGGTCGAAAATACAAGGCGTTAAGGAGCTCAGGGTCGGGTTTAACATCAAGAGAAGATAAACGATAAGCACCCGATCCATAGGTATGAGTCATGATGTATGGTCCAATCTAATTAGGAGTAAATTTTCCCCGTTTACTTTTTTTTTCTTTGGTTACATGTTGATTTTCTTTCAGGACAAGGTCATCGACTTGGAAGGTTTGCTCATGAACACGTTTGTCATAGGCATGTTTGATATGTTGTTGGTAAACTTGAAGGTGGTCTAGAGCGTTAAGACAACGTTCGTCTAATAACTCTAGTTGTGCTAAACGGCCCTGATGAAATTCATCATCAGTGAGCATGTCATGGAGAGAAATACGGAGTTAGGGGATTTGGACTTTGAGAGGTAGAATAGCCTATGTACCATAGACTAGAGAAAATGGTGTGGCCATAGTGGAAGTGTGAATACTACTGCGGTATGCCCATAGTGCAAAAGGAATGTGCGCATGACAATCCTTCCTAGTATCGTCAACCAATTTCATGAGAATTTTGTTGAGGGTTTTGTTAGTGGATTTGGCTTGGCTGTTGGTTTGTGGGTAATAAGGTGATGAGAAACTAAGTTGAATGCCATAGGCGTCACAAAGTCTTTGCAATGTTTCATTTTTGATTTGTTTTCCATTATCAGTGATGAGGCGATGAGGAACACCAAAGTGAAAAATGATGTGGTGGTTAATAAACTCACATATTTTCTTAGCTTTCATGGAGATGAGTGGTATGGATTCCACCCATTTTGTATAGTATTCAGTAGTAGTGATGATCCATTGATGGCATTGGGACGAATGAGGATTGATTTCTTCGACAAGATCCAAACCCTATTGAGAGAAGGGACAAAGGTCACGAGTGACCTGTAAGGCGTGACTGGGTGTATGATGAAGATTGGAATGTTGTTGGAATTTTACAAAACATTTGACATAGTCACAACAATCATGGTTAAGGGTCAGCCAGTAATAGCCTAGGCGAAGAATACGCTTAGCAATAGCAAGGCCACTAAAGTGACCTCCACATATGCCATCATGAACCTCCTTAATGGTATAAGGAATTTCAGAAATTGTGAGGCATTGTAAAATAATACCATCAAAGCCATGCTTATAGAGGAGGCCCCCCAAAATGACGTAACAAGAGACATTTTTAAGGAAGGTGCGTTATCCGTTACGGGTGAGATCGGGAGGTAAGATGGAGAAAGAAAGATAGTTGGAGTATTGTTTATACCATAGGTCACTTAGGTCAGGGGTAGCGGTTCTGATCGTGTAAACATCGTGAGGTAAATAAGAAGGTGATTGGAGTCATTATACGGTGATATATTGTAGAATTGATAGGTGAAGCGGGTATTTGGGAAGGTAAGCAGGCCATGGTATCTGTAAATTTGTTGGTTGAACGTGGGATGGTTTGAAGGCTGTAATTATCAAAGGTGGTTAAAAATATGTCTACATGATGTTTATACTTTTGAAGTATCTCATTACGACATTGGTACAAACCATTGACTTGGTTCACAACCAATTGAGAATCACCAAAGATGTTGATTGATTTGACATCTAGGGCATAGGTAGCTTGGAGACCTAATACGAGTGCTTCGTATTCGGCAATATTATTGGTGCATTCAAAATATAGTTTGAAGTACAAAGGCATGGGTTCACCATCAAGAGGAATGAGGATAATACCAACCCCACCCCCACGCTGACACTTGGAACCGTAAAAAAAGAGTGTCATTTTATAAGGAGGTTCATCCAGGGAAAGGGTAGTAATCGATTCATCTGGAAAGTTGAAATTAGAGGGTTGATTCCCAGAAATATGTGCATCATAAAATTGGTTGGTGATAGTTTGGCCCTTGATGGAATTTTTATGAATGAATTCAAGGTCAAGATCAGCTAAAAGCATAAGCCATCATGTGGCACACTGATTTTGATAAGGTTTGGCATACATGAAGTGTAAGGGGTTGGTGTTGGTCACAACATAGGTTTTGTGGTTGAGTAGGTAATGATGAAGTTTGGTGGCAACGAAAACTAAGGGTAAGCAAAAATTTTTGGGATGGGTGTATCAGGTTTCATAGTCTAAAAGAGTATGGCTGATGTAATAAACTGCCTGCTCCCTATTTGTTCATTGCGATGAGCGAGCATGGCTCCCAAGGAGTGATCAGTAGTAGATATGTATAGGTAAAAAGATTGATCGTCTTTAGGTGGAATGAGTATGGGTGGTTGGAGAAGGTATTGTTTTAAGGCCTCAAAAGCTTTGTGATAGTCATCATCCCATTTAAAGGAGACATCCTTCTTAAGTAGATGATGAAATGGTTGACACCGATCAGATAATTGTGAAATGAAACGGTGAATAGACTGCAACTTACCTTGTAGGCTATGAAGTTTTTTAAGTTTAGTGGGCGGAGGAATTTCTAGGATGGCCTTGAATTTAGTAGGGTCAATTTCTATACCATAGAGGGAAATGATAAATCCCAGGAGCTTTCTTGAAAGAACTACGAAGATGCACTTCTTAGGCTGAAGGCAGATGCAATATTTAATGAGGTGATCAAAGATGGTTTTAAGGACGAAAAGGTGATCAGAGTGACATTTAGATTTGTCCAAGAGATCATCCACGTAATCTTCCAATATGTGATGCATGATATCATGACAGATGTAAGTCATATCCCGTGGATATGTGGCACCAGCATTTTTAATTCCAAAAGGCATGACTCGATAGCAGAAGGTCCCCCAAGGGGTGATGAATGAGGTCTTGTGTTGATCTTCTGGGGTAAGGAAAATTTGGTTATAACCCGAGAAGCCATCCATGAGTGATAGCATCTTGTGACCAGAGGTGAGGTCAACTAATTGATCAATACCGAGTAAGCGAAAGTCATCTTTCGGGTAGGCTAAGTTGAGGTCATGAAAGTCCGTGAAAATGTGGAGTCCCCCGGTTTCTTTAGTGAAAGGGACAATGTTAGAAATACAACAAGGATAATCAATGGGTAAGATGAAGGAAATAGAAAGAAGGTGCTGAAGTTCTTATTTGACGAGAAGAGCAATGCGAGGGTGCATTTTCCTCATCTTTTGTTTTATGGGTTTGGCATCGGGAACGACTGTGATATTTTTGACCACTATAGTGGGGTCAATACCAGGCATGTATGCGTAAGACCAAGCAAAAGCGTGGTTATGATCTTGAGAAAATAAGTGATGGATTCCTGTTCAGCAGCATCTAAATATTGTCCGATCTTTAGGATGTGCGGGTCGTCCTGAGTATGAATGTTAATCTCGATAGTTGATTCATTCAACATGGTTTGCATCTCAGAGGGTAATGACCGATGAATATATGAGTCTTCTACACCAAGGTAGGTGAGTATGGATTCATCATCCTGACATTGAACGACATTAATTGTAGGTGTGTCATCATCGATCATTTCAGGATACAGGAAGGGAAGAGTGGAAGGGGCCTCGCCCTCGCATTGATAAGTCAGAGGACCCATGGAAATGGTTTTTATGACAAAAAAAGTTAGGAGGGATTGATTAAGGATCCATCAACTCTGTCAGTGAAGGTGGTGATGAAGGTGGAAAAGAGCTAGCGTCCTTAATGAGTTCAATGCGGGCCTGTTTGGTAGGTGGTTCCGAAAATCTGATACCACTACGGTCGTTATGTTTGCGGGTGGTACATGGAATAATGGTATGGCGGCCTTGATCGTAAAAGCCAAAACTAAAACCCTTCCACACATATCGGTGCAGGAAGCCATGGGTGAAATGGCGATTAGTAAGTGATTGGAAGTTAGCGGAAAATGGGCGGGTTTGTGATGGTGGTTTAGGTGTATAAGTGGTTGTATCAAGTCCCCTATAGGTGAGACTAGTACGAAGGTGGGGAGGACCATAAAGGAGATGTTCTCCTATATGTTGATCATAGCGAGGGTGTTGGTGAAGGCTTCCATACTCTTGTGGAGTAAGAAATGTGTTGACACTATATAGGTGGTACTCCCCCTGAGTGAGGTGTTGAAAAACACTTTCCAAGGGATCAGTGGTTGGTATGTAGGTAACCGGTATGGATAATGTGTTAGAGGTCAATGTGGAGGTGGAGTTAATGGATTGGGAAGCTAATGGGTCAACCATGGAGGCTATGGCAGTGCTAGGAATGGATGAGGTATGTGTAGTAGAAGTAGCGGATGTACTGGTAGGTGGAGGTGTAGGTGAAGCGGTAGTGGTTGCAGAGGTAGATGGATTAATAGGTATGAGCACATAATTGGGTCGGTAAAGCATGTTGAATGTTTTGAAAGGTGATGGGTTAGCTGGAATTCTATAAGTGTGTCCTTCATGTTCAAACTTTACACAACGATGTAAAGTGGAAGGAACATAGCCCATGACACGGATTCAAGGTCTGCTAAGCAACAAGTTATATTGGAATTCCCCCTCCAAAACGTAAAACAATTCTGGAATAGTGTGGGGACCCACACAAATGTGGAGGATGATAGTTCCTAGTGTAGAGGTGATAATGTCATTGAATGATCGCAACATGACTAGATGTTTATGCATGTAATTTTTAGGTATGCACATTTGAGAGAATGCATGGGATGAAATGATATTAATGCTAGCGCCCTCATCAATCATCACACAGTGTACCCGTATGTCATCGATGTGGACAGAGATGAAGAGGGATGGGTATGGGTCATCATTTTTGTGTGGTGCGATCTCTTCCTCTGAGAAGCTAAGGGATGCCACTTGGTGAATAGGGTGGGGTGAAGATGAATATGGTAATTTGGTGAGAGAGGCCACATGATGAGGTGTGATAATGGAGGCTACGGGTGTAGGGTCATTGGGTAAAACCTTAATAGATTGAAGAACCTCTATGAGAGCTTGACGATGGGATTCCGAGGTTTGAATGAGGTCATAATGGGACATTTTGAGGGGAGATTGGTGTAATTGTTTGAGCATGGTGTGATGTGTGACACCATTTGGAATGGGGTACATGGGACCACAGATAGTGATTTTAGGTATGGGTGTAGATGGTATGTTGGGTATAGGATAGGGTTGGTGAGTCAGTTGCCTTTTCTTTAACCTTCTGCACTTGTGTAGTGATGTGTATCATGTTGATTTGAGGGGATTTGGAAAATGGATAAGGTGTAGGGTGAGTGGTATAATGACACGATGGGAAAAAACCTACTGGAGGAGAAAAAACTTGTGAGGTGAGTTAGGAGTAACAACATTTGGGTGGTGGCGTGGAAAGTTCTCTCATGCAAACCATGTTAATTTCAAATCTTGGTTGTGGTTCTAGGAGTTGTGAGGGTGGAGGTTGTGGTTGTTGAGTGGGCAGTATGGGAATGGGTATTGGTGTGGTAGGATCCTCGTCGAGAAGGTCGTCATCGTCAAAGTTGGTTTCTGGTGGACACAATTGGATAAGGACGGTTTTCAAGGACTTACAGTTCTCTACATCGTGTCCTGACACACAATGGTATGCACAAATTTTAGTATCATCAAACCCTTTTGGCTTCGGTTTGAGGGGGTTGTAAGGTCTGAGTGGCGGTAATGTGATGACAGAAGTCTCAAGGAGGTTGGTTAAAATTTTGGCATAGGAACCTACTAGTGGATCACAATGGGAAGTGAACGTGGGTTTTAGTGTATGTGTGGTTGATTATCGAGGAATGGTTTTTAGAAGAGAAGGGTTTGAGCTATGGATTTGGGTGTTGGTGTGGTTTTAGGTGTTCAATCGTGCTTGTTTAGGTAGGGGTATAGTAGATGGATGGGTAGGAGGGTGTGTGGTCATTTTGACTACCTTATTGTGGGGTAGTGGAGTTTTGTTTTTGGGTTTCACCTTCTTGGGTAAAGGTGATGTGGGTGTATGAGGTCTAGAAGGAAAAGTAGATGAAGGAAGAAGGTGAGTTACCCACAGGTATAACGGGGGTGCTGTGAAGGTAAATGACGCGGGTCATGCTTGAGGTTTGAGAGAAAATGCAACTGAAGTGTAGTGGGTAGTGAAGCAATAAATGAGGGTATTGGAGGTATGGGTGGTAAAGAGGATGCAAGAGTAGGTGTAAGTCGAGGTTGACGCATCTGGGTAGGTCAGAGGTTTATGAGGAAGGAATGGGCTATTGTGTTTTTGGTTTATTGATGGGTGGAGTTTTCTTGATCATGTGGGGAAGTATAAGATCCTAAGATGGATGGGACATGTGCAGGTGCGATTGGCATAGCCGGGGTATGAGTTGTATGGGTTTGGTGATTCTATTTAGGAGTCAGAGTAGGTGTGGTGTTGTCTTTGGAGGATGTAGCTAAATCTATTTTGATAGGTGGATGAGTAAGGATGGTAGTCAGGGTGACCCCTAAAGTGGTAATAGGTTTAGTTGAGGAAGATGTTGTATGTGTGGATTCGGGTTTAGATGTAGGTTGGGTTATGGGTAAGGGTGTGGTTTAAGCTATAACAGGTGTTCATGGAAGGGGTTTTGATAGAGTTGGTCGTGTTTGGTTCGATTGGTTGAAATATTTTTGGGTAGATAGTGGAGGTATTAGTAAGGGATATCTATATCTATGTTGAGATGGGAAGTAAAAGGTGCCCCCCTAGTAGATCCCTATCCACATAATCTAAGTGATCAGCCAAATGTGAGAACAGAACATGTCTGTAGGTGGAGTTGGTGAGTACCTAATGGAAATTCCTGTAAAATATGTCTTAGAGACGGGGAATTGGCTAGCTTCAGCTTCCGTGGGTAAGAGAGACCGAAAGTAGGTCTATAGGATTTTGGGTAGCTAATGGAGAATGCTCACCAAGAGGTACAGGTATCTCAACTGGGTCTATGATAGGTGGGGGAGATGATGGGTGCTCCTCTATGGGTGGACGAGGTAATGGGTGCTCCTCTATGGGTGAAGGAGGTAATGGGTGCTCCTCTATGGGTGGAGGAGGTACTGTAGCTAAAGGCTCTCTAAGTGGTGAAGCTAGGGGTGAGAAGGTCTCAATGTTAGCGAAAGAATCCTCTATAGGCGATGAAGGAGATGAAAGGTGTTCCTCTATTGGTGAAGGAACATGGGAGGTTGGTTCCAACATAGAAGGAGGATTTCAGGGTAGGATCTCCTCTATGGAAGGAATATGGGGTAATTGGGAGGTGACAGGTACATCATTAAAGATAGACGTGAACCTCGTGGGTATGGGTATCGTGAGTTGAGGTCTCACCAGTTTGATTAGACGAAGGGGCATGGTTGGGAAATGGTTTCTTGAAGATGTGTAGGTTTTGGTTGGTAGGTGCATTAGGATTATCCATGGTTAACTCACCTTTCTCGAGCATTTCTTGGACAATATTTTTGAAAGTGATGTAGTTGTCCATCACTATGACCCTTTACTCGATGATAATTATAGAAATCATGTTGTTTATACCATGTGGGCATGGGGCAAGCAGGGTCAAAACTAGTGTGTGGTTTTATGGGTGGAAGAGTGATGGCTCTTGATTTGATAATATTTTCTAAGACAAAAGAGTAAGGCTCCCCAATTGGGGTATATTTCCACTGCTCTTGTCTGAATTGAAAAGTCTGGATAGGTGAGAGATTAAGATGAAGGGGTAGCCTAATTTGATGGATGTGCTGGGCTGGCCTTGAGTACCACTGTGTTAGCGGTGCCCTTAGCTTTTGAATAATTGGTTTGTGGTTTGGAAGAAGAAGAGGTATCATTCAACTTAAATGCCAAATTCTTATTGCGTAATTGGATTTTCTTCTCTTCGATGGCCTAAATATCTAACTTTCGTGCCATAGTGAATGCTTCATCAAATGTTTGAAAGGTTTGGACCTGCAAGGTCGGTGAGATATGCCTAGCACAAGTTCGTGTGAAGAGCTCGATGAGTTCTGTTTGTGGTAGTTGGAAGGTAAGTTGGTTGATCAGGCTACGCCAGTAAGTGAAAAAATCTGTGATAGATTTGTCCTCATACTGACGTGTGGAGTATAGATCGGTCATGGTAACCTTCTTGATGATATTGATAGAGAAATGATCCAAAAAGGCTTGGGCTACCTGATTGAATGAGAATATAGAGTGTCTTAGTAACCCACTATACCAATCTAATGTAGGTCTAGTGAGGGACATGGGAAAGGTCCTCAAGAGCAAGGCATCATCATGAGCGATCAGATAACACCCATGTTTGAATGACCATAAATGTTGCTGTGGGTCTTCTTTGCTATTGAAATGATTGAATGTAGGAATTTCCCAATGCACGGGGTATGAGCAGATAGGAATGGATGGGTGAATGGGCTCGTTGTAAATCTCATCATAGGTGAGAGTGTTATGGGAGCCGGAAATTGATGCCTCCAATGTCTGCATCTTGTCCAACATCAATTTAATTAGGTCGTTGGTGGGTTGCGATGATTGGGTGCCTCCTATAGTGTGAGAGGGTTGGTTTTGGGCATATAACAGGGGTGGCACTCCAGTGTATGGTGGCTACCATGTAGGTTGATTGAGAAGAAGGCAGTGAAACAGGGGGTACATATCCGGTGTGTATAATGGATGAAACGGGAGGTTGTTGATAGTATGTATATGGGGGTGGAAGGGTAATGGTAGCCCTAGTGGCAATAGGGGCTAATGATTGTGGAATGGAAAGGACCACGTTCTGAAATGGGGTAGGGGTCACTGACACTAGAGGTGGTAATGTAGCTATGGGTATGTGTGAGACATTAGGGGTGGATGAGGTTGTGTTTGGGGTAGTTGTCATGGGTATGGTGGATGTAGCGGGTGCCACAGAGGTAGCAGATGTGACAGTTATAACTAGGTATAGGACCTAGTTGCGAAATGACTGGGGGTAAGGTAGATGCGGGTAGCATGGAAGCTAGATGGGGCCAATGCGGGAGTGGGAGTGAGAGTCAGGGGGATAGATACGGGCATGCCGTATATCAACTAACCTGCGAGGCATCTCAAGTGGATGAGTGGGAAAGGTAGAACTACAAGGCGGTACGGGGTTTTGGTCAAGGAGTCATGTGAACTCCTCATCTCTGGTAGCGATAGTAATAGGCTGGATGGGTTCCATGGCTGGTGATAAAATGGAAGGTGGTGAAGGACTAGGTGGGAGTGGTTGACAACTGGTGTGAAATACGAGTGCGCTTGCTTGTCTTCAGGTCAGCACCATGTGAACCAGTACTGATTAGGTAGGGCTGCTTCTCTGTAAATGACACAGAGAACAACAGGAACAGGTGAATCTGGTGAAAAAAGTGGATTAGGTACCAAATGGTGGTTTGAATGTGAAACAGGATAACCGATGCCGGTTAGGGAAAACTGATGCATTGGTCAGGGGTAACCACTGCTGGTCACTGTAGAAAATGAACAGTGAGTGAAAAACAAGGCAGAAGGTGAAATCTGACAGGTATGCCAAATCTGATGATGTTTACAACGTCAATGGGTATGATGGTAGTGATAGGGACTGTGAAAAGTGGAAGAAAATGAATAAAAATGTCCTTTTGAGTAGGTTAGCAAAAGGACCTGGAACTGACGTCGGTTGGGTATAACCGATGATGGTTAGATGGTAACCGACGATGGTTACTGTGAAATTGAAATAGTGATGAAAGAAAAGTGGTTGTGAATTAAAATATGGTGTGGAATCAGACCCAGAATTCTGAGAATGATGGTGATATGGCCCAGGCACACTCAGGTGAAGCCGGAATACACTGGCTGTGATGAGGAGCATGCAAGGATGAACAAAAAAGTGAAGAATGTGATCTCTCACCTCAAAATGCAAGCCAAGTAGAAACACTAAGAAAAATGTGATCCTAGGAGTGCCCTTTCTATTATGTTTGTTTAGCTTATGCTATTTAGGGACTGACACATGAATTGTGAAATAGAGTTTTTTGGTGAGGATGGCTTCCTACAAAGAAGGAGATCTAAAAGGTGAGGTTTCAAGTATGTTATGGTGGGGGTGGCCTTCGCTCTGAAGTATGACTCGACAGAGCAGTGAGCTGGGTGCCCACTGTACGATGTGATCGTGTGATCACCTACAGCTTCTTCCAGGTAGGATGTTGTTTAAGAATGTATGTATTTTTAGTTTTTGTGAGGTTTGGTAAGACTCAGAGAAAGAGAAAAGGAAAGAAGTGATTTTCTACGATTCGTTTGTCAACCATCATGCTGGGCATGACTTCCAGTGTATAGGTTTCCCTCAATTAATGTGAGCTAATGCGATAAATTAGAATGCAATGCACTTATTTTTAAGCCCAAATCGAGATGTGAAATTGGATGACACAATAAGATGAAGAGGAAGAGGGATGCTCTTTCACTATAATGTAGAAAACACGAAGAAATGGTTCTTTTTAATTACACCAAAAGAAAAGTTTCCTTTAGAGCAAATAGAAAGAAGAGGTGGGTTACCAAGGAAGAAAATTAGTGTATATGCTTTTTAGAAGGGAAACAAACACACAATTTTTCCTAGGAATGAATGAAATGTAAGGAACCTGGATGGGTCCCACCGGGCGTGCCAAAATGTTTCACTTGATTTCTTAGATCGTTTCTTTGAAGTGTTGACGAAACAAATAGGGTAACGGGCGTAGGAGGAATACCTGTTTAAATTTTGGTTGATGGGTTGTTGCACGTGTATGACTTCCGAATCCATAGCTGATTGTGAGAGCTTCCTTTTGGCTAGGAGTAACTACCTATAATGCAAAGCAAGACCACCAGAAGGAATTAAACAATATGGGCAGTGAACTGCCTAGCATATGCTAGATCTGGGAAGTGTGATACTTCCTAGATGGTTGTCAGTCCACTGTTTTAAACAATTTAATGCTGTAAACAAAGTAAATCCTATTGTAATTTGAAATGATTTAGGTATCTCACTTAAAACACAATAAGAGATACATATCTAATCTAACAGGCTAAGCTAGAATAGAATCCAAAGGTCAAATGATTGGTTCTGGGTTCTGCAGGTTTGACAGAAGTCTCGGGTAGATCACAGGTGGATGAGGGTGAAATGAAATTTGGTGGGTAGGTCTCTGTTCTGGGCTGTATGGGTAAATACAGAGACCGATGTCGGTTAAGGGTAACCGACGGTGGTCAGGTGTAACCCGTGCTGGTTACTGTGGAAATCTAGAAATGCCACAGAACAAGCTTTGGGTTTCCTTTGTGATTGCACAAAGGACTTTGGTTGGTCAGGATGAGGTATTGGGTGATTGGGGTAGGATTTAGCAAGGTTTTTAATGGGTATATGGAGGTGGAAATGTTGGAGAAGGTCAATAGGTGGCTAGGTAAACATATAGATGATAAAATGATGATGAAATGAAATAAACCAGAAAAGTATGAAGTTATACTTACTTGGATTATGGTCCTGAATGCCTGTGAGTGAGGGATGAAGGTGTTGATGAGAGGTTTGAAGGTTTCAAGTGATCACCAACTGAAGGAAAGCTTCTGCATGGACTACGTGTACATTCCTCTTTGCTTGGTTAGATCAGATCATGGCTGGGATGGTTGTGTAGGAAAAGATGTTTGATCTCCTTCCTTGCATGTGGATTCTCACTGGAATTCACTCTCTGAAGATGTGTTATCTCTCTGAGATGTGTTAATGCTTGCCAACCTTCTGCTTCTTTCTTCCAACTTCTAACTTCCAACCTTGAGAATAAGGTTGTTTTGGGGTTAAAAGGGTAACCGACGACGGTTCTGGCTTAACCGGCGATGGTTAGGGGTAACCTGTGTCGGTCAAGGTGGGATTTCCTAGGTTTACTAAACTAGGGAGATCCTCTTGATTTCCTCAGATCTCATGTCGTTAACCCACGGATTAGACTGGGAGCTTCTTGTGAGCATGCAGGAATGTGGTTAGAGGGAATGTAGGCATTGATTTTTAGGGTTTGGGTAAGTCTTAGTTAGTTATGGCAACTTACTAAGAAGCAGGTCTTAGGTTGAGTTGGCTTGGTGAGGTGTCTAAGTGAACTGTATGTGTGGATATTATTTAAAATAAGATATTTAAATAATAAATATAGTGCGGATAATGCATTAATTTAATTTAATTAATATTAGTGGGGTGAAGGGGGCCATGGCTAGGTGAATGTGATGAAGGGTGTTTATTCGCCGAGGGACCAAAGGAGATTGTGACCTAATTTTAGTGTCTATAATGAAACAACGTTCCATGTCCTTGACTTGGACCTTCCATACAACATGCTCCTAGGGAACCCATGGATCCATGCCATGCAAGCTATTCCAGTAACTTTTCATCAGTGCATCAAGTTATGTCATTAAGGGCAGGTGGTTACCATTTTGGGTGACCCATAACCATTCACACATTGTAGGGCATTGCATAACTTTTCTCGTGCAACTTATGAATGTCCTTATGCAGATGTTGTTGTCCCTCTACAAATGGAGGCTATAAAAAAAGGAATAGATTCAAAGTCCCTCATGCCTTTCAATCAAGATTTTCCCTCATTGGTCAACCCATTCACTTCATGGGAAGCAACATCAGCAAAATATGGCCCACATAAGCCATTCACTCTTGTGTAGGCTCTGTTGATATCAAACTTATCAGTATCCCCCAGGACAAGGGGTATCCTTATTTGCAGTTCAAGAGCACTTATGAGCAAAGTCCTAAACCGTTGGAAATTTTTTTCCATAGTGGTCTCCTATCTGAGGAGAAAATGTTAGAAGGCCCTACCAACAGAGTGCAAGAAGGCACTATGGCTTCATGTAATCAAGAACCTCAATACATTAAGGGACCCCGCATGATGTTTTTCATGGGCTATAATGGGTTTGGATGTGGCGTTAATCACAAGGCTGGTTGGAGCCTATCCCTATCCCCCATTTTAAATCTAATAAACATGGCCTTGGAATAAGGCCCCATGCCACTCTACCTTCTAAGCCACCTCTTCTGAACGTGAGGATGTTTCATCTCATTCTAATAGTGACATAGATTCCCAATGTAGCCTTTACGAGGATCTTGCCTCCACAAATCTATTCGCAGATTTGTCAGTCCTTACCTTATCTAAATCCATCCCCCTAGACAAATATCTAGTAGCCCTCGTATATCCTAAACTTATAGATTGGGATCAACAACTTCACATGCCCTTGAATTTCTTTGAAAATGATGAGGCATTTACAAATTTCGTGGGACTCATGGACTTTATTCCAGCTAGAGACCACAAGAAAGGATTTAAGATTCAATTAGACACTTGTGCCTACTTTGGGGAAGAAGCAGAGATGTGTGGACAGTTAAATAAGAAGGCTGTAAATAAAGGTACACCCACTTTTGAGAAATCAAGCAAGAAGGCTCAACGGAGATCCCATAGTGAAAAACTCTTTGATAAACTCATAGACAAACAGAACGAAGAGTCTAAACAAGAAGTGATTTATCCATTTAAATATGATCATGAGCTACCACAGGCGGTCGATCTTACTCTTCCCCTGATCGTACGTGGATGGAAGATGCTTCTAAAATGCTTGTTGAGGAAAAAATCAACGTCAACATTGGCTCAGAGGAGCAACCTAGAATAATAAAGTTGGGAGATTCACTCTTAGCTCAGGAACAAAAGACCTTTGTAGAGCTCTTAAAAGAATACGTGGACATACTCATGTGAACATATGTAGATATGCCTGGTTTAGACCCAGAGCTAGTTGTGCACAACCTCGTTGTGCACCCAGATGCCAGACCAATCAAACAAAATTTGAGAAAGATGCATCCTAAGGTGGCACACTTAGTCAAAGAAGAATTAGAAAAGTTGTTGGCTGTTGATTTCATTAAACCTATTGACTATTCAGAATGGATCTCTAACATAGTCCCAGTACAGAAAAAACCTATGGGCATAATGATCTACAATGATTTTCGTGACATCAACAAAGCATGTCCAAAAGATGATTTTCCCAAACCTAACATTGTCATGATAGTTGATTCAACAATTGATTATGAAATGTTGTCCTTGAGGAATGGTTTTTCAAGTTATAATCAGATACAAATCGGGGAAGAAGATCAACATAAGACAACATTCGTCACCCCTTGAGGAATGTTTTTCTACAAAGTCATGCCCTTCGGGCTCAAGAACCCTAGGGCTACTTATTAGCGGACCATCACAGTTATTTTCCATGATATGATAAGTGACATCATGGAGGACTATGTTGATGACATCCTAGCAAAATCCAAGAGTAGAAAAGAACACTCTGGAGTATTGAGGTGTATTTTTCAGCATCTACGAGACTATAAGGTTCGCTTGAACCGTAATAAATGTGTCTTCGATGCTTTATCATGAAATCTCATAGGGTTCATTATTTCACAAAGAGGGATTGAAGTGGACCCTGCAAAGGTTACGGCTATACAAAAAAATACCACCACCTACCACTCTCAAGAAAATAAGGAGTCTACAAGGGAAAATTCAGGAAATTCGTCGCTTTATTTCACAACTGGTAGATAAGTGCCATCCTTTTACCCATCTACTCAAGAAAGATGTCACCTTCAATTGGGGACCTAACTATCAGAAGGCCTTTGCGTTACTCAAACAGTACTTGGCCATCCCACCTGAACTCATGCCACCTACCCCAGGTGAACCTCTCCTCTTATACATTTCGGCTACCTAGTTTGCTATTGGAGCATTGCTTGCCCAATATGATGTAGCCAATAAAGAGAGATATGTTTATTATCTCAGCCACACCCTGATCACATACGAGTTGAATTATCCCCAAATAGAAAAGGCCTGCTTAGCGGTTGTCTTCACATTTCAAAATATTTTCCATTATCTCCTGAATAATAAAACTAAGCTCATATCCAAGGTTTACCCTCTCAAGTACCTTTTATCAAAACCCACCCTCACAGGCTGAATGGCTAATTGGATCATTCTCCTGAGTGAATTTGATATCGAGTTTGTGAATCAAAAGTCTGTAAAAGGACAGGTACTAGCTGATCAGTTGGCAGAAGCTCCTCTCTGAGGAATGGAACCTTTATGCTTAGATTTACCAGATGCATCTATGATGTATTTTGAGGAATCTGTAGAATGGCATGTTCATTTTGATGGATCTTTTACCTTCCATGGATCTAGAGCAGGAGTGGTGCTCATCAGTCCAATAGGTGATGTCATCCCATGAGCATTCCAGCTGGGATTCACATGCATAAATAACATCACAGAATACAAAGCACTCATTGCTGGCCCCAAGCTAGCTATTACATGGAACATCAGAAAACTGCGGGTCATTGGGGACTCTCAAATTATCATAAAGTAGGTTTATGATGAGTACAAGGTTAAATATGAGAAGCTTATTCTGTATAAAAAATGGTTGAAAATTTGAAGGAATATTTCACACAAGTCATATTTGAACAAAAACCAAGGTCGCATAATAGATCCGCGGATGTTATGGCTACTATTGGGTCTCTCTTACACATAAAACCTGAAGAAAGCAAGATGCCTTTCTTTATGGAACATTTACAGGTACCTACATATGATATGGTGGAGTCATGTTTGGCATGTGAAGTTGTTGGTCCTTTATCCCCTTGGTATGACCCTATCTTCCAATACCTACAAGATGGAACTCTTCCACCTGACATCACCCATTCTGAAAAGAAATCCCTTAATCACTGCATAGCCTGTTATACCCTCCTAGGAGGCACCTTTTATCATCATGGCTATGATGGGAATCTCTTCGCTGTTTGGATGTTGATGATTCTATCCACGCAATTAAAGAAGTACATGGTGGTATTTGTGGAGCACATACTAGTAACATGGTCTTAGCTAAAAATCTATTAAGGGTAGGCTATTATTGGCCTACCATGGAATCTGATTGTTGCAAATTCGTAAAGAAGTGTGAAATATGCCAAAAATATGTAAATTTAATACATGCACCAGCACAAGCCTTACAGCCTATTGCAACGCCTTGGCCATTCTCTAAATGGGGCCTGGATCTCATAGGGAAGCTTCATCCTTCTTCATCAAATGATCATACTCACATCATAACTACCACCGAATACTTTACCAAATGGGTAGAGGATGTCCCTCTTACCTATGTCACTAGTGTGTAGATTTCAAAATTCATCATGAACCATCTCATATGCCGTTACAGGATCCCCTCAGCCATTGTCACTGATAATGATAAATCCTTAAAAAAAAAATGGTTAAAACATTGTGTCAAAACTTCCATATCCAACTTAATTGCTCTACCCCTTATTACCCTCAAGGTAATGGACAATAAGAAGCCACCAATAAGACCGTTGTGCGGATTATGGAGAAAATAGTCATTAAAACTGGTCGTAATTGGCATCTATAGATACATCCCACCCTCTGGGCCTATCATACATCCATCCGCACTCCTACTGGTGTGATTCCATATTCACTTGTCTATGGCACTGAAGCCATCATACTTTTAGAAGTGGAGCTTCCTTCCCTATGAATATCTCTCAGAGATGATCTTGATAAAGACAAGGACTACAGAGTTGCTTGCCTTGTAGAGTTAGAGCTATTAGATGAAAATCATATTAGAGTGCTTAATCACCTAAAATTCTATCAGAACAGAGTGTCTAGAGGGTATAGAAAATGCATCATTCATCAGGAATTTTATGTAGGATATCTAGTTCTCAAAGAAAATAAGAATAACACCATGAAAAACAGAGAAAAGAAAGGAAAGTTCGAGGCTAGCTGGTTAGGTCCTTATGTTGTAATTACAAAATATGGATCACGGGCCTACAAAATTTCATATTCAGATGGTGAAGAGCTTCCATAACCTATGAATGCCATGCACCTAAAGTGGTTCTACGCTTAGGCATGACAAGAATATCAAATAAGAACTAAAAAAAAAAAGAAAAAACAAGCAAAAAAAAAAAAAAAAATTGAAAATAGTAAAGAAAAAGCAGGTCATCCTCATATGAAAACCACACAATTGTGGCACAATGGGCAGGTCTTTGAGTGAAAACCAGTTTTTTGCACTCAAGGAAAATTCACCAGATGCAAGTTACTCTTACAACAAGATGGGTAATTTTCACCACTTTCTAGGTTTGACCTTCCTTGTCTAAGTCTAAGAACCCTACTAGGTCCGCCTTTTGCCGTACCATGATCAGGTTTGTTTGCTCTTATATCTTCATGGAGGACATTACCTATGTAAATCCCATCTAAAACTGAGCATGAAAGTACCATTTCCACATTCTCACACATACACGTGTGGCATTCTACCTTTTGTATATTCACACATCCACCGCTAGGGACATCCATGCTTCTTTTTTCTTGTACATTGCTTTCAAAACATGACCTTGGAAAATACAAAAACATTTGGAAAACGATACACAAAAATCTAAACATCTGGAAAATTTCCCTTTTCAGGGATAAGGCTACATTCATTTCACAACGTTATCCTAGGGACACCTAGACAACAATTAAAAAACGTAGCTGTGAAAACTTATCTTTTTTAGGTAAACCCAAAAACATTAGAAAATATATGTCAATGTTGTCTCGCAAAAACAAGGTAATGTTTTAATTGCTTTTAGTTGTTGGTTTGTATAGTTTTTGATGTACTTAGTCTGTTGGTTTGTTTTTTCTTTGAATAGGTTCATTTTCTTACATTATATTGGATCTTATATGATTTATTTGTGTATGGAATCTTGTGAAAAATTGTTGTAGGCTTCTTTATTTGTTATGTGCATCTATTAAAGTTCATTTTTACTTGCTTAGATTAGATCCCATTTTAATCTCTTATTAAATTTTGCATGTGTTTTTTTTAGTTGTAGTTTGTTGTGTTGTTTGTATGTGTATATTTGTTTAGTTTTGTTAAAACTTTTGCTTGTGTGTTTTGCACAGTTGTTTGTTATCACATCTATCATCTATCATTTCATCACATTTCTAACATCATTCACTACATCATATATATACAAAAATAATAAGTATCACATCATGCATGTATGCTAAGCTAATCATTGCATATCGTATCATCAATGGGGGCAAGAGGGGTTACGCATAATCATAAATCTATCCCCCCCCAAACCAATATCATCTAGTATCATCCCAAGTACTAGAATAAAAACTCAGAAATAACTCATAAATCCAAAACATGTGCTGCTATCTACAAATACATCATCAATATGAAAGCATGAAATATACACATTTCTAAATCTAAGGTATGTCACATACATAAAAGAAAGGGCAATCATACATCATAAATCCATCATAATATGATACATCAAAATGTCCATATATACATGTATAATTATCCAGGTCAGTACTTAAAATAATACATCATCAATACAATATGCCATCTAAAAGGGGCATGCATAAAAAAGAATCAATCCTTCATCATGAGGTGTCATCAAAATAATGGTATACACAGTTATACATCAAAATCAGCCTTCATAAGAGGCATGCATATAATATATCTATACAAAAAGAAAGAATACAGAGCTCAACCATAGCTCTCGTCCTCGTTAGGGCTCCCGGGTCCATGACCTGGTCATCGGAAGAGTGACGGCTGTGATGGACCTGAACCAAAGGTACTACCCTGTTGTCTATCGGGATGTTGTCTAGTCGACTACCCTGGTATGGGCTACCTAATTGATATCACTGAATGGCTTGATCTCCTTGATCTGGAACCTTTCACACTCGCATATGACTACTAGAATGATAACACTCGCTGATCTACCGGAACTACCCTAAAGTAGGCAGTCCTATAATATAGAGCCTCGCCATTGGATCTCATAGCATCCTGTATCAAATCCACATCTCTAGAAGTGAGAGCTACCTATAGGGTGACATCTCACTGACTTTTCACCCTGCCAATATCAGCGTAGGCCTATCTCAAGGCTGTGGCCTCTCGATATTTGTCTGCGGTAATAGCCTGCACCTGGGCTCGTGCCTGATCCCTCTGTGTCAAGTATCCCTAGGCCTGTGTTTGGATCTGATCCCTCTGGGCCACAACCATATGTACCTAAGTCTATGACTGGTGTAGAAGGCTCAATATCTGATCCCCCTGTACGGCCATCTCCCAGATCTGACTCTGCCATAGAACACTGTCAATGCCCTCGGTGGCATGTGCCCTAGCCGGATCCCTCTCCTCTGTCAAAACTTGCACCTGGGTGTGTTCCTAATCTTGCTATGCTACGAGGGCCTGTACTATTTCCCTAGCTGTGTCTCTCTCCCCACCCACCTATAAATGTATGGAAATAGCTACCTGTAACTGCTGCTGAAGAGCAGCCCACTACCCACCAGCACTGCTACTCTCTGGAATGTCAAATGGTGGACCCTGCTCTGGAAGTACCTACTAGAGAGGGGTGTATATCCCCACTGGAATGCTTACTAGGGTATAATATATGTCCACTACCCTGTATACCTATCTTGGCCTAAGCCTAGGGCCCTGTCTCTTTGGCTGCTATGGTATGGGACCCTGTCCCCTACCTTTGACATACTGGTGCACATCGGGCCCACCCTCGTCATCATCATAATCATCATCACTGTTAGCACCACCAATGGCTCCACCTTTGTCACCACTAGGAGGCACTATTGGAGGAGGTCTCACACCGACGTTATACACTGCATAGATATAGTCAAACAGCTTGGAAGCACACTGTGATACCAGGGCCCATATTCAGGAGTGGTGTCAGGATCTCTGATCTATCTCAATGGCACCCACATAGTAGGTGCCACCTATCAAAAACTGGTTAGTGCTCTGTCGTGGGTGATCTATGGGCCCATATCAAAATTCTCTTAGTCTCTACAAGCATACCATCTATCTAGCTCAGGAACATCCTGGGTAATGCTGAACTACCTCTGGCACCGATTCATCCTATATATCTCTCGTATATAGCTATGGCTGCCTAGAATGAAATGCTCTATGGTGGCAGTACTGAGCTCTAAGTCATCCTCAGGCCACTGGAAATGTCTATAAGGCCTCTAAACTATGTAAGCCTTCCTCATCTCATCCATCTCAAGCCGATAATGATATACGACCCCCATGTTGGGTCACACATCGTCCCCTGCTGGGACCCAACCCATCATCGATGGCTCGTTAGGAGCCCAAACTCTTAGCACACCTAAAGGGTGACCTATGGCGATATGATCCCATGCCCAAATCTTCAGCAGATGAGTAGGTCCTATCGTCTTCTGATAGTAGTGAGTAATCAAATGAAGGTCCCAGTATATATGTGCTAATATACATTGACCCTAGCAGTAGGTATCTCCCTTCACCAAACCAAGAATTACTCCCATGAGTCCAAGTGAAAATGAAGCACCAGTCTTGTCAGGGAGTAAAACTCCAGTGACAAAGGCCATCATGTAGACCACTACCCAGTCTAACTTTGGATCATCTATACATCGGGATAGTCTGATGGACATCCTGCGATGTGGTATAGTAGGGACGCTAAATAAATGTATAATATTTCATTGAATATCGGTCTAGCGGCTCGTAGTTTGGATTATTTGTCCTTGAATGGGGACCCGCATGATGCGCCACACATCCTCCAGTGTAATGGTAATCTCCCTAGTCGGGAGCTAGAAACACTGACTCTCACTATGCCATCACTCTGCTATGGCTGTCAAGAGGCCATGGTCCAATGTAATCTGTGGAATCTCCACCACATGGGACAATCCTATCACATATAAAAGGCTCTCTAGAGTCACTCTATCATCATCATCAAACTACGCCTCTAAAATAGCTAGCCAACCGTAGCGCTCGCGAGTATGCAGAACAGGTAGTATACGCTGCAAATATCAACACAAGTGTTAGGAACTTACTTACTTCTATCTATTTTTCTAAGGAAAAATGCTTCTTCAAGAAATCACCTATCTTGCTAATTATTCTTTTCTTCTGAACTAATCTAGTCTTTATTCTTCTATACTTGGCTATTTTTTAGCAAATTCATCTTCCCCCCCTTCATTATAGCACCTATGCATCTACTTTGACACCTACACACCCTTACCAATGCATACGCACCCTATCTTATTTTTGTATCTTTGGTGCAGGGCCACACAGAATGCCTACATGCCCAGTATGACACCTATGCACCTACCTTGACACGCACATGTGCGCATGACCGTTCTAGCCTAGCCAACGTATACATGGCCCACTGCCACTAATGTTCTTCCTAATGGGTACGCATGTGCGTATCCACCTCTTCCTATGGGTACATGTGTGCGTACCTTCTTCTTCCATATTGGTGCGCATGCGCTCCCCTTCCTCTTTTGAATGGATGTGCATGTAGTTCCATATCCATTTTGACACATACGCATGCTCGTACCCACCAATCCGATGCATATGCCCACACACATGCGTCAAAAAGGTCATACCTACCCTAGAAAAGCCCTAAAAATTCAATAAATGCATAATTAATGGGAGGGATAGGCCACTCATGTAAGGTCCATCCGCTGGGTCCCACATGAACTCTCAGATGTGATCTGCATGTCTCATCCTACATGGTATTCTCACCATCTCACTCCATGGCTATCGCTCTGGCTCATAGTAAAAATTTACAAGAGCTCTGGTAAAATTAAATTGGTTGTGATTATTTTACTGACCCCGGGTGGGTATATTAACCCGTCGCGATGCCCTTGGGGCATGTTTTCTCCATCGGATCATTCTAACTCCCTTCTATCTGTTGTGATAATTATTTTCTATTAAAATAATTATTTTTACTAATTTTCCCACGCTGGGGCACTTTGTGCCACCCCATGGTTGTTTTCTCTATCACACTGAAATAATTTACGCATCTTTCAGGCACCTTTTCTTGCCTCTTCCTCTATTTTTCATTTATTTTCCCCCATCATGGTAATTATGTATTCATTTATTTTCAATGAATTCTTCCCAACTCATCTTTCTTCTTGTGGGCATATATCTTGGCTGTCTAGCTGCCTTGCCTTCCCATTACTGCCTTCATGTGTACTTTTAGAAGATATTTGATCTTTAGAAATTCTTCTGACCGATCAAAAACCTAAAAAAGAAAAACTTCAAAAAAATATTTAAAAAACAACAAAAACATTGAGATTCCTCGGAAATGGCTTTAAAATTAGTAAAACTGATCATCTACGGCTGAAATCTATGTCTTTTTCATGACACTCATCCTAGATCTTGTTGATGTTTTCAAAAAATTTGAAACAATGACTCACACATCACCAAAATCTTCAATCACCTACACAAGCTATGTTGCTTACTTCATCTGTACTCTGGGGCACTATCAATTGCCCGGTACTGTTTTCATCATGCACATTGCTTTTTCACGGGACCTCAGTGTCCTCTGTCTTTCCCCTTACATAATACACCTTGCTTGGGGCATCATTCCTCACCCTCTTCGGTTATCAAAACATTTGAGACTTCATCTCGATAACAAAATATTTGTACAACTATCTTAAACGTTGTTGATTTAAGTGTGTGTGATTGTACTTTTTTCCCTGTTAGGTGATTTTGTTTATTTCTCGTATTGCATTGCACTCGTGTATGTTGCATGGAGTTGGCCATTTTTAGCACAGGAAGGTTGTTTGTATCTTGGCTTTTCATGTCATTTTATGCTTCCGTCACACACTCACATTTTAATAAGGACCCATGAGGAGAATTCTAAGCATTATGATGATTAAGTATTGTTAGCAATTGATTTGCGAATAGATCAATATCCCTTTTTTCTAAGTTTCTCGTCTTCTCTGTCCACTTATCTCTTTGTTGTTTTATTTTTTGATCGTTGATCGATTTTCTTCATCACCCCATCGACACTCGAGGGAGCATTCATCATCCTTCATCCTATTAATTTTTCTTCTACCCCTTCAAAACATTTCTACTTGTTTCTGTTTGTCTACTTTCTTTGAAGTGACGTAGCTTACATCACCTCAAAGAGGGGAAAATATAGACACTTGTAGTTTGATCAATACACTATTATTTCTAATAGTGCACTAACGTTTCTTCCCTTTGCAAATGGATGGCACACCACTAGTTAAACCTATCTAACTCCCTTCTCATGACATCTTTTTGATCATTTTCCTCTTATAAACCACTTAAACAGGATGTTATAGCCTCGTTCTAACTACATTAACTTCTTATTCCCTTCTAGCTTGCTTCTATTAGCTTCATGGAATATCAATCCACTTCATTGGATTGATTAAGCCCTTCAGAAACCCTTCCAGAACCCTAATTACTCTCTACGAGAGATTAATTAGTCTAACCTAGGTTAATTACCCTAAACATAGTCAAATCACACTTTGACTTGCTAAAAGTGTTTTTTGGACTTTATCATTTGTCCCACATGCACCCAAATCTCCCATTTTCCCCAACCCAAAAACTATAAATAGGGTTATACCCCTTCCCTCTTTTCCTAAAAATTCTCTCTTCTTCCTAGCATAGATTATAGTATTTTGTTTAGGCTTTACATTGTATTTCATCTTCTTCTATTGAGCTAATTAGATTTGATTTTGTATTTCATAGAACTAATATAGAGTAAAAGGGAAGATCCATTCCATTAATGGGGAGATCCCTTTCTCTTAAGCACACAACTGAAGGCTTAGATCCTCTTAGGTTCATTATTTCAAGCTTTTAAAGAATAGAGGTTAATTTCACTTATTTAGTTTACACGTTTACTTCAAATTAATGTATGCAAAGAAGAAAACCTTGTTCATTTCTTATCACATGGTCTACTGATCAGATTGTTAAAATCCTTTGGGGTTTCTTTAGAGATTCTTACCCCAAATCCATGGCTTTTACAACTTTTCATTGAACACAGTTCTATTATGGATGTTGTTCGGACATGTGATATTTGAATATTGTGAGTAGACCTAGAAATTGAAATTATTCGGTGATGATATAATTGTTGAGTAAAATTGCAAATTATCTTGTTGGTTGTTTGGATGTTGTTGTGATTCATATATCTAGATGATTTTAGAATTTTAATTATATTATTTTGGATGTTCTGATATGGCCATGAGACCGAAGGAGGTATTTGTGTTTTGCAGGTTAAAATATCAAAACAAACATTGGGGGATTGGAAACCAATCACATTGGAGTTCTAGATGAATTCAACAAGGTCACCATGGAAACATGTATTGTTTGTGTGTGGTTGTTTTGTTATGGGTTCCCATGGGTGGGATCACCTTTAAATGTGACCAAGGGGTTATGTATATTTATTTATTGGTTCCTTTGTTTATGTTTGCATGTGTTTATTTTGTGGTGCATTGACCCTTTCATTATTTATTAAATGATGTGTAATATTGTGAGTAATCATGTTGTTAAGTTAATTAATTAAAATATGTCATAATAAAGTAATCAATAGAGTTTTTGGTCTTGAATTAAAGTGTTGTGAGAGATGTGCAAGTTAAGTTTTGAGTGTGAAACACTCCACCTTCTTGGAAATTCGAATTTGTCCTTGGAGGCTGATTTTGGAGGCTTGTGGGACAAGTTAAACTTGTCCCACACCTCCTAAATTTATTTACCAACCATACCTATGGTTGGAGAGTTGAATTTAGACTTTTATAATGCTTTTTGAGAAGACAAATTGTAAGTTTTTATTGCACTTTTCTTACATGGTTTAATTTCAGTCCTTTGGGGTGTGGGTTGGATTTGAGTATGTAAGTAAATTGTCATATTATTCACCCACATTTTTTATTATGCATTGGAGAATGAATTTGACTTTTGGGTTGGGGTTGAGGATGTGTGATGTGGCATCCTACATGGATCCACCTCATCCTTTTCTTTTCCCTCTTCTATAAAATTCGAATTACTTGCCTTGTTTTGGGTTGCTTCACTTTTGGAAACTCTTTGGGGGTGAATTATTTGTTGTTTTGGAGCTCTTTTTTGGAGAATTTTTTAAAAAGATTGTGGCATGCTTGTGCTTGGTGGATTTGGATTTCTTGCATTGGGATTAAACTTCTTGTTTTGGAACTTGGAATAACTCCATCATGGAGAGGTAGGAGCTTGGCTCTTGTAATGCTTCTCTTTTTGTTTATGAAATTGTTATTGTTGTGAATGTTTTGGTATGTTTGTGGGATGTTGGGTAGATGGCCTAGGTATGGTGTATGAGAAGACTAAGGGGTTCATTTTTTGGGAGGCACAAGTGTTTTGGGGAGGTATAAGTGTGGAGGGTGCTGGGATTTGGGTTCCACCTTACGAATAAATAGCTTGCATTTCTTTACTCATTATGGGGTGCCAAAGAGGTTGGGGAGGCTTAAGGAAATGTGAGGAATAAGGGGTACTTGGGGAAGGCATAAGGGCATGTCAGGGATTTGATATACTATGTTTTGGCAGTTTGAAATCAGGTGGTGATACTCATTTCCCCTTTGGGAGGCATAAGTACCATCTCCCATAGTTTCTTGATCCTTTGGCTTGCTGGATGAAGCCTTAGTGTTTTTTGTCATGCTTTAAAGTAGTTGCAAACTACATTCTATTTGGACTGTGTTTTAAATGTGAAATTTACATGTGTGTTTGTGGAAGCCTGTTGTTGCCATGAGTTAAATCACATCTTCCATTACTTTGTGGTTGGGGCTTCGGGGAAAATGAATAAGGATGGCTTCTCCTTATCATTGGATGTCTTGGTTAGGTGGAGAGCATTGCCTTTCCCCTTCTCTTGTTGTGGTCAAAATTAGAAGAATGATAAATGTACATGTTGTTGTTCTGGAGCAAAGGAAAATGAAATAAAACAGTTGACAGTCCCTTGTTGAGATAAATATTATTATAACCTTCCCACTTGAAGTGGATGAACTTGTATATTTTTTGTAATGGAAATATGTTGTATTGAATATGAAAGTTGTAAGATTGAAATGTGAAAGAGATATACTCCGTTTCTGTTCTTTTGAAAGAAAGAATTGTATTCTGTACGATGAATGTGAAGAATGAAAGAAAGAAGTTGTAAGTTGTCTTTTGGAAATCAATAAATGATTGTATTACCTTTCTCAAATTGCGTTGTGGTATTGAATCTGATCATTTAAATGTATTTGAAATATCTGTTTGAAAGGAAGAAATGTGTGTGAGGAAAACAAAGAGCTTTGTCTTTTGAAAGGTGTTAAATTTGAAATCAGAATTACATTTTGGTTTTGAATAAGTTTGATTTGAATTAAGTAAATGTATTAGATTGGAATTGGAACGTATTATAACACTTGGAAGTAGAAAATGGAAAATAGAACCTTTAAAACTTGATCTCTATTTTGTATTTTAAAAAAAAAATATGACAAATACTTATCCAAAAATGCACAGTTCGAATCTGCAACAATGAAATAACAAATTAAATGATTACTTTGAAGTAGTATTCCCTAAACGAATTCAATTGGACAAAAACACTTAAGGAATTTCTTAGAAAACTTAGCGAAATCGGGCTCAAACCGTTTGCTGTCAAAGTTGTAAATTTTTCAAATTGGAACTCAATCAAACAAACTTACCCTCCAAATCCATCCTAAATCCATCCTAAATCCATCTAAGAACAATTACCCATGCCTATTTGACTTTTTGAGAGAGAAAGAAGATCAAATTGAGTAAAATTTTATAAGTCCAAAATTTGTCAGTTTGCCTTTTTAAAGCCTGGAGATTGTTTTCATGAAATTTACCCCTTAAACATTATCAAAATGAAAGGATTACTGATTTTTGTGCAAAGAGTACGTAGAGAGATTTCTAGAAATCCCTCATTTTTGAAAAAATGAGTTCCCAATCAAAAATTACGGCCTCCTGAAGTTTCCCTTCATTTGGCTTCAAAAATAATTATAACTGTGGAAGAAAAAAAACTTAGCGCTTCGAATAATTTTGGGAAAATTTTCTAAGTTTTCTCCATGGCCCCGCTGGCCCACAACCAATCAGGTTCTGCCACATGGTGTCATGGGGCATCGATGGAGGACCGGATCCCTTTAAAAAAACTTAGCGCTTCAAAAAAAAAATTCTTTGGGAAAAATTTTATAAGTTCTCCCGCCGGCCCGCCGATCCGCAACCAATGGATGGTTGACATGTGGCGCCTTGGGAATCGACAGGGGCACAGGTCATTTTGATCCCTTAGAAATTTTCAACAAAAAGGATAAAATTCTAAAAATTTTCCGGTGGCTTGACTTTCCGCCAGAGTTGGGAAATGCCGACATGTGTCCTTTTGGGCTCGCGGGCACGCAGAGGAAAATCACGCTTTTGTCCCAAAAATGGAAAAAGCACTAAAGTTCTTCCCCGCTATGTTGGCCCACCCATGGGAAAAATATTCTTCCCCACCCCGTCGGTCCACATTCCTCCTCTGGGAAAAAATTCTCTCTGAAGTCTACAGGCCCGTACGCATGGGAAAAATTTATCCCCTAGGCCCGCAGATTCGCTCTTGGGAAAATTTTCCTCCCAAGGTCCACCGACCCATATCTTGAGAAATATGAGGAGTTAGGAGGACTTATTTATATCACTGGAAAGGTGAGGAAATTTCCTATTTAATGGGAATTTTTTTGGAAAATTTTGAGTATGTTAATTTTGAGAAAAATCAGGTTGAATATTTTAATCCTACTTAGAGAGTGGTATAGTGAGAAATTACCCTCTTAACCTAATTGATTAATCTAACCCTAAGTTTGGACCTTGTGATATTTTATAATTTTCATATTAATAAAAATATAATCTATTAATAATATTTGGCTTGAAAATGTGCTTGCGACCACTGTTGTCTTGTAACTTGGTTGTTGACTCTTTTTTACAAAAAAATTATTCCGGAATTTTCCTAACTAATCCTAGGGTTGTTCTTGGGTCGAAAGTGGGTTGTTTTAGCGGGAGTTACAAGGATCCTGAGGAGATCACATCATTTTCTCCTCCATCACCCACCTTCTAAGAATATGATCCTGCTGCCATAAAGGAAGGTTTAGACATCATGTAGTTTGATCAATGTATTATTATTCGTAATATTGTACTAACTATTCTTCCTTGCAAATGTATGACACTTTGTCAGTTAGATCTATCTAAATCCCCCCTTACGACACTCCATTGGTCGTATTTCCTCTTATAAACTAACTAAATAGGTTATAGATAACCTCTTCTTGGCTAATATTTTGTTCTTTACCACCTTTATTAGCTCTCTGGAGTATCAATCCACTTCGTTGGATTGATTAAGCCTTTCAGAAGCCCTTAAGAAACCTAATTTCTCTCTCAATAAGATTAATTATCCTCTAAACATGGTTAACTAGTCTTAACCATGGTCATTCTCTTCTAAACATAGTCAAATCATACTTTGACTTGCTAAAAGTGCTTTTTGGACTTTAGCATTTGTCCCACATGAACCCAAATCTCCCATTTTCCCAAATGGGAAAACTATAAATAGGGTTAGACCCCTTCCCTCATTTTCTAAAAATTCTCTCTTCTTCCTATCACAGATTATAGTATTTTATTTAGGCTTTAGATTGCATTTCATTTTCTTCCATTTAGCTAATAGCATTTGCTTTTGTATTTTATAACACCAATATGGAGTAAAAGGGAAGATCCATTTTGCCTTAAAGCCATTAATGGGGAGATATCTTTCTCTTAAACATATAACTAAATTCTTAGACCCTCTTAGGTTCATTATTTCAAAGAATAGAGGTTAGCTTCATTTGTTTAGTTTTTCTTGTTTACTTCAAATTAATGTATGCAAAGAACAAAACCTTGCTCATTTCTTATCAAATGGTCCATTAATCAATCTGCTAAAAGCCTTTGGGGTTTCTTTAGAGATTCTTACCCCAATTCCATGACTTTTACAACTCTTCATTGAACACAAGAGGGCATTCAAAGAACAACAACCTATGTCTCACAACATCCCTCTAGAACCAAGGTTGGAAGATATGAGTCTTTCATGTTCTTCACAGGAGAAGGAAGAGAAAACGAAAGAGGATGTCATCATCCCTCTCACACCATCCATCCAAGAAGGTCCAAAAAAAGACTCCATTTTTGGAGTTAAATTTTAGAGAAAAGGGTACATTCAAAGGATTAGACCTTTCCCCAATCAGGTACTTGGCTTCATTGGAGCTAAGAGAGAAGTCATAACCATTCATGCCGACTTTAAGGCATGAGAATGAATTTCAAAGCACCAAGGGTCACCATCAACACCTCTCCAATACCAATCAACTTGAGGAGGTATTTTTTGTTGATGTAGATACCTTGATGATTTGGGTGGAGGATCTAGCTTATAGTCAGTTTTTCACTCATATAGGAAACCATATTCAGTGTCAAATAATTTGCATGGCTACCCATTTTGAGAAAGGGAAGATACTTCTCCCTGCCTGTAATAGGATTTTCTTAGCTTTCTTTCTCTCTGGTTAGTGTAGGAGTAGGAGTAGACTTTGGTTTCAACAGAAGAAGTGATTGTGCACACTCTCCATGCCTCATTTGAGGCATGTATGATTCTTGTCTTTATACATAGGTTTTATTCATATTCATCCAGAGCTACCAAGGCCAAGCCCTTCAGTATTCATGACAGAGGCCCATAGTTTCCTGTAACAGTTGTTAATTTCAAAATAAAACAAATGCAGAGAAACTAAAATCATTTTTGAGACAATCTATTTCTGGGGTAGGCTCAGGATCAGCAAGTGCAAGCGATCGAGGAGTCCATTTTAGGAAAAAAATTAGTACCAGGATATCATTCATGACTCCATGCCAAATGGATGCTTTAAGGCCACTGGTCTCTACATCTATCAGGTAGATGTCCCAGTGAGTTGCAAAATTGTTATCCCAATTTCGCCCCCGAACAAAACTAATCAAACACGACCCTGTGTAGGAAGAAATCCAAGGGACGGTTCCATCATGTGAGCCCACGTTTCAAATCCAAAAAATAGGTTGTAGGTAGGATTTACAATGGAATAGCAGGTTTGGGGAAGGAGAAAATGATGTCAAAAAAAAACCAAAGGCTCAAAGGAAAAGAAACGGGAAAAGGTTTAAAGTCTTCGGGCTCAGGGAATAATTCAGAACGAGCCCCAAAATTGGCTAAGTATGGAAGAATCAGCGGAAGCCTCCACGTGCCTCATTGGTGCATCTCAAAAGATTAAGCTCAAACGGGTAGACTCAAATGACAAGAGGCTTCCATGTGTCCCAGGCCTGAAAAAGGATAGATCCGGCCATTGAAAAGTTCAAACAAGTGGAAGGAAACACGTGTCAGCTTGACGTAATTTCAAGATGGGAGCCCAAGGCAGGGACTCAAACTTGCACCAAGCCTCCACGTGGCCAAGGGTCAACAGAGGTCAAATCCAAAATGGGCCTAAATTGGTTAAGTATAAGAGTGTAGGCTGAAGGTGCCACGTGTCTTAACGACACTCCTTCAAATGTAAAATCCAAAGTGGGTTTTCAAATGAGCGTGGGCCTTCCACATGTCCTAGGTCTAAAAAAGGGATAGAGTCGGGGGGTTGAATAGTCAAAATAGAGGTAGGCCAGTGGAGGGAGCCAAGTGTCTCAACGATGCTACTTCAAAAGTAAAATTTGGGGTGGGTTTCCAAACAAGTGCCAAGCCTCCACGTGCCCAAGGTTAGACTTTTTGCCCCGCCAAGCAAAGAAACTTAGGAAAATTACAAAGAAGCCCAAGGAGCTTGCAGAGGCTGCCACGTGTCAGCCCAATGAAATTTCAATAGCATAAGGAAGGAGCTGAATCTCCAAGATGCGCGAGACACATGGACCCGGTATGGATAGACCCTTAAGACATGGCACGCCCTCAACCCTAATCTTCAGATGGCCATATCTTTTGATTGGAAACTCAAATTTGGGTGGGAGAAGACTTTTTGGAAATGTCTCGATACCCTCTATTCCGTTGGAAACATAAAATATCATTCGTACCAGGATTTAGTGGGTGAAAATGGGAAAACATCTTCAAGGCTATTAATACAGAATCCAATTTCTTCAACTACCAAATTAAATTTTATTTGATCCGCCGTTCTTCTTCCTTAGCACACCAAATAGACATAGGGAACCAAAATTGACAGGTTTTAGGTGGATTTAAAAGGGGGAATTCATTGATGGTGGTTGAGATTTCAAAGTAGGATTCAATGCATATCTCAAGGTGGTTGAAGTAGGATTCGAATTCTTCCCTCCTCTCTCTCGTTCTTCCTATATATTGTAATGAAGAGGCATGTTCAAAGTGGTTGGTCTTTGTTTCTCCTCTTCCCCCCTCTCTCTTTCTTCCTTTAGGTAGAATGAGGAGTCTAAGCCTCCTTTTATGGCTCTGTAATGGCATTTTCTTTCCTCTTGCCCACTGATGATGTATCGTGTAACATTTTAGAGCAATAAAATTTGTTTCATGATGCATCTGTCTATCCTTGGCTTATTTTGTTGTCTTTTCTTACCTCTCATCATTGCAAGGAATACTGTGCATACTCTGATGTTTGTTGTAGGTTCTGGGAGCTATGCCTAATGGGTTTTGAAGTGGTGTTCAGTGTGAAATCTATCTGTGGTCCGTGGTGCATTCTGTCGACCCTATCCTCTACTCACCTCTCTCCACTTCAGGAAGTCAGATCTATGATCCAACCACTTCCTTTTCTAGTGTATCACCACTTAGTGTAGGATCTTGCACCCTCTCTCTCTCTCCCTATCCCCTTGGAATAGTTGGATTATGATAGAATAGGTTCTGCTTGCACTGGAGTAGCTTGTGGTAGGTAGATTAGGAAGTAAGAACCAACTTTCTCTGGAGGTCCATCTCAAGTTTTACAAGTCCCACAGCTTGAGAGATGTTCCCATGTTGTGTAATCACACTGAATGCCCCACTTCACACCCGAGCCATTTGGGGGTGCTGTTATTCTACACTAACAATACCCACTTACAATTTCAACATTTCCTCTGTAAATAATAGATGTATCTTCCATGCTCTAACATGTCATGAACAATATGTAAGAATTTCAAAATAATTATGAAATATTTTATGAACTTTTAGGTAAATCTACAATCCACCCAAAAGAACAAACTTCATCATTTGTGGAAACTTTTCCAAATATAGAAAATAAGGTTTTACATCCAATATGAACCAAGTAGATCCATATATGTCATTTAATGGTCACACATATTGATTTTTATTTGATCAATGAGTATAATGTTAGCTTAATACATTACATGATTATCATTCGGCTGGTTCAGTTCGTTGGTAACCAACTGGTCTAACCAGCTTTTGCCATGTATATATTTGATAGATTTTACATTGAAGAATCAAAAAATACTTTTGTTTTCTTATACTTCTACCGTGTATATATTCTTGCTTGATTCTTGGAGGCATGGTGAAGACTGTGAGAAAACAATAATCCCTGGAAAAGGAGGACTCAATACAGGAGGTTGACATCTTGTTTAGACGTGGCAAAAGTTTGACATAGGAACTTCTGTGGAAAGACTTGCTCTTGCTAGGAATTCATGTCACCAGAAAAATGATATTGGCATTTTTTAAGAATGGAGTTGAAATTTCTTGCGTTAAGAAGTTGTTGTTCCCTATTTTGGCATGTAATTGTTTCTTGATGTGACAAGTCAACCAGCGTGGATTTTTGGTGCATTGTGAGTGCCATTCATGAGACCATTGTTTGGTGCTAGAAGTAGACCAAGGACGACAGACTATTTAATTTTTTCATGTTAAGACCAGGCAATGACGCGAGTGTGTTACAAAAACTGTTGGTATAGACCTGAATAAATTCTGAATTCCCTTCTCGTGGAGCACAACCTTGAAGAAAGAAAGCATGAACCATGTACGAAAGATCACCATTGCTTGAGTACGAGGTGATATAAGTCATGTACCCTCTTGAAAGGACCAAATTATGTTGCCTAGAGAATGAATATGTGCACAATTCTCCAATTTGAGGAGCTATGGGGAATCATCACTGATAAAATAATGTGTCCCATCGGTGTAGATGAGCATAGAAAGTATGACAAGGCCAATGCAAAAGCCTTTTTTTCGATCACACTCAACATATATAACGAGGTTCAACCACATGTATGGGATGCGAGGACTTCAAAGGTGATGTGATGCTTTATCCAAAATATACAAGATGAAGAACCTGGAAAAAGATCCTCCATCTCCAGTCAAAGATTCATACACTCAGTATAAAAGATGACGATAAAATAAAGGAGTTCTTGCATCGTGTGGTAGAACTATGAGTGGAGCCTATATCACTTGGAGAGAAGGTAGAGGACTAGATGTTGGTCCCTATCACATTTAGAGCTCTTCTTTCCCAGTTCAGGGATTTTGTCACATAATTGAACATCAAAAAACAAATGGTGACCTTTGAAGAAATGGTGAATTTTCTCCAATAGGAAGAAACCATCTAGACAATACACAAGGAGTTTGAAGACAAGGCACTGATCTCGAGACAACAACATAGTCATAAGTCTCAAAAGGGACAACAACAAAAGCAGTCACGAAAGTAGCCCCAAAAGCAACCACAACAATAGAAGTCTCAGAAAGTGAGTCGATGATGTTACATATACACTACAAATACACATGACATTGCTAACTATTGGTATAATCGCCTAACTCAAGGTAATTCTAGTGAAGAAAGCACATCTATTCGCAATGATTTTATACAAGCTAGATGACATCCTCACCACACGAAGCACAAAGGACATGTCACAGCCCACCAAGATGATGAATCAAATGAGGAAGTACCTGACTTAGCCAATTGTGGTGCACACCAAAATATTATTCTAGTCTCCCAAACATTCCAGCTCTCACAGAATGTTTGGTAGATTGAATCTAGCACCAGGAAGCATATGACAGGTGATAAGAAGGTTTTTGATTCATTGAGTGATCAACCCACTAGAGATCAGGTTTGAATTGTAGACAACAAGGAGTATGTTGTAAAAGGAATAGGCAATGCCACCATTCCTCTAGGGACAAGAATTTTTACCCTCACAAAGATGCTCTATGTTCCACGATTGACCATAAATCTCTTGTTTGTATTTTAACTCTTGAATCACAAGCTCAAGGTGGAATTCATGGTCCAGAAAGACATTAAATCACGTTTCATTTCATGAGAAGGTATGATACTTGCTAGATCTTTTTTGAAGGATCATCTATTTGCATTAGATGCATTTTCAACCTCTGTAGTTGCTCTATTTTCCTCTACGGTAGAGTCTACTGTACTTTAGCATTATCAATATGGGCACCTTTCTGTCAGATCCCTCTATGAACTCATTTCTAAGGAGATGGTACATGGAATTCCTCCACTCTCCCACTCCTTTCCTATCTATTATGGATGTTTGGTGGGAAAACAACACTGGGAACCATTCGAGTTAAGTACCTTCCATGCAAATGATTGTCTTGAGGTCGTACATACTGATTTGTGCATACCCTTGTCTGCCACCTTTAAGGGATTTTAGTACTTTCAGTTGTTGATAGATGACTATTCTTCCAAGATATGGGTGTTCTTTCTTGGGAATAAGAGTTAGCTTTTTCCAATTTTTAGGCCTCATAGCAGCAAGTTGTTCAGCACACCGAGTAGCCCATTCTTGTCCTCTGTTTAGATTGAGGGAAAAAATTCACATCAAATAAATTCTTGGCATTCCTGAAGGAGCATGACATCACACAACATTTCACTTCCCCTCATATGCCCCAATAGACTAACAATGAATAACATCGCAATCAGAGCATCATGGAGATCACTCGTTGTATGTTTACCATGTTGGAGAACATATTTTGGGTAGAAGTAGTCTAGACAACTGTATATCTTCTAAATCATGCACCTACAAATATATTTCAAGATAAGACACTAGAAGAGGTATCGATTAATCAAAAGGACTCTCACCTAAACTCTCTCCCAGATGTTTCATTAAGAGTTAGAATGAGAAGACATGTGAGAAATTAGGTAAATATTTCCCTAATAAGTTTAGTTGTTGATAGCATCAAACCTGATACAGTTTGAGAGGCACTCAGTAAACTACATTAAAAGAAGGGCATGGATGCCGAATATGATTCCTTAATTTATAATCAGACATTGGAGCTTGTTGATCTTCTTGCATGAAAGAAATCTATAGGCTGCAAATGGATTTTGAAAACAAAATTCAAGGTAGATGGATCTATCGAAAAGTACAAAGCATGACTAGTTGCAAAGGGATATACTCAGCAAAAAGGAATTGACTACGAGGAGACATTTGCACCCACTACAAAAATCAAAACCATCAGAGTTATCTGTGCACTGGCAGTAAAAAAAGGATGGAAACTTCAGCAGATGGATGTAAAAAGTGCTTTCTTGAATGATGATCTCAAATAAGAAGAATATATGACCCATCCAGAAGGATTTGTTGACGAGCAACATCCTAGCAAGGTATGTCATCTAATTAAGTCTCTTTATGGACTTAAAGAAGAAACCAAGGCACGATACATTAAAATAGACAATCACTTATTGTAGCATGGATTCATGCACACCTCCTCAAATTTAAATTTTTATATTAAGAAGATAGGCACATAGATTATCATTTTTTTTCTGTATATGGATGTTCTTGTGATCACAGGGAGCTCAGAAAATCTTGTCGAAGATGTTAAGAATGATATGAAGAAATCCTTTAACATGACATATTTGTGGCCTCTTCACTACTATCTTGGCTTGGAGATATGGCAAAAGAATCATCACATTTTGATCTCAAAGAAAAAATATTCCAAGACACATCTTGAAAAGCATTGAATGTTTGATTGTAAACTTGTGTCCACTCCAATGGAGAAAGGTTTGTAACTTTCTAGATTCTAGGATTCACCTCAAGTTTGTTGGGAGTCTCATTTACTTGACTTATACTAGATTAGACCTATGGTTTACTGTTAACAGCCAAAGAAATGTCATTGGGTAGTAGTGAAACATGTTTTTAGATGTGTTTGAGGTACAATTGATTATGGTTTAGAATATTAAAAGAACACTCCGTTCTTCTTGTAGGGATATACCAACTCAAACTATGCCAGATCTGTTGATGGTAGGAAATCAACTACATGACATGTTTTTCATCTCGAATCTAGACCTATCTCATGGATTAACAAGAATTAAATTGTTGTTTCTCTCTCATCCACTGAGACAGACTATTGTGTCACACGACGAGCTGTGTGTAAAAAAATTTGGTTACGTCACATTTTGGTTGATATGGACATTCCTAAAGAAAAGCCACCTATCATTCATTGTGACAATAAGTGTTTGTTGAAGCTTGTAAAGAATCCAGTGTTCTATGAAATAAATAAGAATATTAAGGTTGATTGTCATTACATTTGAGAACAAGTCTTAAACCACCACATCTAGCTCCAACACTACCCCACAAATTCTTAGGTAGCTAATATACTCACCAAGTCTCTTGGCAAGGTGAAATTTGAGTTGTTTTGAGGGTAATGATGAATGAGAAGGTAGAAGTGTTTGATGATTTTATTCAATGAAGGAGAACAAAATATATACAAGGATAATAGACAGTTAATCAGTTAGATTGCAGGTCAGTTTAGTCACTGAATGTCGTGTCGAATTTCCTATGTGTAACCAACATATCAGTGGAACAACCGATAGACAAAAGATAATGTAATACAAACAAAGTTTACACTAACATATAACACAAAGGGGGGATATTTAGCTATGTCCATTCTTACATTATTCCCCTCAAGAAATGTCTTGTTCAAACAAACAAAAACTAAATAAGTCCAAATGCACGAATATGATTTCCACTTAATTAAGTATATTAATAATAAATTTGGAAACCATCATAGATTTGTTTTTTTTTTTTTCTAAATATTATGATGCGTCATCATACTTAGTCAACATCAATAGTGTTTGTGAAGATAAATATTGGAAGAAAATTTCCAATAAATATCGAGAACATGTGCTGCCAAACTATATACATTCCTAATAGGAGGTTAACAAAAGAATTCATATGTTTTGGTTCAAACCTTATTGGTTGAACAAGATCATTTTAAAACAAATATATGAATGAGATTAAAAAAATAATAATGTATCTTTGGTTTCCTATCTTTATTCTTCACACTTAATTCCAAAACACCAAATAGCCTAACCCACACCAAAAAATTCGATGAAAAATGTTGGTTGATCCTATTCATAACCATTAATAGAGAATAGAAGATATTATTACTATTACTAAAACAAATATTTCATCTCTTTATATGACTCATAAATTCACACTACTACATATAGTACAAATAATGTCATGAATTGTGTCGATTCTGTGTCATTTTGTATATGCATTTGATAATTGGTTTCCAACGTAAAAATGACACCAATATGTGGTGTAATGTTTGTGCCATATACACAAAAAACTTGTTTCACATTTCCTATTTCCAATTAACACTAAATTATGTCACATCTTTTTTTCCCTTATTGTAAAATTCTTCCTATATGAAATCAAAACATCTTTACACACATCTTTAATTTTTTTTGGAAAATTTGTAATAATGGATTTCATGTTGATGGAAAACAAGACCAAAATGTATATAGTGATGTGGGCGAATAAGCAGATAGGTTTCTGTAAAAAACTCTACAGATGGGTCGATTTTACGGAAAACGATGCAAAAGGGGCATTTGTACGGAGGTCTATGCAATTGGGTGTCTATATGCAAACACTTGGTTGTACATGTTGGCTCGCGTCTTTATATGCAAACACCTAGTTGTGCATGCAGTTGGGTGTCTACATATACAGATCATGCAGTTAGGCGTCTGTATATGTAGATGTCTAATTGTACATGTGGATGGGTTTCTATGTATATACATACATGTAGCTAGTAGTCTGTATATGTAGACATCTAGTTGTACATGTGGTTAGGCATTTACATATATACATATAAAGAGTTGGGTGCTAGGATAAAACTTAATTTTCTCATCATATATATATATAACAAAAACTATAGGAGAATTTTTAAACATGTTATTTCAATAAGTTTTTAATTAATATTTCTAAGTGCTATTGAGAATATATAATAATTTTTAAGGTGAATGATTGGGAGTCCTCTAAAGTAAAGTTTTCGCTCCCAATCATTCACCTCACAAATTACTATATATTCTCAATAACAATGACTTGGAAATAATAATTAAAAACTTATTGAAATAAAAAATTTAATATGTAACATGCGTGTCAAATAATATAGGTAAATCTTAGTTTGGAAGAAATGTAATTTACCATGTATAATATGATGTGTGGTCGTAATTATACCAATAGGATTACAATGGAACAAACAACCTGCAACTATGTGTAAGAGTGCATCATTAATGGTTTATCATTTTTTCATACATTTTTATTTCTCACAACCATGAAATGAATATAAACCATCCATATCTAAGTTTCCTAGCTATAATTTGATTTGCAATGTGGGAAATTTGTCTCTAAAGTCATTGGTAAAATAGTACAACATGATGAAATGAATGAATTCTCATTAGGGAAAATGTTATATGTTTATTGATGGTGTTTAGATAAAACTTGAAATGGAATATTACCTACCTAATGTAAAACACACAATAAAGATACGTAAAAAGGTCAGTTTGATGCATCCATTATTTAGAGAAAAAATATGACATATATATGTAGAGTAGAGAAATACAAAATAATATAAATATGTATCCCATGCCTTTGTTTCCTAAGGATTATAGCTTCCCCAAAACATCAATTGTAAATACCTACACCATAAAAATATTAGTTTGTTATTCATTGTATATTTAGCATAGAAGCACAATATCATGGGATCTACTACACAATTCCCCTATGGAATACCAACTATTGCTACTCACTCTTTTACAAATGAGGACATTGATACTCAATTTATTTCTAGCACACAAATTACACATGGTTGACCATTCTAATACTCATATTATTTGTATCCAAGTACCTATTGTGCAAGATGAAGTTCATAGATTAAACATCATCGTACCACATTATATCTTTTGTGTGAGGATAGAATAACTCTCAACAATGAGCATATGTTCCATTCACAAGTAATTGTATCCAAGCATTTTAAAGATTAGACTATTCTGAGGAAACCATGTTTGTTGTAGATATCTAGTTTAAAGAATAATAATCACCACTTCTCTAAATGGAATAATATGGACCCTAGAAAATAACCCCATATCTTAAGTGTGCTTACTCAAGTTTAATAAATTCTAGTAGTAACAGTAAATCCGATGTTACTAGTGTCTCATACACATGATGATTGATACAAAGATAATGGCCAAACTATTAGCTCCTTGTAAGACATTATACACTTACGAAATGTCACCTCAGTCACATAGAACAATCAAATATATTTATTGTTATAAGGTATGTATTAAAAACAAATCATTTCATGTAAGGCTTGGAACACAAGAAACTAAATTATCTATAATATACAAGTACGTACAACTTGATCTACTTACAATTTAAACATTTCCTATGCAACTAATGGATGCATCTTCCATGCTCTAACATGTCATAAACAATATGCCAAAATTTGAAAATAATTATGAGGTATTTTAGGAATTTTTAGGTGAATATACCATCCACCAAGAAAAACAAGCTTCATCATTTGCAGTAATTTTTCCTAATGAAAGGATATATATATATAGGAAATACGGTAATATGGACCTAGTAGATCCATATATGCCATTGAATGACAACATATTGATTTGTATATGATCAATGATTATAACAAAAAAGGGTATTTTTCTATGTCCATTCTTAATTCCACATAAGAAATACCTTGTTCAAACAAACAAAAACTAAAGAAGTCCAAATGCATGAATACGATTTCCACTTAGTTCAGTATATTGACAATAAATTTGGAAACAATCACATATTCAATTTTTTTGGTTAAATATTATGATGTGTCATCATACTTATTCAATTTGTGAAGATAAAAATTTTAGACAATTTTCAAGTAAATATTGAGAACATGTGCTGCCAAACTATAGGTTTGTCTAATAAGAGGTTAACATAACAAGTCATATGTTTTGGTTCAAACCTTCTTGGAATAAGATCATTTTAAACCAAATATATTAATGAAATATCAGACACAATCATGTAGTTTAATTTCCCATCTTTATTCTTCACACTTAATGCCAAAAACACCAAATGGACTAAACTATAAAAGAAATTAAAGAAAAATGTTGGTCAATCCTAGTCATAACCATTAATTGAGAATAGAATATATTGTTACACAAGTATTGCATCTCTTTATATGAATCATAGATTCACACTACAACATATAGTATAAATAACATCATTGATTGTGTGTTGTCTTGTTTTTGTGTTTCATAATCGATTTCCAATGTAAAAATGATTACAATATGTGGGATAAATATGGCACAATGTTTGCACCACATACACAACAAAAAGGTGTTTCACATTTCCTATTTCAATTTAATACTACATTATTTCACATCTCTTGTTTTCCCTTATTCTAAAATTCTTCCTATATGAAATTAAAACATCTTTATGCACATAATAAGAAATTAGGGTTTGTGGCAATCCATTTTACTCTTGAATCACACATTATATTTTTATAGAGGAAACATACTATTGAAATTCAAATTGGAAAGTGGAGGGCTATTTTTTTTTACAAGAAGGTGAGAAAGTTATTGTTTTAGTATGATTTCTTAAAGAAAATATTCTTCCAAAGATTACAAATTTATTCTTTTAAGTTTGTTTTCTAGATTGTGCATAAAATTTTGAGGTTATTAGATTCTTTGTATACAAAATTACTTCCTTAGGTTCATAATGTATGAATTTGGGGCTCCTTTGGAAAAATATGGAGACAATAGAAAATGTTAGGCGCTTATTAGACTTGCATTCATATCCCATTCTAACCAAACAATACTTGCAAATCATGGAGATAGGGATTGGTGTTCTCCCTTGGCAACCATTTTTACAAATTTATCTTATTTTCCTATTTGTATTTAATATTAAATTATGGCACATCCATTTTTTTGTTATTATAAAATTGTACAGTATAAAATTAAAGCATATTTAAATACATTATTAGAAATAAGGGTTTGTAGAAAATTCAATTTTTCTCTTACTATCACACTTTGCATTTTTTCCTAAAACTATAATTGTTTAAACAAGTGGTTTACTATTTTGAAGATACTATGTCATCATCCAATAGGTATAAATTATCTCCTATATTAATTTCTACTTTTTAAGATCTATGTTCTATATCTATATTGAGATTTACTTTCCCAAAACATAGTTCTTCATCAACAAGTATAGATGTTACATATGAAGTGGTAAGTAATTGTAATTTTGCACAGAAAATTTTAATTTTATGTTAATATTAGTTATTTTCATTTCTTGTTATTTTAATTTTATGTTAATATAAGCTATTTTATTTTAATTTTATGTATAGGGAGAGTCATCACAATCTCGTGTTCAAGGTATGGATTGAAATAAAAGAAGTAGAAGAGAAGGGGGACATATTGGCCAAGTGATTACGAAGCCAAACAATTCTTTCTTTGAAGTAAATTTAGTTTTTGATGCATTGAATTCAAATGAAATTTTCGTAACATTGATGAATTCTATACAGATATTGCACTAATATTAAGTTAATATGCATCAAAATGAGACTGAAAATTTAATTAGTGACTCTGATGTTAGATGGGTTTGACCAAATAAAATTCCAAAGCATAACTTCCCATTTTGTCATTTTGATGATGAAATGTATCCTAACAACATCACAAGGGCTCATAAAGCTTTTCTAAAAAGAATTTATTCAAAGAAAATGATGTTCTGTTGCGCAAAAAAAACACCTTTTCCTCGAACTTCAAATGAAGATGTTGATCCAATGGAAGATGAGTTACAATGCCATATCAAACTTAGGGATAACTTGAGTTTAAGATCTCCAACTAAGGAGACTTTTCCGATACCCTTATTCATCAAATAATATTGAGTCATAATCATGTTTTCACATTAATGGACCATTAATAAGTTTTTTTCACAATATCATTCAGATAATATTGAGTTTGGAATACTATGCTCAAGATGAACCATTGCATGTACTCTTCTTTGGTTTCATTCCACAAACATTGATAAATGGCTTAATACGTTTGTGTGGGCTAGTTACCAATCACAAGAATGACATCGGTTATATTTTAATGTTTTTGATAGATCTCTACATTGGTTGTGGGAAGAAAGAGAGTGCAATTTGAAATTGGTTTTCCGGACATGAAGTTTGAAGTTACATTTGACAATATGACGAGATGTGTGAAATTTGAAGTTAATAAATTAAAAAACATACAATCAATTAAAATTACTTGAATTTCTAGAATAATTACAGTTCCATAGGTGGTAGAAATTATGGAGAGGGTAAGTACACGAAGTTGGGGGGCTAAAAGGCGGACAAAAATATGAAAAAAGAAAAACACGTATGCATTCTATTATAACGTGATCACATTTTAAATTATCAGGTTTGGGATTTACCAAGGCATAATGTGTACGCATTATAACATGTACGCATTATGCCTACTATAAAGAAAAAAATATGCCCGAGCCTCTATCATTTTATCTCTCACAAACTCGAGTTTCAGAGCTTAATCCGTGCCCTAGCGTTTTTTCATTTAGCTGGATCTCAAGATCAAAGGATCGTTTCTGGATCGCCGAGAAGATCTGAATCAATGATGGCACCCTGGAGAAGAGGTAAGCATAATTATTTTCTCAAAATTGCATTGAAATATGATAATTATAGATTAAAATTTGAATTGAATACATATTTTGTTTTTTTTACAGTTAGAGGTCGAGGGAATCAACCACAGTTAAACTCTACTATTCCTGTCATCCCTCCCGACACTCCCATAATTGCTCAACATCCCCCTGGTAGTCAAGAATATTTAGCATCCCACATAGTTGAAAACAAAATTAAAATTGAGGATATAATCAAAACAATGAGGCATTCACAATCTACAAACCCCCACTGCGCCTCTCTTACAAACACATTAGAGGAATTACTTGTTCAAGTTGACATGAAAATGGGGGTAAATTGATCATTGGAAAACTTACAAAGAGGGTTGTAGGGTTTATTATTCCAACAAATTGTTATATGTGGATGTAAAGAAAAAATAAATTTCAAAAGACCTCATATGTGCCTTATTCATGGACCCCCGCACTAATTTTCCTGTTCCGTTGTCATGTAAACGGTTTCCCATCCATTGGTGTAATTATAATTTGATTAAAAATAATTTTTAGGACCAATGGTGGATGGTGTTTGATTTTCCACCTTGTAATAACAATGAGGTGCCACTATACTTTATGAGGAAACTCTATTGTGAGTTTATCCTCAACGAGATCCCAAATTATTTTGATTTTCGATATTTCTAGGCCCGAGGAAAAGGATCTACACAAGATCGACCAAGTGCACAACGTGCACCTATTCAATAGGGTATATTCCCTGCACAGAAGCCCCTCGACCTGAGATTGTTCCTAGAGTAGTGAAGGAGACAGTAGAGATTGATACACTCCACGTGCTTTAGGGGCTATTTGTGACCCTTATTCGACATACGAGGGAGTCTGAGCCAGATGCTCGTGGAGGTACACAGTGTATTCCCTCAAGGAGTACTAGCATGAGGCCACATCTTTTCTTGTCATGTGGTAGCATATGTTTGGGGCCCGAGGAGGATGATACTTTCATGCATACTGATTTTGGTGCACCTGGTGCTAGGGGTGCACATGATAATGTCACTATGTCAGATTTCCTTTTGAGTGAGACATTTGGATTGCATTCATCGGCGTCACCTTCACAGGTAAATTTGTTATGTTTTTTTATGTGTGTTACAAAAATTTTGGAGTACTTGATTTACTTATATATGTTAAATTTTTGAACTAATTGTATGTGTACATGTATATGCATTGATATTATAGTGTGTGGGAGGCACATCTTCATCCCGACCATAGGCAGGAAAGCACCATCCATACACATACATTCACAGAGGTAATTTAGAATGTTAATTATGTAAAATTTTTACATACATGTGTGTGTGTGTGTGTATTAGTTTTTAAGTCAAATATATATGTATGATCTTGTATGTCCATCTAACTCACGTGATATACATGTTTGATAAAGATGTTGACTTCACTAGACACCCCACCATCTCTATGAAAAGTAGATAAAGGTGTTGCTGTTGCGATTTCATCTACGTAGCAACTCACTGAGGTATTCAAACAACATGTAATTTTTGTTAAATTTCTCGTATAATTCATATTATGTTAAATTACATGTTATTAATTTCTTTCATTGTAGAATTATTAAATTATGTTAATAATGTCCTTCATTGTGTATATGCACGAGTTACGTGCGATAGGTAGCAGACTTGTTCATTTGATTCACAGGCATGGCAGGGTAAAAACAATAGTTGTATATTGATAAAATTAGTTAAAATATTGTTATTATGTACATACATGTACTTAGTTCTATTTTCGCTAATTCTGATGTTAGATTTTATGATCTTATGTGTATGTAGGGAACTTCAACCCCCTCCATTTTGACTTCGAGGGCACGAAATCCTCCATCTCGTCATCTTTGTACCCCCATTCGTACTATAGGAGCTCCCGATGACTCATCTAAGCATGAGATGCAAATTTGGCGTGATAAAAAACTTGTGGTAAGTTTGTGTATTTATGTAAATACTTTCATTCTAGCATGGTCTTAAATACATGTTGAAAACATATATAAATTAAGTTTTGACAAAAAAAACATTGTTTCCATTTACAAGCTCATCTACATGTGAAAGTATTCAGCAGAAGAGGACTCGAAGCATGGGCTCGGATGATCCAAATTCATCTCATAGATCTCCATCTTCATCTAAGGGAGGGCCTTCTTCGAGCAAGGCCAAGAGAGGGATAGATTTTGATGAGTATGAAATATATATGTCTTACATGACATTGTTTTTGTATGCCTATGTGCATGGCATTGTATGTACGCCTATATGGCTTTTGAACTTGATGGTATATGACCTATTTGGTCATTTTTGTATTTATTATGCACATTAAAATACTAGTTGGAACTTGATAATTTTGTATGAGACCTTACATTTCCGAGATTATTTTTGCATGAAACTAATATGATGTGCACTTGACAATATTTAAGACATTATGGATTATTTTTTCATTTATTGGTGATGTACATGTACTAGCATTTTCAATGTATAATATGCATCAAAATTATGAAATCAATATTTATATATAATGTATGTATATAAAGAGTTACCTAATTTGAGTAATTATTCATTCAATTTATCAATGTGTATATGTGTATTTACCTTACTTGTGCTTCTTCTTGCTCATGGTCTCTTTGTATTGGTTCCTACCTTATCATGCACTTAATACATTCTTCTATGCTTCTTAATCTTCTCCCCTGTTAAAACACCCGAGAGTCATCAAAATATGATGCCTTTCATCTAGTTGATATTTTGAGAATGTCTCTCCATATACATTACTCCAATGCTTGAGAATGTCTCCAGATGTAATGGTAACACCCTGAATTATTGTTACTTCCTCCTGAGTATTCAAGTGTTGATATATGATTTCTTCTATATAAGGACGTGTTCCTTTGATTGAGAAGTCATGCTTGATATGGATTGTATCTTCTTTGCTCTTGAAGATCTTTGACTGAGTCAGAATATGCTTGGACTCTTTTATTTCTTCATTTTTAGCACCTGAGTTCAATTTGATTTCGGGATGAATTGTGGATTTATCCATCCTTATGACTCAGCCTTGGATCAGTTGCATTGATCCAAGAGATGTTTTAAGTTTATTCAGGATGAACAAAAATTATTGACCTTACGAAAGTTGCAAGGTCTGAATGAGTTGAATGAGCAATTCCGGAGTTTAACTCAGGCTGATCGTGTTAAATGAATTTGGTTCCAGATATCGTAATATCAGGAAGGCGTAGACCTTGAGCCAGGTAAGAAATTCTGGTGTATACTGCAAGCTTAATTTGCAATGCCGGATAGAATCCATTACAGGAAAGTTATACCCTGTTTGGTTCTAATACTGATCGGTCCTACTTGGGAGACCTAGACTGGATTCGTTAAGGTTAATAACCTTAACCTAAACTATAACCTATTGGTTGAATTATTGCTAATCTAACCTAGCCCTAAAACTATAAGCTTAATGCTCCTAAGGTTAGCTACACCTAGCACTATGGAAGTAAGACTAATGTCTTACCTTATGATCTAACCTATGTTTCTAACCTATCTTAACTAATGATAATGGATGGAAGGGGACCTATGAAGGGGCGAGTCATGGGCGGTGGTTTCCATGGCATTTATGAGGTGGATAAGGATGAAGGACTTGGGATTTGGCAGAGGTTGCAAACGGCTATTGTGACCTGACGTGGCAGCATTACCAAATTTGGGAATGGTTGTTTGTTTTCATTTGGCAATCACCAACTTTGGCGGTCGGTGGCAATGGAGAATAGGTGGGAATTTAGGAGTTAATGCCATTGATGAACTTCGGTTCCCGAGCGTGGATTGCTTGGGAAGGCATGCAAATGGAAAATTGGTTGGTATTTTGGTTTTCCATGTGTTCCATTTTTCTCTCTGCTTGATCACTGGTTCTTCGAACCAGTCTACTCTGTGTTGCATGGTAACTTTGAGAATATCTAGCTCTTTTCTCTGTCGGGGAAAGTTTATAAGGCATGAAGGTAACAATTTATTGTTGTTTAATCTATCATGGAAGAAGAAGAGAAGGCGCGAGCTCATTCAGAGGTCTTCTTCAGATTTTTAAGCGACACTATCAGGCATGATAGGTCCTAACTTTTAAAAATATTGCTTTCCTTCAAATGCTTTCATTAAAACAACTCTGTTCAGGTGATTTTAGTACAGTCGGTTTGAAGCAATGTATTGGTTCTTCTTTTCCTGTGGATTTAGGAATCTCTGGTTATGTGAAGACTCTGTTGAAATGTTTACTATATTTATTTCTTCTTTTGGATTCATTTTCGGCTGAAGACGCGGCTGTGTTATCATGTTGTTGAATCCTGTTGAATCTTGCTGGGTATACTTAAAGTTTCTTCTGATTGGAATGCTTGCTGTGATTATTTTACTTGAACGCGACTTCTGTTGAAGTCCTTACTGTGTTTTCAATTTTGGTTAGACTCCGTTGAAAGTTTGCAAGGAATATATATATATAAAATGACTCTGTTGGAGTCCTTGAAATGTATCTTATATTTCGACTTCTGTAGAATACTTATTGGTATTGACTTTGGAGTCCTGTGAATACTTATTGGTACTTATTGACTCTGTTGGAGTCCTTGAAATGTATCTTATATTTTGACTTCTGTAGAAGCTTATGTAGAAGCTGTGAATACTTATTGGTATTGACTCTGTTGGAGTCCTTGAAATGTATCTTATGCTTTCGACTTCTGTAGAAGCTTTGTTGTGAATACTTATTGGTATTGACTCTGTTGGAGTCCTTGAGTCCTTGAAATGTTTTCTTATTGTATGAATTCGACTTCAATCTAAACCCTAGTTGTGAGTACTTGTTGGATACGACTCCGTTGGAGTCCTTGCAATATTCCCATGTGAACACGACTCCTGTTGAAGTCCTTGATGTGTTTGTGTGTTGGCTCGACTTCTGATGTAAGTCCTCATTGTGCATACATATTAATTCGACTCTTTATAAATGTTGTTGTGTTTATATTCAGTTTGATTCCGTGGAAATGTGTGCTGGGTTTACATTACAAACACGACTCTATTAGAGTCCCTGTTGTATTTTCGTATTAGCTTGACTTCGGTTAAAACTTTGATGAGCTTATGTTATGAGACTTCTGGTGTGACTTCTGTAAAGTCCTTGCTGTATATTCGTAGGGATTAGACTCAGTTGAATGTTTGTTGTGTATGTATGTGTTTCGACTCAGTGGAAATGTCGTTGTGTTTGCATCTGGATACATCTTCTGTTTATGGTGTTATCTAGTCTCTGGTTTGACTGAGATAAAGAGTTCCTAGTTGTGCCATGTCAGGCGATGGCGTTGGGTATTTTTCATGTTTAATGAATGATATGGAAATATTTGTTGAGTCTATTAGGGTTGGATTATTTATTATTGCTTTGTCGCGGGAGCTCTTGTATTGCTTAATAGCTACAGGTGATTTTTATAATTGAATTTTGATGAAACTGTAGTTTCTTCTTGTTATCTCGACTGATTTAGTCGCATGCGTATAATGTAATTGCATTATTCTTGAGGAGTCAGTACAGTCCTGAACATGATTGGAATGGAAGTCTGAATGTCTCTGTTTCTTTCTCCTCATCTGTAAAGTATATGTTGATATATATAACTGTAGGAATAATAAAATATTCTCTCCTTGTCTAGAAACTCTGAGTGCTTTCTTCTTTTGTATTCCTTATGTGAACTCTACAGTACGGGCTTAAGAAGGAAAGACTGTTAAACTGTAGGGAGAGACTGGTAAAAATATATTGCAGTAAATTTGGTGTATTAGTCAATACCATTGAAATAATGTAATGTTTTTAAAGGAATCTCGTCAGTTGAACTTGATGAAAGTTATAATCTGCCTTTTGAGGAATTGTTAAAAAAAACATACCTGTTGGATACACGAATTGATAGGATATTCATTTTTGAATGGAATAATTTGTTGGACTATTGCTTTCCTTGGGATTCAGATGGATGGATGTTTTGGATTCATTTTGTTCTTCTTAGTCTCTAATATATATGATGAATCATCTGAAGGGTATTTAGGATTAATTGGTAACTATAATATGAGTCATGCATTAAAAAGTCATGTTAGAATTACAGAAAGATGATTAGTCTGATTTATGTTAAGTATTTGAAGAAATGATTTCATTTAAATAGATTGTTTAATGAGAACAATTGGTGGAATGCAATTGTTTTAAGAATTAGTGCTTATCATGCTCAGTTCACCGAACTGACCCGTGTTGGCAATTTTTGCAGATGGTTGTCGTAAGTGGTAAAGGCACGCAGATCTGATATGATACTCAGATTGTTTAATTTGGTTTTATGATGAATTCCAACTTGATTTCTCTAATTGTACTATATGAAGAAAGTTGTTCTTTTGCTATTGAGTATTGTATCAAAAATGCTGAATGCATAAATTGTAATTGTTGGGCTTAGAAATAAATGAAATGAGGGGATTGTTACTATGTGGCTGCATTTGTATTGTGATGGATTGATCCTCTTTGGTTCGATTGTTTTTAAGTGCATTTTTATTATTGTATACCTTGGAGATATTTGGATTCTCTAAGTAGGCCTTGTAATGATTATGTGACTGATTACTTGTAAATGATTAGTAATTATTTTATGTTTTGAATATGGCTAAATTGTAAAAATTAGTCCACTGTTTACGGGAAGTTAAGGTTAAACTACACCTTTATAGGTAGTTGAAACAGGAAGGGTAATCTAATACTCCCTATCCATGATCTAAGTCAAGACAACTGATGATTTTAAATCACTATACCTTAACAACAATGAGTAAGATATATATTTCAGTTTTGAGAACTGATATAAACTTATAGGGGTATAGTTAGCATCCTTATGAGAGGGCTTAGGGCTACTGCCAATTTTGTTGATTAAGATTAATGTGAGTCAATGAACTCCTTGATGAGATCTCAAATCTTATTAAACTTCTCTCTGTGAAATGGATCTTATATAAGTAAGGCAACTCAAAGGTGAGGAACGCAGGGGTTGGGAAAAGACTACCCAGAAAGGAGAGTCTTAAAGTATAATTTCAACTCAACGTAAGTAACAACACCTTAAGTTAAGTAGATCTTTCCGAGGCGGTTTTGTAGGATGTTGGCACATGTCAACTGCAGGGTTGTACCTTCGAGAAGATTAGGATATTCTCGAGGATACAACAATGTAGGTGACTTATGGCGGCACCCTTTGCATTGATCGTTAAGATTTACACCTTAAACTTGAACAAGTTTTTACTCTGGATCTGGTTAGGAACATGGTCATGTTATCAGGCTGCCCTTGGAGACTCGGGGTACCTTGACACACAGGGTTAACTAGGGTTGACCCAGTATGTCAGCTTATCCCTAGTCCTCGAGAGCATCCTTATAACGTTGACATGTTATTAATCTGTTCCTGAGTGAATGACTTGGGACAGGGGAGGCTGACAGAAGTCAGTGTAAGACATTCTATATAACATCAGAGTGGGGTGAAGGACGTATTCCAGATTGACGAGTATGCCGTCAAGGAATACGAGACATAAACAGTACGTTTCAAATCTTTGGCCAAAGTATCGCAAGCTACTGATTGCGTTGTCCTATGTCACCTAGTCTAAGGGACGTGATGCCGATGAATAATGGTAACAATTATTCAGATAGGTTCCTTGGGCAGAGCATTCTGAAATCCCTGTTTAGGGAAGAGAACCGCAAGAGTGTGGTGTTAAAATAAAAACGCCAACTCTATGATACCCATGAATAGATCGGTAGATTACCGAGTCATGGAATGAATAGATCGGTGGTATACCAAGTCATTACAGCTGCATATGGTTATCTGTTATAAGAATGATTGTTTTGATCTGTGAGTTCTAAATTATGTATTTAGAACTAGGAAGCACTTATCAAAAAAAAAAATCTTGTTCTAATGTACTAAATTGGGGAATGTTACAATCATCATGTCAAAGATATAACATGTGTTTGGGCCCCAGGGCTCTTAAACGACTACACCCAGACAAGGTATCCCGAAAGCACGAGGCAGCGGTAGGGAACCGAAACATGAATCCTCCACTAACATTCACCTAGGCCACCTGGACATGTGTTGGTGTAGTTGGTTTAGACCCACATGAGCTATCCATTTGTAAACTACAACATCTGGCAGCCTGTACATTGACTCAGACTGTACTATTTCGTGTGTTTGCAAACACAAGTGGAGGACAGTTTTTGAGAACCGATATGCTACCCTTTCTTTCGGAGGATACCTCATCCAGGCGTAGTCCTTTAATATTCATATAGGGCCAAAACATGCTATATCTTTGACAGGTGATTGAATCAGACTCTATGGCACCTAGAGACATCTCATTAGCTTCCAAAACCTCCACGTCTGAGAAATCACTTCTATCAAAGAATATAGCGTGTTTTTATCCATCTCCAGTTGGTTCTCTTGTTGTCCTATTGTTTGCACTACACTCCAAATAGTGTAGTCTGAGCCCAGTGTAAGGCATGCTAGATGTTGTAGGGAACAAAAAGTAGCTTATGGGACTCCAATAGCATGTCTGGGCAAACACACCTTGGATGGCCTGTTGAACGCTAATGGAGGATTTGGGTTGGTTCCCTATGCAAGCTTTTTTTTTGGGCTAAACTTGTTCAAGCGTAGTCCCTTAAGATCCGTGAGGCACTAACTCAGATTGCATGTATTTGATGTGTGATTTCTCAAACTCCATGGCACCTAGAGACATCTCGTCAGATCTAAAACCTCCATGTTGAAGCCCTGGATGAAATGCTATGATGTTTTTATCCATCTCCACTAGGTTCTCAGGGCTGTCATATTATTTGCAAAGGAATGAAATACAGCAGTCTTAGTGAGATGTAGGGCTGCTAGGTGCTATAATTTGCAAGCGGAAGATCATAGAACCAAACCGTCTGGGCCAAAACATCTGGATGTCTTGGTGAATGATAGTGGAGCGTGTTTTTTGGTTCCCTATGCAGCCTGTGCTCTTAAGGCTACCTACGTCTTGAGACGTAGTCCCTTAAGATCCCTGAAAGCAAAACAGGCTATATATTCGACGGGTGATTTCTCAGACTCCATGGCACCTAGAGATGCCTCGTCAGATCAAAAACCTTCAGTGTTCACCAGGCCACTCTATGAAATTCCGTAGTGGTTTTCTCCATCTCCATTCGGTTCTCTCATTGTCCTATTGTTTGCAAACACTCCAAATAGTGTAGTCTGAGTCAGTGTAAGGCTGCTAGATGCAATATTTTGCAAACGGTAGCTTGTGGGACTGAACCATCTAGGCCAACAAGTCTAGATGGCCTAGTGAATGCCAATGGAGGATTTTTTTTGGTTCCCTACGCTACCCGTGGCTTTCGGGCTACCTCGTTCGGGCGTAGTCCCTTAAGAGCCATGAGGCCAAAACATGCTATATATTTGACAGGTGATTTATCAGACTCCATGGCATCTAGAGACATCTCATCAAATATAAAACCTCCCAGTTGAATCCCTCTACGAAATCCTCTCACGGTTTAATCCATCTCCACTCGGTTCTCTCGCTGTCTTATTGTTTGTAAAGGCACGAAATACAACAGTCTGACCGAACCGGAAGCTAGGCCAACATGTGTGGATGTCCTGGTGAACACTAGTAGAGGCTTTGTTTTGTTTCCCTATGTTGCCCGTTCTTTTGGGCTACCTCGTCTGGGCGTAGTCCCTTAAGAGCCCTAAGGTCAAAACACACTATATCTTTGACGAGTGATTTCTCAGACTCCGTGGCACCTAGAGACATCTTGTCAGATCTGAAACCTCCATGTTGAAGCCCTCTATGAAATACTCTAGCAATTTTTGCCATATCCATTCAGTTCTCTCGTTGTCCTATTGTTTGTAAATGCTCCAAATAGTGTAGTCTAAGTCAGTGTAAGACTGCTAGATGTTGTATTTTACAAATGATAGCTTGTGGGACCAAACCAACTATGCCAACACATCGGGGTGGCTAGGTGAATGCTAATGGAGGATTTTTTTGGTTCCCTATGCTCCCCATGCTTTCAGGCTACCTCGTTCGGGCGTAGTCTCTTAAGAACCCTGAGGCCAAAACATGTTATATCTTCGACATGTGATTTCTCAGACTTTGTGGCACCTAGAGACGTCTCGTCAGATCCAAAACCTCCATGTTGAAGCCCTCTACAAAAGCCTCTCCTAGTTTTCTCCATCTCCATTCATACCAAGTCAGTGTAAAGTTGTCCATTGCCAATCACCTGAATAATATAGGTGGTTCATACAATATAGGTGGTGAAATGATAATTTTAATAAGATATTTTTACAATATAGGTGGTGAAATGTGAATTTCTATTTGTTATTCCTTTCTAATATTTAATTACTCTTAGCTTCACTTGGCTTTGAGAATAATAAATTCTCTACTGATAGTACCAACCACGTGAAGGTGGAAGCTTTTTTGGCACCACTAACCTACATAAACATGTTAGTAAGCTATTAAATAGAATTTTAAATCATACAAAATTTAAACAAAATCATTTAAGTAAATATTCAAATTAAATTCATGAAGAACATACCTTTGCAAATTCAATGCAATGAACCACAAGGATCAACTCTATTCTTGACAGTAGCAAGAATTGTTTCATGATCTGATTCATGAACCTTCCACAGATTCTTGTTTGATGGTCGACCTCGATATTTGATCAATTTAATATTTGTTACAAGGACCAAATGTGAATAGTGAAGTATCTTCTGATGTACTTCATAGTCTTCAAACAACCAAATGTTTGATTTTTTGATAGGATATCGTCGAAGCCAAGTTCCAGTGACCACCACTGACCCAGTGAGATACTCAAGGTCTTCACCATCAATGACTGTGGAAGTCAATTTTTTCCCCTCTACACAACGAGACAAGAAGTAGTTTGTTCCCTCTTTGTTAAATTCCATCGCAATAACTATAAAAACGTGCCCTATGTATCACTAAGTAAAACTATTCAGTCAATTTAAAAATACATTAAGAGTTGACCATTTACTAATTTATAAATCTAAAACATGGCATGTACATATATGTATGTACCTTGTTGCACTAAATTAGAGACTTGGTCAAAGTCAGGTGATGTTTTCATTTGATCTGAAGACCCTGCAAGTTATAATGCTCATGGAACTTGATGTGTGTCGAGTGGAATTAGAGGTCTACAAGTCCATTCATCCACCCACTGCTGTGACTCACATTCATTCCATGTAAAATCAATGCATGATATACAAAAACATGTCATGCACCTAGTATAAATAGTCCAAGCATTTGCATCTGAAAAACATGTCATGCACACTTAGTATCAATACAATTTTTCCATGTTAGTATTGAAGAGATTCAAATTTTTGACCCCTGTATTACAACATTCTCATCTCTTCTTTCAAGGACACATAATTATTGCATCTTATTAGATGTTTGAGACCATTTCTTATGTATGTAATCATCTCATGATTCATTATATGAGAAAATATGAATAATTAAAGTTTCAATCCTCCATATCACACCAAAATGCTCAGTCATCTTGCAAGGAATCAAAGTTACCAAGTTGATATAAATCCCATAAAAAGATGTCATAAGTGGTCACCTACATCAAGCCATAAATTTCTTGTCATGACCACAATAACCAACAATTCATCCTCCCTCTACTTTTCTACTTCTACAGTTATTAAATACATAAATATACCTAGTAGTACATATATACCATAGTCATAAGTATGATTCCAAGCAACATGTATCCAAGCCATTTTTTAAAAATTGAGCTAGTGAGTCTCATAGCTGAATCACACACATCATGTTTTTTGCATTCGTCCAGGTTACTACTCCAAGCTACCATCACAGTTTGTGATCCTTGATGTGTGTTTATTAAAACTCCTTTTCTCCTTTTCCATGCCCTTCCTCAGTAAAACTCCATATATGTTGTACATTTGTTTCTTTGTGCATCTTGCTTAGCCAATAAAACATCCGTGCATTCTTGAATTTTGATGTGTAGTTGTCCGACCAAATGTAATGTTGATCGAAACTAATGTTCCTCTCATTCAAGTTCACATAAAACACCTGGAAACACCCTTGTACATATTCTGTAGAATGTGTCTGATCATCACTGATGTAGAAATGATACTCTCTTAATATTTTTTGATCTTTCTCAGTGCTTTTTGGAGAGTGCATGAATGTTATATGTACGAAAATAGACAACTTGCACTGAGTTATAATATTGAGACTGAACCTCCATTTGTGGTTGGAATGTGTAATTCTTTGCGAAGTCAACTACTGAAACAATAGTACTAAGTGGAGAATGTGTCTTGCTTAACTTGAAATGTTCATCCAACCATCGAGCTCTATGTGTGTGCCTTGCATACTCATAAAATATTTTCTCTCTGAATTTGACCATATATTCTGATACAGGTAATTATTTTGTAACAAACTCATACATCTTAGATTCTTTTCCATATTTTAATTGATATGCCACTAATTTATATTTGGTGAAATCAACCAATTCTTTTCCTATTGAATATGTATTCTCCTCATGGCTACAACGTTTCAGATTTAACAAGCCACCACATACATTACACGTTCTATCCAAACATTCTTTGTTATAAAAATTTGTCTAGTTGATTTTTCACAAAATATTGTTTGAATAAATTACCCAGAATATTTTAGTGGGACATTTAATCCACACTCCTGCAACATGATGTCAGTATGCAAAACATGACATATTTGGAAAAAAACATCATAATGCATTGAAAATTCAACATGATGCCTGTAACAACAACAACAAGTGGTACGTGAGTGATTGATTTTCACATAAAAGGGTTTTCTCATTTCAAATAATCTTTGGTTAATGTTAATTTGTGGATTTTCATTCTTAAACTTAGAGAACAATTGAGTTTGAGTCATATCTAAGAAATGTTTTGTACATGATTCACAGTTACGAGAACCTATTCTTCTTTTTACTGTATCTCTTCTATTCAGTGACACCCTTGTGTTCTCATACCAAAATTTTACAATTAATTCTTTTAGAATATCAAATGTATTCTTGTCTTTTTATGGAAGTCTACTAGAGAAATCCCAATATTCAGTTTTATTGACTGATTCAAGACGTTTACGTCTCTCTATTGCTTTCATTAGTGTTTTTCTGTTTAGCTTCAAAGCACTGCTTGTTTTTCTAATCAAGCGTTTATTAATTATTTGATCACTTACTATACAATTAGTAGGTGCATGTTGTGTATCATTACTATCTTTGGCGCGTCTTTTTCCACCTACAGTTTGGTATGCTTTATGTATGTTTTCAACAATTGACGCATTTTGATCAACAACATTAGATATTCTTAACCCCAGGGTCTTCATTATAGGTCTCATATTAATTAATTTCATCAATGTAACAAATAATTGACATCTTTGTGTGTCATTTAAATTCTCAAAGTAATGATCCCAAATTCCACTAGCTTTTCTTCTCGCATTTCTTTCAGAAATTTTGTTAGGCATTGGTTTTATAATATTTTCATCAATTTCAATTAAGTGAATTGGTTTTCTTTGCAAAATGGAAGGAGAGGTTCTTAGAGGTGAATTTTTTTTACAAGGTTAATTTCTTCATTCAGTGTTTTCATACAAATTTCAGGGTTAACATTTGGATTCTAAGGTAAGGGTTCAACAATTGGAATCATTTCAATTTCTTCATCCATACCAACATTATCATTCAATTCCATATCATTATTCATTGCAAAATCATTATTATCTACATTTTCATTATGTATTTCATCCCCATTTTCTAGTACATTAGCTACATTTGATATAGCAGATGTACCTTGCCCTGCACGAAGTTTTTACATTCTCTTCAATTTATTTATTTTCATCTCTTCCAATTGCTCTGGTGTCTTGTTCTTGACTTTTTTCTTATCCTTAGCTCAAATTTTATCACCCATGATTAGAAAAAATCAGCTAGTGGGGTAGGGGACAAAATGAACTACTAAAAAATCATGCAAGAATGTAGAGAAAATTGCAGACCAAACAGAATGTATGCATAATTGTCGTGAAAGAGATGAAAGAGACATTGGGGGGCCACAATATATAAACAAGGAATAACGTATATGTGTTATGCTTTTTACCTTTTCCAGCACATGCCTCAAGGCTTGGGATCCGGTTTGGATCCCCAAACCTAAGGCATGGACCTAGAAAAATACAACAAACAACGTGTTTTTGCAAGAAAATGTAAAAATTCCACTTCCTCTATGATAAATCAAAATAAAACAATTGATTCATTTAAACAAAATCATACCACAACGTAGAGTAGAGTTTCTTCTTTCTAAAAATATAATTTTTCAAATTTTCTGACTAATATAATGTTTCCATATTATTTATTTTATAACTATGCATTTTATAGCTATTTTTTAAAGTTTAAATATGTCTATCTTTCATCATGTATCTTTTGTTTGGGTCATCTAAAATGAAAAAAATTATACTAGCACAAACTAGGCATAATTCTATACATATTAAAAAAAAAAATCTAATTTTCAAATTTTTTTGAGGTAGTTAGGGGGGGCACGGTCGGAGCTCTGTTATTTTTCAAAACATAACATTTATGTACTAGAAAAATCATAAATAAAAAAATACTTGTTAAAAAAATCTTTAAAAAATTTTATAACACAAACTAGATGCTCCTAGCTATCTTTCTACCAAAGGGTTTTCAAAAATACTCAATGGTGCTCAAAAAATGGTGGGGGGCACGAAAGTCACTCTAATATGTAATTTAATAAAAAAAGGAGCACCTATTGGTATTTTATTTGTTTGACCCACTTAAACTTATCCGTTTTCAATAAAATTTAGTAGCTTAGAAACTATACTCAAAATGCTACAATTCATATTTATACTACATCTTCCAATTTTGAGTGTAACTATTTTGAACAACTCATACAAGTTGAAGTTTTTTATTTTTCACAAAAATGCATCTACTTAAGACCCCCTTTTGGCCCCCCAACTTGGTGCACTTACACCACAATAAACTCATTTGGTCATCTTTGTCAATAAGGTTGAGGACAAACACTACCTAGGACAAATATTACTTCAACCAATCTGTCAAAAAACTAGGATCTACATGCATCAAACAATGCCATATCAAACTTAGGGAGAACTTGAGTTTAAGATCCAACTAAGGAGACTTTCCCGATACCCTTATTCATCATATAATATTGAGTCATAATGGTGTTTTCACATTAATGGATCATTAATAAGTGTTCTGCACAATATCATTTAAATAATATTGAGTTTGGAATACTATGTTGACGTTGAACCATTGCATGCAATCTTCCATGGTTTCATTCCACAAACATTGATAAATGGCTTAATAGGTTTGAGTGGGCTAGTTTCCAATCACAAGAATGACATCAGTCAGATTTTAATGTTTTTGATAGAGCTCTACATTAGTTGTGGGAAGAAAGAGAGTGTAATTTGAAATTGGTTTTCCGGACCTAAAGTTTGAAGTTACATTCGACAGTATGACGAGATGTGTGAAATTTGAAGTTAATTAACTAAAAATACATACAATAAATTAAAATTGCTTGAATTTCTAGAATAATTCCATTTCCATAGGTGGTAGCAATTATGGAGAAAGAGTTTAAAGTTGAAAATACTTTGCTTGTTCTACTGTCAACCAAAGAATTATCTTTCTCAGATTCTTATGTTGAATTTCCTGTTATATGAAATAAATTTTTATTAACTTCTACAAAATACCTTAAATTCAAACACCTAATACTTTAGAAACTATTAAATTATGTGGTCTAGATGGTTCAATTGTTGTGGTTTAATGAAAATGGGAGCTTTCATAATTAAGAACTTGGCCCATGCACAGCCACGTAATGGAAATGGGGAAGAGTTGAAAGATTGTGGTCCATGTTCAAATTCTTCAACAAAAATAAGTTGGACCATAACTACAATGGTCATGTGGATAGATTGTGGATGACACAATTTCTCAGAGAATAAATGATCTAATTTCATATTGGAACAAGTGAGAAGATAACAAGTTGTGAAAGTTTTCATATATTCAGTTCAAGCGGGATCGACAATAAATAGGCTAAGTAGAGATCTAGAAGGGAGGTTAGCCAACTTGAAAGACTTAGGAAAGAAAAGAGAGAGAAAGAGAAAGAGGCAAGTAAACTAGTCAGAGAAAGGTCCATAAGGATTACACCATAGTTTTTTATGAGTATGTGAGCTTTGTAGTCAAGCCACACTTTTATTTTAGATGTCGTAGGAATTTGAGATATATAGAAATATCTATTTTTTATGTGTGGGTATCTACTATGTACTATGAGAAATGGCACAGATTCCTTACAACTGCATCCTCTTGTAGTCAAATTGGTATAATAGATAGGGAATAACTCTGGGAGAGATAAATTGAGGGAGTTTTAAAAGAGAAGGCTAGCAAAATGCCAAACATAAGGTATCTCGTAGACTATTGTTCTCCACTATGAGAAAGTGGGTAAAGGACATCAAATAAATGAACTAAGAATCCCTAAGGATGTAATTACTAGAGGGTTGTGTTTGTGTGCACAAAAGAGAGAATCATGCCTAGACAAGTTGGTTCAGAAGATGTAGTGGGTACAATAGTAGCGAGAGTGTTGGAAAGGATATTGAGTGAACTTTAGGGTGTAAGGACCAAACTAGAAGTTGATGAAGATCATAAAAGATGTATTCAGGCTCTAAGGGCTCAAAGAGATGATGAAGGAGAAACTATCTCCTAGGAGAAACAAATGCTATAGATAGAGGTTATATTCTCTATTGGAAAGTCCAATACAAAAGAGATGAGGTGTAGGAGGGATACATAGGAGAAAATAAGAAGACTCGACTCATAGTTGAAATCAAAATGAGAGAGATTACGTAAAGATTGTGCAAATAACATTCAATGTAAGGAGTAGAAGAGGAGTCTCTTGGTACAAAGATACTAACAAATCATGTTTAGGGGGTGCTACTATAAATGCGGAAGCAAAGGAAATCACATAGTTGAATGTTTGTGGATACAACAAAAAGAAAGAAGGAAAGAAATTATATGAATGCCCACAAATGACCAATGATAGATCAATGGGACTAAAGGATACAACCATTAACAATAGAAAGTTCTAGGCATAGATAATTGAAGAGGCGAACTGATGAAGTAAAGTACAAAGAAAAAATAGAGCAATGCACCACTAAAACAAGTGGAAAGGTTACTGATATAAATAGTAATGACGGGTGAACAAAATCCCTAAGAGAGAGTGCAAGATCTATATAAGAGAGCACACAAAAACTAGATAAAAGTTAAAGTGTGAAAAATAAAATCACTTGACAGAGGGTAAGGTGCTGAAGATTACAAAGACACCATTGCAAGAGGAGATGCAATAGATATTTTGCACAAGGTAAAATACCAACAGAATGTGTTGCTTTGTCGTGGTGGATACTGGAAGAACTAAACACTTTGTATTGGAAGAGATGGTGTATAAGTTGGGATTAGATCACAAGAGGAATACCTACCCATACAAAGTGACCTACTTAGTGGAAGGCTAAAAAGGCATTGCGTAGGAGAAATTTGAGGTGAATAAGAAGATAAGATGATTCAATGATTACGTGAGGTGTTATATCTTGACGATGGATGTTTGTCATGTCTTGCTAGGGAGACCATGACAATGACTATGAAATGATCTAATATGGGAGGGAAAATATAGTGAGGGTGTATAAGAATGGTAAGAATTTCCATATTTTACCATTGTAAGAGGAAGGCACAGAGAAGTGGAGTCATATTGCAATGCATAAAGAAAGTAGAGAGGTATAATACACAACAAATAAAAAATATGTTGTATTGAGGACCATAGAAGAAAATCTCAAAAGTTGAGAAATGGGTGAAAGAGGAAGATGACATCAATTGAGAGTGCATTGTGATTTATAAAAAAAAATGTGAGGAAAAGGCCAAAGAGTGTGATTCAACCTGATGATAGTTTGGAAGAGTATTGCACCTAAAATAGAGGATGAAGGAAAAGATGTGAAGGTCAAGGAAGATGACCTAAGATAACAGATAAAGGTGATAGGGTAGGAATGGATAAAGTTGTGTGGAACCCATGTGATAAAAACGATAAGAGAGATTACATAGCTAAGTGAAGAAGAGGGAACAAGATTGAAAACCCTAGTTGAGGGAAATGAAGAATATGTAGATAAAGGAGAGTGTAACAGTGGGGACACATTGCCAAAGGGAGAAGGATAAAAATAAGATTCCCTAAAGGTGATGAATTGTTAGTGATGGAAGTTGCAGTGTTGCACAATGAGAAAAACACAAAAGGAGAAGATATTCATACATATCCTGAAGGAAAGCATGTAGAGGAGTGCACAAATGATGGTTGCACATTATTTGGAAAGAACAGTAATAGGTGGATGAGATTTCCTTGCAGGCAATAAGTGAGGAGCAACCAATGGTGAAGGTTATGGAATTACATGGAAGATATAGTACAATAGGAGGGATGATGGAGGAAGAGATCTATGTACATCTACCTAGGAAAAATATTACTTCAACCAATCAGTCAAAAAATTAGGATCTACATGCATCAAGCAATGCCATATCAAACTTAGGGATAACTTGAGTTTAAGATCCAACTAAGGAGACTTTGTCTATACCCTTATTCATCATATAATATTGAGTCATAATGATGTTTTCACATTAATGGACCATTAATAAGTGTTTTGCACAATATCATTCAAATAATATTGAGTTTGGAATACTATGTTCAAGTTGAACCATTGCATGCACTCTTCCGTGGTTTCATTCCAAAAACATTGATAAATGGCTTAATACCTTTGAGTGGGCTAGTTGCCAATCAAAAGAATGACATCAGTCAAATTTTAATGTTTTGATAAAGATCTACATTGGTTGTGGGAAGAAAGAGAGTGCAATTTGAAATTGGTTTTCTAGACCCAAAGTTTGAAGTTACATTTGACAGTATGACAAGATGTGTGAAATTTGAAGTTAATCAATTAAAAACACATACAATCAATTAAACTTACTTGAATTTCTAGAATAATTCCATTCCCATAGGTGGTAGCAATTATGGAGAAAGAGTTTAAAGCTGAAAATACTTTGCTTGTTCTACTGCTAAGCAAAGAATTATCTCTCTCATATTCTTCTATTGAATTCCTTGTTATATGAAATAAAATTTTATCAACTTCTACAAAATACCTTAAATTCAAACACCTGATACTTTAGAAATTGTTAAAGTATGTGGGCTGGATGGTTCAATTGTTGTGGTTTAATGGCAATGCGAGCTCTAATCATTAAGAGCTTGGCACATGTATAACCACCTAATGGAAATGGGGAACAATTGAAGAGGATTCATTTGACCTATAAATATTACATAAAGATTGTGCAAATAACATGCAATGTATGGAGTAGAAGAGGAGTCTCTTGGTACAAAGAGACTAACACATCATGTTTAGGGGGTGATACTATAATGTCAGAAGTAAATGACATCACATAGTTGAATGTTTGTGGATGCAACAAAAATAAAGAAGGAAAGAAATTATATGAATGTCTACAAATGACCAACAACAGGTCAATGGGACTGAAGGATACAACCATTAAAAATAGAAAGTTCTAGGCAGAGATAATTGAAGAGGAAAACCAATGAAGTAAAGTACAAAGAAAAAATAGAGCAATGCACCACTAAAATAAAAGCACTCAACGGAGTGTAAGGTGTTAAAGATTATGAAGACACCATCGCAAGAGGAGATGCAATAAATATTTTGTACAAGGTACAAGACCAAAATTTTTTTTTGCTTGGTTATGGTGGATACTGGAAGAAATAAACACTTTATATTGGAAGAGATGGTGTATAAGCTGGGATTCGATCACAAGAGGAATACCTACCCATACGAAGTGACCTACTTAGTGGAAGGCAAAGAAGGCATTGCGCAGGAGAAATGTGAGGTGAATACAAAGATAAAAGGATTCAATTATTGCGTGAGGTGCTATATCTTGACATTGGATGCTTGTCATGTCTTGCTAGGGATACCATGACAATGACTGTGAAATGCTCTAAGATGGGAGGGAAAATATAGTGAGGGTGCATAAGAATGGTAAGAATTTCCGTCTTTTACCATTGCACGAGGAAGGTGTAGAGTAGTGGAGTCCTATGGCAATGCATAAATAAATTAGAGAGGAATAATACACAAAAAAGAAAAAAAATGTTGTGTTGAGGACCATAGAAGAAAATATCAAAAGTTGAGAAATGGGTGAAAGAGGAAGATGACATCAATTGAGAGTGTGTTTTGATTCAGAAAAAAAAAATGTGAGGAAAAGGAAAAAGAGTGCAATTCAACCTGATGATATTTTGGAAGAGTATTGCGCCTAAAATAGAGGATGAAGGAAAATATGTGAAGGTCAAGGAAGATGACCTAAGATCGCAGATAAAGATGATAGTGTAGGAATGGATAAAGTTGTGTCAAACCCATGTGATAGAAACAATAAGAGAGATTACATAGCTAAGTGGAGAAGAGGGAAAAATATTGGAAACCCCATTTGAGGGAAATGAAAAATACGTAGATAAAGGAGAGTGCAACAGTTGGGACACATTGCCAAATGGAGAAGGATAAAAAGAAGGTTCCCTAAAGGTGATAAGGGAAGTGTTGTTCGTGAAGGAAGTTGCGGTTTTACACAATGAGAATAACACAAAAGGAGAATTTATTCATACATATCTTGAAGGAAATTATGGAGAGGAGTGCACGAGTGATGGTTGCACATTATTTGGAAGGAATAGTGATAGGTAGATGAGATTTCCTTGCAGGAAACAAGTGAGGAGCAACCAATGGTGAAGGTTATGGAATTGCATGGAAGAGATAGTTCAAAAGCAGGGATGATAGAGGAATATATCTACGTACATCTCATAAAAGGAGGTGAAGAGGAGGTCACCAAGGGAAATACACACAGGAAGAAGAAGTTTTCAAAGGTAACAGAAGAAAATAGAAGGTCCGTGATTGGAAAGGAGGCCATGGTGCAAAAAAATGAATATGCAAAGAGGAAGAGGATGAGCTTATAGAATAGAAGTCATATAAGGAGTGTGTTGAAGAAATAAGGGATATGATGCACAAGATAGTTAAAGATGGCCAAAGATCCATAAAGGAAGAAAGGGATGTCTAGAGACTAGTTGATCATGACCTAGTGTTGCGTAGGTCAAGTAAAATTGGAAAGAAATCCTACAAAGGAAAAATGGGCTAGAGGAAAAGTAGCGCGTAGAAGAGTAGATGCGCTGAAAGTGCTAGCCCATGGAAGAGAAAGGCCACAGAAAAAAGGATGTTAACCTTGGGAAGGATGGTTGGTTGAAGGTGGGAATAAACCCACAAATAAGTGAAAGATATTACAAAAGAGTTGTAGAAATAAATGGATGGAATAACAGATCAGAGAATAAAATGAATCAATTTTAAATTGGAATAAGAGGGAACAAATCCCATTAGGAAATTAACCATCCAAATAGTTTGATCGAGATTGGCTATATGTAGGTTGAGTATACAGTAGGAAGAGATGTTATCTTACTCAAAAGAGTTAGTAAAGTAAAGAAAACAAAGAGAGAGAGATGAGAAAACTAATTGGAGATAGGTCCAAAAGGATCACACCATATTTTTATATGAGTCTCTGAGCTATGTGGTCAAACCACACTTCTCTTGAAGATTTCGTAAGGCTTTGAGATAAATAAATAAAAAATATTTTTGTGTTTGGTTCTAGTAGATGTTGTAAATCTTTGAGATAAATTTAAAAACTTCATTTTTGTGTGTGGGTATCCATTGTGTACTCTGAGAAATGCTCTAGGTTCCTTAAAACTACATCTACTTGTCATCCATTACAATAGATTGGTCTCCCCTCATCTTAAGTGCTCCATCTCTAAGATCTCCAATGGTTATTATTTCATCTACTAGTGTTTCCTCAATTGTTCCACCACCTTCCACACTTTTTCTTCTTGTTGTCCCAATTTCCATCCATTACCCTAGATTAGTCTCGTCTCATCTCAAGTGCTCCATTTATAAGATCTCTAATGGTTAGCAATTCATCTACTAGTGTTTCCTCTACTGTTCCACCACCTTCCACAATTTTTCCTCTTGTTGTCCCTGTTTCCATCCATTCACCCTCTGATTCTTCTCAGTTTAATCATATTTACCAAATGATATCTCTAATTGTTGTTGTTTCAGTTCTCCCACCTGTGATAGCTGATTCTCCATTTGTTACTAGTGTTTCTCCTTCTCCCAACATTTCCATGATTATTGTCCCCAATCCCTTCCTAGATTGTCACTTCATCCTCTACCTTGGTGAATCTAGTACCTAGCATGTTAGAGGGAACACCATAGACACAAACAATGATAACATCTATACAAGATATATCTACTATGACCAAGGAAGGGTGCATCAATATGTAGTTAGTAGAGGTCCATAAATCAATATATGCTCCCACAGAGGTCACTTTTAGATTTTGACAAGCCATGTAGGAACTTGATAAATGTAACCACAAGGAAACTACAACATGGTAGTGATACTACCCTCTTACATAATGAAGAAAGTATCATCCCCTTGGACACTAGGTAGAGAAAGAGGGATCCTGTTGGTAAACAATCATAAAGCACCAAGCTAAGGGCATACCTTATTTCCATGGTCAAATCTATAAACAAAATGACAAAGGATGTGCTAGAAAGATGAAAGAGGATATTGATCAAGCTCAAAATACCTCCTACTATCTATGTAGAAGTGCAAAAAATGTTGAGGGACCTCTTCTAGTTAGTGGACACTTTTGAGAACACCAAGCCTAAATAAGAGAATTCACATTAATGGCCAATCCCTCTTTACGTAAATCACCAACTGGGAAGGCCGATTATCCACATTGTGGAAAGTAGCTATGAGAAACTAGATCCCCAACACATCATTGATCACTCTATAAGAGGTCATAAATTGTGTGAATTTGTTAGCCAAGGGAAAATGAAAGTTTGAAGAGATTGGTAACTTATTGACCCTATCTAAAATAGAGAGATGTATTTACACCCAACATCGTCCTTTTTGTTAACAAGTGCAAGGTTTCCATCAGTGTATTGGCTGATAATTCTATGTGATTTGGGACAAAAGTTGAAGTGATGATTTAGAAGGTTAGCAATTTGGAAATAAAGGTAGAGGCACAAGAAAAATAGGGTAATAAAGTTATTCTTAACTTCATGGTTGATATTGAAAAGAAAATAGGAAGAGCTAGGTGTTTCAGAGAGTGTCTACATGAAGCATTGGCTTGGTATATTAAAAATATCAACTCAACATCCACAAAATTTGGGCATCCCGCCATTGATACAAAGTTCGTTAAGAAATATTATGAGATTTGTGTGGTAGTAGGGCAGCCAGGGAAGCAACCTATAGCTTAATTGCATGTGTTTATGGTCTATATTTGGACAAAGTGTTGTGTTCACAAATGATCATAGTTGAGTTTGGTGATCATGCAACAAGTTGTAATCTTGAGTTTTGACTATAGTGGCTATTTTAGGACACCTAGACACAACTCCTTGGCCCATAAAGAGCACCTACAATCAAAACTCAAGATTAAAAATTCTAGCATGATCACCAAACTCAACAATAGCATGCAAACTAAAACAATTTTTGGATCTTTAGAATAAGTGTTTTTCTGTATCAGTTGTATGTACGGCTTAGTATGACCTTGTCCCACTACTGAGGGTTATAAATAATTTTGTAAATCTATTTATTATGTATTGTGTTCATCTTGAAAATTTTTAAGCTATGTATTGTGTTTACTTAATTATTTAGATTTTTATTATGTTTTTATTCCAATTAAGAGTTGGCATTGAAACTTATGATAAATTAAAGAATGAAAGTTGAATAAATACATATGTATCATATAAGAAGGAAATTCGATCTAATTTTATGTGTGTTAAATTAGATGTGCTTGGGCAATATATGAAACATTGCATGAATTGAAAGTTAAATTGTAATTTTGGATTAAATTCTATGAATTCGATTGGATTGAACACACCATTATCTCAGTCATTCTTGTGATTCCTAAATTCTAAGGAACAAAATTAATTTGTGATTATAGTTTAATCTTATGCATACAAGAATTTTCATCCCCTTAGACTTTTGGCTAGGATTTGTGAGAATTTAAGTTGTGTGCCAAGTTTTTCTAAATTTTTTTTTCTATCATATAAGGTTGTTGTGTTTTCTCTTAGTTGTTTCAAGATAGGATGAGATTTTGACATTATTTTCTACCTTACCCTTCTCTCCTTTAGAGTTTATTCATCAGGTATAATTTAGTGTAGGTTATCTTATCCAAAGTCTACTTGTCCCTAAAGAGGTAACAAAATTCACTTAGCTCCCATTGAACTATACAGTCACAGTTTTCCATACCTTGGGTCCTATTTCTAGCAAGGGTCTTAAAATGAGTGGGATTATGCAACATTCCTCATTTTTTGGTCTCGACACAGGGTGTATTGATCAAGTTGAGTGAAGCCTACGAGATCAAAAAATTTATTGGGATGATAGTGCGAAGGTTTATGAAGATCAACCTTCCTTAAAGTCCTTACTTTCGTAGGCTAGATGAACTTTGTAGTAGTGAAAATTCTACGATGGACCATTGAAATAACATAAGAGTGATACCAATGTTGTTGATCTATGGAATGCCTATTAGATTGTGCAAATGTGCTGATGTATAATCCGTATGTGACCAAAAACAAACAAGAGTGCCACAATGAAAAGGTAATCTTGAGGGACTCTGCTTAGATTAATCAAAGTGCCAATCTACACACATAACCCTATCTGAAGCTTATAAGAGTGAAACTTCCAAGTTACACTGATAGAAGTGTCCAAAGAGAAAAAATGAAGAATAAAAAATCAATCATTTCTTGATAAATATACTGAATTGGATTTACTTCCAAAATCCTTGCATCATGTGGTTGATATTATCATCAGACATGTTGAGTGATTATCCAAGTGTGAAAATCATCATTATTTGCATGTGTTCAAACCCCAACTCCACATATTTTTTGAGAGGAACTATTATTTCTCATTACCCGATTTTGGACATATAATTTTTCTCGTAAATGTTCCAAGGGGAGATTGATTTTGACTAAGAAAGTGGGCTCAAACGAAACTATTGTTCTCATATAATTGGAAAAATAAGTTTTGATGTATAGACATATATAAACTTCAGCAATTAAAAGATGAGAATCCTTGCCTACATGGGATAGCCAATGTATAGAGGATATGTGACATGCGACCAACCTATTTTTTAAAGGATATGGGTGGTAGTTGGTGACAATGTTTGATGACTCCCTAATGCACCTATAAATTCACACAACAAGATGAAAATTATTAGTGTTTCATCTATTTTTTCAATGATCTTAATGGCATCTATATGTAACTTCTCTCTAAGAGTTTACAACTAACTAATCGATTATTATAGAATTCTATGGTGTCTCCCTACAGACCTATCCTAGACTAGACTGTGTGCTCATAAGTACATTCAACAACCTCGGTTGGGGCTCTGCTTCGTTGTTTCTTAACTTCCCACACTTTTCTCTACCACCTTTTCCTCTCTTTTAACTTTGATAAAATCATCCTTATCATATGCGGCACCTCCCTGATTCTCTCTTTGTGTTGGCTCTTTCTTCCTACTTAAATTTGAATTTTGAGCTTGAGTTAATTAATGGTATGAGCCATAGAGACACGAGACCAAGCAACATTAAATACACTCATATAAGCACAAAATAACTTGTGAAGAAAAATAGAAATAAGGATGCCAAGACATTGAGGTACTTTCAAAATGCAATAACTGATTCAATTTTTCCTAGGAAAGCAGCAACAGCTACACATTCCAAAGAAGTATGGAATATTTTACAAAATGTCTATCAAGTTCATGTCAAGATGAAGCTAGTTAGATTACAGATGTTAAGGAGAGATTTTGAAACTCTGATGATGAAGTGTAATGCCCCTCCCATTACCACCTCTCGATTGTAGTTGCGTGGGCTCGAGTTGGCCCTTGCTTTGAGTGAGTTTGTTGTTCTAACATCATGCTTATGATATGGATAATTCGTAAAATGAAACAATTAAATATAGTGTAAGAAAAATAATACTACCTTTCTAAAATTAGAATATTAGACGTTGATGAAGGATAAAAGTAATTGTATGGAGATCTATCTTCGTATCTCATCGCTCCATTAAGGTCAAGAGTACAATCATCTATATTTAAGAAAGCTTTAAAATTCAAGCTTCCGTGACACTTTATGTCTGGTAGGAGTCAAGCCTCAGTACAACATGAGTTAACACCCACCTCCATGGATGAAGAGACTCCCTTCGTCGCATTATCGTTTTCATCCTAGCGGAGGGCTCGATGGATGTTCATAACCTCTTTCCATGATTGTAAAATATTTGTAGCATTTAAATTAATCATTTGCAATACTAAAATAATAAGGGTAGTTTTGAAGTGTGCTTTCACGAAGAAATAATAATAACCTTTCGGAACTCTTGAGGTGCCTTCAGCTTGTGTGGTGACGTCATTATTCTTACGATCCTTTAAACTCGAGAGCATTTGCGAATCTTGAAGTTTGAAATATATATATGTATAGGCGTGTATAATGTTAAATGTCGATCTAACTAAATTTCATTCCAATATCAATAAAAGGACTCCGCATAATTTCCAAATGATGAAACTAACACATTAGGTGAGTGCTTTAATGGGAACGTGTAAATTTTTGGTTAAAGTGAATTTTAAAATAATAAAAAAATAATGACAATAAGTTATTTTAAATATTTGAGAAAATTGAATGATGTTAACAACAACACAAAAATGAAAAGAAATAAATTATCAAATACTCTTAAATCCCTCAAAGTTTTGTTGAAAGAATTAATAATTTTTTTTGGTTAATATGAGATTTCATCTTGAGAGAATTTTTGGTCTGTGTGTTGATGAATAAAGAAGGATTCTAGGCAAATGATGGTTTTGACGAACTCATTGGTTTTGTTTGAAGTTTTCATGGTGAGAAAGCTGAGTGGAGTAACAGACTTGGATTCAATTTGGCTTTCCCCATTTTTCTCCAAAAAATTAAAGAAGATGTAAAAGTAGATGGACCTGGATGTCTCATATAGTCTTTAGCTTTGTCATAGTCTTTGTGGTCATGAAACTCTGTTACGACTTTCTCTTCGCTATTTTGGGCCTGGTTTGATTGATTTCAAGTGCAAATGGAGAACCTTATTTTAGCACCTGAATTTAATCATCCTCATGCGTGCTAGTGAGGTATATATCTTACTAATTGTGTAGATGTACATTTTAACTAGAAATGAAATGAACATGTTATAATTGTGCTCCTATGTGAATGAAGTGATTTTGTATTCTTGCGCGTGTTACTAAAATGCCCAGAACACTCAAAAGTAATAAAACTACCTTATTTAAGAATGGTTATGGTTGACCACTTTTAGGAGGTTATTATTTTAAAAGTCACCCAACTGTCCCCAATTTATCAACCCTTGAGAAGGCTACCCAACTGAGCATTGGGTTATTAGTGTTTCGTTCACCTTGTTGGGTTTAAGTGAAGTTTCAATCTCTAAATGTTTCTCAAAGGGATTGTCTTATTAATATGTGTTTTAGTGTTAGATACTACCTGATATTTTCTTTGAGATATGCCTTGAAACAAATCTTCTCATGTTTTCCTAGAGGCTTAGTAGTACTTTTTAGGCATGTCTGTCAAAAGGATTCCTTATGTTCATGGAAGTATGCATGTTATTATAGTTAAGGATGCAATACCATTTTGTGACATGATTGATGTATTGTATATCAACGTTTTTTAGATGGTTACCTTTTATGCTGAGGCTCTCGGGAAGGACCAATCTTTGTACGTGTACGGGATCATAAGAGCAATAAGGAAAGTAATGTTGATTCTTGAAATGTGATCAAGTTTACTTTGGCAGACCATAAAGTTAGGTGGTATCTCACTTAGTACCTCTAATAAAATCCTAACCCTTTTACATGCAAGCAATATAAAATCGACAAGTGAAACTTAGAATTACCTTAAAATTAGTTAGGCATTCTTTTGTTGTGTAAAGTTCTTATGAATTGCTCCACGTGAGTTCGAGTATTCAAGCAACTTAATCTCTTGTCTAAAAAACAAAACTTATGGCACATAACTATTTTGGAAACAATACTGATCGATGATTGAACCATAACAACTAAAATTGTAGGGGAAATATGTGTTTAGCTGATACGGAAACTCTAGTTGGAGACCGAGAGCTAAGAGACTTTCACATCTGAGCTATCAAAATGATAGTAATAGAGAAAAGAACCCAAATAAGTGTATTTGTTATAAGTTAATTCTAAAATGAAATGAAGAATTTGTAGCCTTGTGAACGAGATTATATATTTGCATGTTAAGTGCTCTACAAACCATTAAAGCTAAAAATGGAAAAATGAATATGACAAAGATTTAACCATGAAAATGTAATATCGTGAAAAGTTCCAATTCGTGAAGCTCATATTGTGGTTGGGTCGCGGTTTCATTATTTCTCATGTATATAAGTGCGGCATTGGTTTACATCCCATGTCATCTTGCTAATTACATGTCCTTCATGTTCGTGTATTTATATTGCAAGTGGTGTCATACAATCTCTTGTGAGTCTTCTTGGTGTTGCATAGTTTTATCAAGCAAAATGAATGTAAAAAAAAAATTAACCTGGTACTTTGGTCATGTGTTTGAGTCCCACATGGGTGGGCACTACATGAAGTAATCAAAATCCATTAGTGATTTCTCATAACGACAATGACCATAGTAAATAAAATTAGGATAAATGGAGACGTTACTGAAGATCATAGGATCATAAAGAGGGTATTGAGGAGTCTCCCAATCATATTTTATCATGTTTTTTTAGCAATGGACTTCTCTGTTTTTTCTCCTTCGAGCCTCTGGTTATTTGACATTGTTTCCCTCCTTCCTTTGCCATGCTATTCCATTTTAGAGTCTGCCTGCAACCTGTTTGTTGGATTTGAAGCATGGGTTCGTTTTACGGAGCTGCTTTTCAAATTTCTTCTTGTACGGGGTTGGTTGATCTTTCGCAAGCCCTGCCACTCCATTGTAGACTCCCTCTATTTCATGATCGCAGGATTTGAACGTGATTTCTCCAGTTTCTTTTGTGCGGAGTTGTGGCTGACCATATTTTACCTGGGTGGTGAAATATAGATAATAGTACCAACCCAAAACTTTCGAAACCTGACTTCAAAAGAGGGGAATCTTGAGGGCGACAGCCAGTTGTCTCTGTCTGGGGATGACTTTATAGAGGAAAGAGGAAAGATCAAGAACCATAGAAAAACTCAGGGAAAGCAGACCAATGCCTTATCCATTGGGAAAATAGAGTCAAAGGCTAACCAACACAAGAAAAAACACACGAAAAGAAAAGAAACCAAAAAGGAAGAACAAAAACAAAACACAAAGGGACGAACCAAAACCAAAACAATACACAGAATATACAGAAGGACCGCCTAGTCACCTAGGACTTGAACAGCTCCAGATACTACCCACTATAAGGAAGTGGGAGATGGAAACCATCCATGTAATCCAAATAGAACAAATTTTCTCTAGCAAAGTGTCTAATTTTAATTGGACCGAGCCAAAGGGAATCAAACTTACCATGACTTCCTCATGGCTCATGCCTTTTGTCCCACAGAAGAACAATGTATTCCATGTGAAAATATTTTGGTTTGGATTTTTTGTCAAACAGAGCTTTCACCTTCAATTGATGAGCTGATATCCTATGAAAAACCTTCGACCTGTCTTCATCTATTTTTTGGAGATACATGATCCTCTTGTCCAAGGAACTGCTGAAACTTGAATCTTTAATGGTTTTCATTAAGTGCAAGGCTGGTAATTCCACTGTTACTGGTAATTGGGCTTCCATGCCATACACCACTTGAAAAGGGGACATCCCAATTGCTCTTTTGGGTGTAATTCTATCTGCCCAGAGAGCATCATAGAGTTTCTTGTGCCAATTCCTCTGAGAATCATTTACAAGCTTCTAACGATGTTTACCAAGTTATTGTTTGTTGATTCTACTTGTCTATTCCCTTGGGGGTATTAGTATGAAGAATGAGAAAGTGACATTCCATACCCATAGCAGAAATCCATCATCTCAGCAGAAGAAAATTTGGAAGCATTATCAGTCACAAATTTTTTTGGTACCCCCAAACCCTGTCAAGATGTTCTCCTTAATGATATTACAAACTACCTCATAAGTAGTGCTTTTGACTGGGATGGCTTCCACCCACTTGGTGAAGTAGTCTATGGCAGTCAACATAAGGGTATGTCCAGCACTGAAAGGTGGGTTAAGAGTTCCAATAAAATCCAATCCCCATTGTTGAAAGGGCTCATCAATCACTACTGGCTTTAGTGGCAAAGTAGCTAACTTGGGTCTTCCAAAAAATGTTTGACATGCTTCACATTTACCAACCCATTTTTATGCATCTCTGAACAGAGTGGGCCAATAATAACCAGCAAAAAGTATTTTATGAGCTGTTACAACAGAGGAGAAATGACCTCCACAAGCCTGGTCATGAAAAATAGAGGACAACTTATTTTGTTGTTCCTTGTCTACGCACTTCAAAAGGCTTCCATCTATGCCTCATTTGAACAAAGCATTTTCCCATAACACATATCAAGCAGACCTCAGTTTGATGGCTCTCTTCTATTTGGCATTCAAGTGAGGTGGACACTCTCCATAAGTCAAAAAGTGAGTGATGTCAGCATACCATACATCTGTCAAGCTGAGGAACAGAACAACAGGGACATCAAATCCATCTTTGGACAACTCCTTAACAGCTCCCTCAGCAATGAGTTCACATAGGCCCTTACCCTGAATTGGCTTTATTGGCCTGATGTCAAGATCATACTCTTACACCTTTGCTACCAAATTACCTCTCTTGGTTCCAAATTCTTGCTGAGTAAGAATGGATTTGATTTTTGTATTAGGCATCAACACCACATAATGAGAGTTAAGGATGTAAAACCTAAACTACTTTATAGCTTTGACGACTACAAAATCATGTTTCTCCATCATGGTGTACTTCAGCTCATGAGTTTTCAAGACATAACTCATGAATGCAATTGGGAGCTCATGGTCTTCAGAATCCTTCTGAGTTAGCACATCGGCCAAGGTATTCTCCGCAACATAACAATAGATAATGAAATCCTTGCTAATATCAGGGCATGCCAAGATGGGAGTCTTTGCAATAAATTTCTTGATGCCTTCAAATGCTCCCTTCCCTTTAGAGGACCAACCAAACGTTTATTTTCCTTTCATCTTTTGACCAATTCTCATAGTCAACTCTGCAAAATCAGGAATGAATCTTCTTAGGAAGTTGATCTTACCAAAGAAGGAGTGCACACCCTTTTTACTCTTGCATAGAGGAATCTGCTGGATTTCTTGGACTCTCTCTAGATCGATCTTGATTCCTTCCTTGGAAACAATGTGCCCTAGCAATTTACCTTTAGTGACAAAAAAGATAGATTTTTTGGGATTTAAAGAGACTCCATGTTCTCTGCACTTTTGGAGGATTGTTTCAAGGTGCTGAAAGTGATCTACACTTGTCTTGGAAAACACAGTCAAATCATCAACGTATATAAAAATGCATTTTCCCTTTAGGTTGCAAAAAGCTAGGTCCATTGCCCTCTGAAAGGTGGCACCAACATTGATAAGACCAAAAGACATCCTTTTGTAGGCAAAGGTGCCCCAAGGTGTAGTAAAATTAGTCTTATGATGATCTGCAGTATTGACTTCTACTTGATTATACCTTGAGAATCCATCCAACATAGATAGCATCTTTGAGCCTATGACAACTTGCAATACTTGATCCATCATGGGGAGAGGATAGTTGTCTTTCAAGGAGGCATGATTCAAATTCCTAAAATCAACACAAATCCAAATCTCACCATTCTTCTTCCTGACAGGTATAATGTTGGAAATCCACATTTAATGATGTATAGGGAAGATGATCCTTGCCTTCAACAACTTCTGGATCTCTTGGAAAATGGTGTCAGCAATTTTAGGATTATATTTCCTTTGTTTATGCTTAAATGGTTTGATCCCAGGCTTAAGAGGAATGAAATGTTGCATTTCTTTAGGCTGAAAAGCCTTAAGATCATCATAAGAGTAAGAGAGAACATCAACACACCTTTTCAAAAGATTTGCCACTTTATTTTTCTCTTCCTGAGTGCAACATTTTCTGATATTGACCATTTTGGGATCATCAAGACTTCAAATATTCACTTTCTGAGTCTCAGCAGATTTCTGAGCTCCATGGGAAACTTTAGACTTCATATATCTATCATGTTTATCAAAAATATCCTCCAAACTCACCAGCCCTTTAGGATTTTTTTTTTCCTTTCAACTTGATGCATCCATCTTGATCCATCTCTTCTTTGACATCTCCTTCATTTGATGACACAAACTCTCTAGGCTGATTGTCACTTCCTTCAAAGTACAACTTATCAAAGTTTTCCTTAAGCTCCAAAAATGAGAGAAAGTGTTGATCATCATTAAAAACCTGCCATTTATTTGCATTATATGGTACACTGGGCTTATGAATCATCTCAATGGTAAATTTTTCCTGAGAGAAATCTAAGTGAGGAATCAACAAAGATCTAGAGAAAGTTAGAGAATCAACTCTAGTGTTCTTTTCTCTTGGCACAGATTCAATGGAGAAAGCATCAAGAAATTCAATGGAATCCCAAACAATATTTCTATAATGTTTTAATCTCCGGTTCTTGAATTGATAAAGATCTCTAACTTGTTTCACAATCAGCTCTACATCACCATGAGGACAAAGATTCTTCACTCCCATTTCCTTCTAAGCCATATTCAATCCAAGTATGAGAGATTCATATTCAGCTGTATTATTTGTATTTTCAAAGTGAAGCTTGAACGAAAATGGATGAATCTTCCCTTCTGGAAAAGTCAACACCACACCAACCCCAAAACCAGCTGAAGAGCATCTTCCATCAAATTCTAGATTCCAAATGCCATTAGGGTCATGAATCACCCCTTTGGGAAGTTTTGCATCATATTCTGTCATTATCATATAGTCCCCATGCCTAATGTCTACATATAGTATTTGTGCTTTAGGATCATCTATCTTTTGCACAATATATTTAGTTTGTTTCTCAGGTAGCAACTTCTTCATTTTTCCATTGACATGGATCAAAGCATGTGACCAATCCATCTGAATCTCACTCCCAAACCTCCTTACAAAAATTCCTACTTAGCAACATGCCATAGGAAGGAGGGATATCAGCTGAATTGCAAAATAGTGGCCAAGACCCTTTTCTCTGGCAAAGCAAAAAAAGTTACCCGTGCATCCTTAATTCTCCCAACCAAAGGCACTTTTCTACTCTCCATGGAATAGCAAGAGCCAACAGTGCACATGTTATGGTCAGACCCAAAGTATGAGATACTTTTGTCAGGCATTACATTGTCTGATGCTGCCTATAGTCTATGGCATATTTACTGAGTTTATGGCCAGCTATGAGGAGAGTCACATAGAATGGTTCAACTTTATCATTAGGGGAAGTGACTACATACCATAAATCTTGGTTCAGGTGAGTAAGAGGGAGTGGGAGAAAAGACCCTTAGAAGTATTGGAACTGAGGCTTTGGATTTGGAATTGATAAAAGATCTACCATTTTAGCAAAAAATTTGGATGGGTTTGGTAAAATTCTATCCTCTGAAATTTGGATTTTGGTCTTTTTTAGGTGATCAATGATATCAAAAGATCCACAGGTGGATGGGGCATCACTACTAGGAACTTGAGAGACTTTGGATTGATCATTATTTAGGATTTGAAGGACAAGGAGTCCGGGAAACAGAAGTAGCAGAAGGAGGATTAGTATTACTCACCTTTTGTGTATGAAGGTAGTGGGAATAAGAGATCCTCTTATGGCAATCACTGGAATAGTTGTAGGAAACTCTTTGGATTTTTTTTGTAGGCTGCAACACTTTTTCTTTCTTGTTTGTTTGCTCTCGAGTCATGACAACATATGACTCACTATTCATCTCTTTGCTACTCTTTCATCATATTCATCTTCATCATCCATCACCTTTAATGGTAAGGAAATGAACCCAAGAGTCACCAGGCTCCTCCAATTCTTCATCATGCTTCATCTTCTTGTTCATCATAGATCCCATTTTGTTCCTCATCACTGCAGGCTCAAGAACCTCACAAGTAGCATTGACAGGCATCTTGAGCGGTGGACCTTCAATGGCCAACCTGGTTTGAGAAGAGAGCTAAGTTGTTCCTAGGCTGAAAGTTTTTCCTTGGAATGTCTTGGTAAGGAGCATGCTGAGCCAATTGTTTCTTGATAGCTATGAGGTCATTGGACAAGCTTTTATACCAACTAATCTGAGTTGGCTCCAGGAGAGGAGGAAGAAAATGATTGCTTTATACTGGGAGGGTCCTCTTTTTAACTTACCAGACATGATTAAATCAAAATCGGGTTTCCGGGAACATTGATAGCCAAATGTTGATCAGCATCCAGAGGCTGCAAGATTAGCTCTATCTTAGTGCATAGCTTATTTTAGGTAATTGAGCATTGAGGAAGAAGTACTTTTGAATTTGATCCAATGGACGAGTGTTCTATGGGATTTTATGAATGATCTTGTTGAATGGCATCATTATAAAAATACTTCTTAAAACTTTATTATCAGTAAATGAGGGTTAAGGGGACCCTACCCCATACAAAGGATGGAGAAAAAAATAAGACAATGAAGAACGAATCCGAGGTTACCTCTTCTAGCGGTACAAAGAGTCCAAACCAACAACAACAAGAAAACTAATAAAAACATAAAACCAACACCCATTCATATGAGATGGTACCCCTTCCATTTGGATCTTAACTACATCTTAAGGGTATAGATAGTCCCTTTCTTTTTCCTACTCACAATAGTCCAATCCTCTTCTGTATTTGTATTTTCATTTTCATTTTCATTAATATGGATTGAGATCAAAACTTCCTATCATCTATACCTTGAGATTTTGGGACCCTGATAAAGAATCCACATCATTCTTTCTACCTTCTTGCACTTTGATCCTTTTCTGGATCAACCAAATTATTAGATTCAAAGTCTGAATCATAATCATATGGATCATTCACAACTAGGTGCCTAGGATTAAGATTCTTTCACCATGAGATTCTATCTTTAACATTTTTTCTTACCATGTGACAATCTGAAGCTAGATGGTCAAGAGAAAAGAAATTTCTACACCTAAAGGGAAACCCTTCATAATTTAGATTTTGTAACCAAGTTCTATCCTCCACTTTGAGTTCAATAGTGGTAGGGAAATCAACAGAAGTATCCATATCAACCAAGATTCTAGCATACATTGTCTGCTCAAAATCATCTAGTTTTTGGATCAATAGCCAAACATTTACCTAAACTATTACCAATAGCAGTTAAGAAACCTTTCAACCAAAATTGGAGGGGTAAATAAGGTTGCCAGATCCATACCGGCTTAACTTTGAGTAAGTATTAGACATCGGGTTGAACATAGAGAACCAATGTGATTTCATCAATAACATATGGGATTTTTATAAAATGGGGCGTCTGTACGGAGGTCTATGCATTCAAGCATCAGTGCATATATAGACACCTAACTGCATGTGCAACTTTGAGTGGTTACATATGCTCATTTGCTAAATAAGTTATGGGAAAAGGTTGGTCAGGAAGTAATCAACTGCACCAATTGTAGATGGAAATTTACAAAAAAAATCTATATATGGGTCGGTTGTACTGCAAAATGATGCAGACATGGAATTTTCATGGAGGTCTATGTAGTCCTTAGTCTGCATATGTAACATATACAGACACTGGACTACATGTGTAGTCGAAGCATCTATCATATATAGACGCCCGACTACATGTGCAACTGAGCACATGCAACTAAGTGTCTATATATGCAGGCACCCAACTCTATATGTTGTCGAGCCTTTGTATATGTAGATGCCTAGCTATGCATGCAGTTGGGATCTCTACATATACAACCAAGCCTAGATGCACATGCAACTGAGCATCTGTATATGTAGACGTCTAGCTATACATGTTTAGTTGAGTGTCTACATATAGAGAGTTGGATGCTGGGACAAAACTTAATTTTCTCATCATAGTATACATAACAAAAACTATCCAGGAGAATCCATTTAAAAATGTTATTTCAATAAGTTTCCACACTAAATTATTACTTCTAAGTTAGTGTTATTGCGAATACATAATAATTTTTGAGGTGAATGATTAGGAGTGATAATTTTACTTTCGAAAATCATTCACCTCCCAAATTAGTATATATTCTCAATAAAACTGACTTATAAATAATAATTTAAAACTTATCGAAATAACATTTTTCATATATATGACACACGTGTCAAATAATCAAGGTAAATTTAGTTTGGAAGAAATGTAATTTACCATGTATAATATGATAGGTGGTCTTCATTACACCAATAGGATTACAATGGAATAAACAACCCACAATTATGTGTAAGAGAGCATCATTAACGGTTTAGTATTTGGAGTTTTCATACATTTTTACAATGTTACGTGGGGACATGTCCCCTAGATTTTGGTGACGTCCTGGATGTCCCGAACATTTCAGGGACTTGGGGACTTGGAGGGGACGTCCCAATTTTTTTAAACCTTTCAAAAACCTTTCTGATGTTTTTACTTCAAACAAGATGTTATTTTTACCAAAAGCATCACATTATAATCTTGAAAGTACCTAAATATATTAAATATAGTTTAAATCCCTAAATGTCATTGAAAAGTGGAAATGTTAAAATATTAATTTTTATGTATTATTTTCAAATTCGTCCCCCTACTGTCCCCAAAATTTCAGATTTTTTTTACCATCCCAAAAACCCCATCCCTCTGTACCCTCGTTCCCCCATCTTTGAGGCCTAGGTAACTATGCATTTTTATTTCTCATAACCATTAAATTAATATAAACCAGCCATGTGTAAGTTTCCTGGCCACAATTTGATTTGAATTGTGGGAGATTTGTCTCTAGAGTAGTCGGTAAAATAACACAACATGATGAAATGCATGAATTATCGTTAGGGATAATGCTATATGTTTATTGACGGTGTTTAGACAAAACTTGAAATGGAATATTACCTATCAAATGGGAACTTACAAATACAAAACACACAATAAAGAGACATAAAAAATTCAGTTTGATGCATCCATTATTTAGAGAGAAAATATGTCATATATATGTAGAGGAGAGAAATACAAAATAATATGAATATGCATCACATGCTTTTATTTCCTAAGGCTTATAGCTTCCCCAAAACATCAATTGTAAATACCTACACCATAAAAATATTATTTTATTAGTCACTGTAAATTTAGCATAAAAGCACAATATCATGGGATCTACTACACAATTCCCCTATGGGATACCAAATACTGCTACTCACTCTTTTACAAATGACGACATTGATACTCAATTTATTTCTAGCACACAAATTACACATGTTTGACCATCCTAATACTCAAACTATTTATATCAAAGTACCTATCATCCAACATGAAGTTCATAGATTAAACATCATCATACCAAATTCTATATTTTGAGTGAGGATAGAATAACTCTCAACAATTTTTATATGTTCCATTCACAAGTAATCGTATCCAAACATTTAGATTAGACTATTCTAAGGAAAACATGTTTGTTGCAGATATCTAGTTTAAATAATAATAGTCACCACTTCTCTAAATGGAATAGCATGGACCATAGAAAATAACCGCATATCTTAAGTATGCTTACTCAAGTTTAATAAATGCCAATAGTAAGAGTAAATCCAATGTTACTAGTGTCTCATACACATGATAGCTGATACAAAGATAATGTCCAATCCATTAGTTCCCTATAAGACATTATACACTTACCAAATGTCACCTTTGTCACATAGAACAATCAAATATATTTATTGTTAGAAGGCATAGATTAAAAACAAATCATGTCATGTAGGGCTCGGAATACAAGAGAGCATTGAAATTCATGTCAAACTTATATGATGTATTGAAATTCATGTCAAACTTGGCATGTATTGAAATTTATGTCAAACATATATGATGTATTGTTAGTGAGTATATCCATTAATTATTTATTTACATGTTTGATTTTTAGAGCTTTTTGAAAAATAATTCAACAAGATAATTTCATGTTATTGAATAATTCAAAGATGGTTTTGCGGTTTCAAAAATATGAAGAAGAAAAGACTAGGCATGAGAGCCAAATGATTGATTGTAGAAGGAAACATCTATGCAAACCATTCCCAACTGATCTACAAATATTGTTGCCAGACCAACCTAGTCTTCAATGGATGAGTTCATATTTAGAAAATCTTTATGCCATCAATTGAAGGAAAATTACACAAGAAGCATTGGACATAGTGTGAGGATATGAAGAATTAGTTAGTTGTTGTAACACTTTTTTCGTACATATGTGTTTTATATTTTTTAGAAATATATTAATACTATCTTAAATGATTTGACATAATGAAGGTGAGTAAACATTTGGCAATGTGGTTCAAAGGAAAATGAAAGTGGATTTTACTCAGTTGGATTTTCTAGAGCATTACCTGAGGGGAAAGAGATATATGTGTTACCTCAAAATTGTTATCAGGTATTACTTTGTATAATTTTTACTTTGTACGTCTTCTCCTTTTTCATGCACATAATTTATATATTTGGTTTTCCTTTTTAGCTATGTTTTATATAGGTATTCTTCTATCTTGATATAGAGAGAAGGTAATTGACAGTTCATATTATATTATGAGCCAAGGATGAGACATGTTATTGACGAAAATAGTGTTGTAACACAAGTACATTGGGGAACAAATGATGTTGTGGAAAGAGATTATGAACATGACTCCAGTGATGATGATGACCCCAATAATGAAGAATACCACGATATTAATCAAGCCAATATAACCAAGGAGGAGTTGGTAGAAATACAGGAAGATAAAAACAAATAGTTGAAATATTCATAAACCTATTTCTTGTGCTATTCCTTTTGATACTGATCATGATACTACTGATTATATTATGGACATGATTATGGACCTTATTATAGTATGATGTTAGATGTTAGATCATGGATTATTGTTGACTTGATTCAGTTATGATGCATGATGATTATTAGAGACATTTTGGATATTGATGTTGATATACTATTTAACATGGTTATATTATGGATGTTGTTAAGACATGTGATATTTGGATATTGTGAGTAGACCTAGAAATGGAAATTATTTGATGATGATATAGTTGTTGAGTAAAATTGCAAATGATCTTGTTGGTTTCTTGGATGTTGTTGTGATTCATATATCTAGATGATCTTGGAATTTTATTTATATTATTTTGGATGTTCTGATATGGCCATGAGGCCGAAGGAGGTATTTGTGTTTTGCAGGTTAAAATATCACAACAAACATCGGGGGATTGGAGACCAACCACATTGGAATTCTAGATGAATTCAACAAGGTCACCATGGCAACTAGTATTTGTTTGTGCATGTTTGTGTGTGTTAGGGATTCCCATGGGGGGATCACCTTTAAATGTGACCAAGGGGTTATGTGTTTTTATTTATTTGACCCTTTTGTTTAATGTTGCATGTGTTTATTTTGTGATGCATTTGCCCCTTTCTTTATTTATTAAATGTTGTATTAATATTGTGGGTAAGCATGTTGTTAATATTAATTAAAATAAAATATGTCATAAGAAAGTAATTAATAGAGTTGTTGGCCTTGAATTAAAGTGTTGTAAGAGATGTGTAAGTTATGTTGTAAGTTAACTTTTGAGTGTGAAACACTTCATCTTCTTGGAAATTCGAATTTTTCCTTGAAGGCTGATTTTGGAGGCTTGTGGGACAAGTTAAACTTGTCCCATACCTCTTAAATTTATTTACCAACCATACCTATGGTTGGAGAGTTGAAATTTGACTTTTATAATGCTTTTTGAGAAGGCAAATTGTAAGTTTTAATTGCACTTTTCTTACATGATTTAATTTCAGTCCTTTGGGGTGTGGTTGGATTTTGAGTGTGTAAGTAAACTGTCATTTTATTCACCCACCTATTTATTATGCATTGGAGAATGAAGTTGAATTTTGGGGTTGGGGTTGAGGATGTGTGATGTGGCATCCTACATGGATCCACCTCATCCTCTTCCCTTCCCTCTTCTATAAAATTTGAATTCCTTGCCTTGTTTTGGGTTGCTTCACTTTGGAGACTTCATTCTTGGGTGAATTCTTTTGTTGTTTTGGAGCTCTTACTTTGAAGAAGTTTTTGGAAGATTGTTGCATGCTTGTGCTTGGCTGATTTGGATTGCTTGCATTGGGATAAAGCTTGCTATTTTGGAACTTGGAACAACTCCATCATGGAGAGGTAGGAGCTTGGCTCTTGAAATGCTTCTTTTTTGTTTATGAAAATGTTGATGTGTGAATGTTTTGGCATGTTTGTGGGTTGTTGGGTAGATGGCCTAGGAATGGTGTAGGAGAAGACTATGGGGTTTATTTTGTGGGAGGCACAAGTGTGTTTTAGGGAGGTATAAGGGAGGAGGGAGTTGGGATTTGGGTTCCACCTTACAAAGAAATAGCTTGCATTTCTTTACTCGTTATGGGGTGCCATAAGAGGTTGGGGAGGCATAAGGAAATGTGAGGAATAAGGGGTACTTGGGGAGGCATAAGGAATGTCAGGGTTTTGATATACTATATTTTGGTGGTTTGTAATTTAGGTGGTGATACCCATTTCCCCTTTTGGGAGGCATAAGAAGCATCCCCCATAGTTTCTTTCTCCTTTGGCTTGTTGATGAAGCCTCAGTAATGTTTTTCATGCTTTAATGTAGTTGTAAACTACATTCTATTTTGGACTGTGTTTTTATTGTGAAAATGTTGCTTGTGTGTTTTGTGGAAGCCTGTTGTTGCCATGAGTTGGATCACATCTTTTATTGCATTGTGGTTGGGGCTCGGGGGCCAATGAAGAAGGATGGATTCTCCTCTTCATTGGATGTCTTGGTTGGGTGGAGAGCATTTCCTTTCCCCTACTCTTGTTGTGATCAAATTTGGAAGAATGAGAAATATGCATGTTGCTGTTCTGGAGCTGAGAAAAAGACAGTTTGACAGTCCCTTGTTGAAATGAAATCTTATTGTAGCCCTTTCCCACTTTGAAGTGGATGATCTATATATTAATTGTAATGGAAAGATACTTGTTATTGACAATGAAAGTTGAAATTCGAAATGTAAAAGAGTTATACTCTGTATTCTGTTTTTTGGAAAGAATGTGAAAGAATGATACGTATTTTGTATGTTGTATTTTGAAATCAAATGGAAAGGAAGTTGTAAGAGTTTCATTTGAATTAATGGAAGTGTTTTCCTTGTTCATATGATATTATTTCCATTGGAAATATGTGTTTAACATGCACTATGAAATCCCTGTTTGGAAAGTTGAAAAGTGAAACACATGAGGAGAAAATGTATTATTCTGCCTTGTTTATAATATATGATTTTGGAAAGAATAGAAAATTACATTCTTGTTTTAATGTTTGATTGAAAGAAAGAAAACTATTTATGACCAGCATGGAATGAATTTAATGTTTTATTTCATGGTAAAAGAAGCTATAGTTAATTTTGTTGTAAATGTATACACTTTTTCAATTCACGTATACTTTGTAAAATTCCTTTATCAAATGTTCAAATAACCCTGCAAATCCAGATAAGAGGCAAATGAAACATTAAAATTGACTTAATGAGGATATAAATGATCCCAAACCAAACTAAAAACACTTAAGGAAATGTCTTCAAAATCTTCTAAAAACTGAGCCAAGGCAAATTTGCAGGCCTTTTGCTGTCAAAAGAAAAAACTTGTAAATTTTGAAATGCAAATCAAACCAAAAATTTTACACTTGCTATATATATCCTAACACTTTCTAATGGAAACCTCCATGTCTATTTGACATGTTGAAGGAGAAAGAATGACAAATTTGAACAAAATTTTATAAGTTAAAATTTACTAGTTTGCACTGTAAAATCCTGCAGAATTTTTCATGAAATTGACCCCTTAAATTTTATCAAAACTAAAATTTAATGAATACTTGTGTAAAGAGGACGTTGAGATATTTCTAGAAAGTTCTTCGTTTTCCCAAAACTGAGCTCTCTATCAAAAGTTATGGCCTTCTAAAGTTTTTCTTCACTTGGCGTAAAAAAAATTGGGGAAAATTTTCCTTGGCGGACCCGCGGGTCCAAAATTTTTCCCTTAGAGCTTCAGAAATTTTTTGGGAAAATTTTCCTAATTTTCCCCACCCCCTGCTAGCCATAGCCAATCAGAGGCTGGCCACATGGCACCACGAGGCAGTTAGCGGAGGGGCGGGTCCTTTTTAACCTTAGCGCTTCAGAAAAAAATTTGGGAAAATTTTCTAAATTTTCCCCGCTGCCCTGTCCCCGTAGCCAATCAGGAGGCTGCCACATGGTGGCATCGTGAGGCATTGGCTGAGGAGCGGGTTCCTTTTTGCCTTTTGCGCTTCAAAAAAAAAATTGGGAAAATTTTCTAAAGTTTCCCTGCCACCATTGGCCCACAGCCAATCAGGAGCTACCACGTGGCATCGCGAGGTGTCAGCGGAGGCGCGGGTGAATTTACCCTTTTTTCCCTTCGAGGGCATTAAAATATTTTATCCCCACTACGCCCCTTTCCCTGCGTTTGGCTTAGGAGATGCCACGTGTCCCTTGCACTTGTGGACTCATAGGAGTGCACGGGTGCAAAGGTGGCTTTTCACCCCCACGTAGGAAAATTTCCAAGAAACGTCTCCCTGGCCCCACTGACCCGACTCCTCCCCTGGGAAAAATTTATCCCTGCAGCCCCCCGCCATGGGGAAATATTTCTCCCGTGGCCCGCGCCAACCTGCCCTTGGGGAAAATTTTCTCCCCTGGCCCATAAGCCCGCTCTTGGGGAAAATTTTCACCCCAAGGCCCGCCGGCCCATAACTTGAGAAATATGAGGAGTTAGGAGGACTTATTTATATCAATGGAAAGGTGAGGAAATTTCCTATCCAATGGGAATGATTTATTGGAAATTTTGAATGTGTTAATTTTGAGAAAAATCAAGTTGAATCTTTAAATCCTGTTAGAGAGTGGGTATGGTGAGGAATTACCCTCTGACCCTAATTGAACTTTCTAACCCTAAATTTTGGACCTTGTGACCTCTAATAATTGTTAATAAAAGAAAAGTATATTCTAGTGGATTAGAATTGATCTAGAACTTGTTAGTGACAACTGTTGTCTTGTAACATGGTTGTAGACTCTTTTAAACAAAAAAAATTATTCCATAATTTTCCTAACTAATCCTAGGTTGTTCTTGGGTCTCAAGTGGGTTGTTTTTAGTGGGCATCACACTTGGTATCAGAGTAGTGGTTCAAAATCTTGGGCCATTGGGCACACTAGAAAACTTGAGACATGAACCTTAAACCTAGCACACTTTTAAATTTAGAAGACAACTTAGTTTAGAAATTACATATTTTAGTAAACATGGAAACTAAGTAAAACCTAGAATAAGGAACTAACTCTCATCTTGCTCTGTGCAGGAGGCACAGACAAGATGAGGAGCCTTTTCAATATAGACCTAGGCATACCACCTCCAGAGCATGCTCGTAACAGCTATCCTACCACATATCTTGTAGACTCTTCAGGATGTTAATGCCGCTCTACACCAGAGGATCAGTAGGAGGACATGTAACCAGACATGATTAGAGTCACTTCCATTGAGGGTCATGTATCTCCTCGACCTAGCAAGGAGCATGGAGGAGAGAAATTCCATGCAGAGTTAGCCAGAGCAGAGTCACCAAAGAGGGGACAGGGTGACCAAGTTTTAGGACATAGAGAGAGGTCTCAGAAGCCCTAGGCTTAGGGATGAGCATGCAGAGAGGCCTAGAGGCCGTCAAACCACATAGCTATAGATCACATCAGGGAGATCCTGAAGCTTCAGCCATCACATTATTCTAGTGACACAGGTGGATTTTAGGTAGAGGCCTGGTTAGTGAGCTTGAGCGGGTGCTTCAAGCTCTATCCTTGTTCTAGCAACACAAAAGCTTGTGTTGCGATCCATCTACTGAGGGATGGAGCTGGTGTCTGGTGGTGGACAAGAGGAGTAGAAGCTCCATGTTGATTCTGAGACAGTTACCTAGGAACTCTTTGAGGAGCGATTCAGGAGTAGATATTTGTCACGGAGGTTCATACAATAATGGATAGATGAGTTCCATGACCTCCAACAGGAATCTCTTACAGTGGCTGAGTATGAGAGTAGATTTCTAGATCTACTCCAGTATGTTGATTACATGCAGGATGAGCAGGTGTGGATCCACAGGTTCATCTGGGGCCTGAATCTAGACATTAGAGGTGTAGTGTGGATCCATTGTCCACAGACATTAGCTGAGGCCGTCGAGAATTCCTATATAATAGAGGAGACTTGAGGAAAGACCCAGTAGGCTAGAGACTGAGTCTGGAGCCACATACAGTAGATGCAGGACAAAAAATTGAGGGGGTCAGTACCTCTTCCTCATGGTGGACAGGGTTCAACACAGTCATATTTTAGACCACAGCAGTAGCAGCAGTAGCAGTCTCGCCCACCTTATAGACCTCCATAGAGGTTTGATGCATAGAGAGGTCAGAGTATGGGGCCTCCCCCTAGGGGTCCCATTAGGACACAGGGTGCCCAGAGAACTCACTCAACAGGAGCTCACCAGTAGAGACCTCAGCAGACCACAACTGGATCATCAGGATCCACACCACAGACCTCCAGAGTACCAGACCGGACCTGCTACACAAGGGAGAGGATCAGGTGGTTGTTTTGGGTGTGGTGTTACTGGACATTTTTGGAGATACTACCCAAAGAACCCTAATAACAAGGGTAAGACACAGATCTCAGAGCCTATTGTTGGTGATATGGGGCACAGTCATAGGATGTACATAGTCAGTCTGAGAACCGTCAGGTAGAGCATTAGAGTATAGTTATTGAGACTACAGGTAACATTGGAGGCATTCCTACCTCCATTTTGTTTGATTCTGGTTCTTCTGATTCTTTTATTGCACCATCTTTAGTAGAGTGATGCAGGCTGGTGGCAGTTAGGTAGGGTCATAGTTGGGATGTTGAGATGGCTTCTGGAGCCAAGATCTCTATAGACTCCTTAGTTAAGGAGTGTGTGGTGGATTTGGGACCTTTCACCACTACCTCGGATCTTTGTATCCTTCCGTTGGGATCTTATGGAGTCATCTTGGGCATGGAATGGTTGTCTTCTCACAGGGCCAGGATGGATTGTTACCACAAGATTATATCTTGTGTAGATGATTTGGGAGTTGAGTCAGTGATTTCAGGGATTAGGAGACCCATTTCTATTCACACCATTTCTGCTATGTAACTTAAGCGGTGTGTGTGACGGGGTTGTTAGATGTATGGCTGTCACAGTTAGTGACAGATCAGAGGATGGGTCTAGTGGACCATCACTAGATGATCATCCCATTTTGACAGAGAGTTTACAGATGTCTTTCCAGGGGAGCTACCAGGGTTACCACCCCCACGTGAGATTGATTTTCATATAGATCTGGTTCTGGGAGCAGATCCTATCTCACGAGCACCTTATCAGATGACCACCCCAGAGCTCTGTGAGCTCCAAGTTGCAGCTTGAGGGCCTTCTAGAGAAGGGCCTAATCCATCCTAGTGTATCCCCTTGGGGTGCACCAGTGATTTTTGTGAAAAAGAAGGATGGATCCTTGCAGTTGTGTATTGATTACCGCCAGCTGAATAAGGTAATGATCAAGAATCGTTATCCCCTTCCACGCATTGATGATTTATTTGATTAGATGAAGGGAGCCACAGTTTTCTCTAAGATAGACCTTAAGTTAGGCTACCATCAGCTGAGGATTTCAGAGGCAGACATTCATAAGACTGCCTTCTGTACGAGATATGGCCACTATGAGTTCATAGTGGTACCTTTTGGTTTGACTAATGCCCCCACAGTATTTATGAGTTTGATGAATGGGGTATTCAGGAATTTCTTAGATCACTTTGTGCTCATCTTCCTTGATGACATTTTTATTTACTCATACGCGTGAGGAGCATGAGGGGCACCTTCACCAGGTTCTTCAGTGTCTTTGAGAGCAGCAACTTTACGAGAACTTGGAGAAGTGTGCATTCTTTCAGACAGAGGTGCAGTATTTGGGGCATATCATTTCTGGGGAAGGTATCTCTGTCGATCCTTCCAAGATTAGAGCTATCATGGATTGGCCAGCACCCACTACTGTGACTAAAGTGCGTAGCTTCATGGGATTAGCAGGTTACTAGAGGAGATTTGTTCAGGAATTCTCTCGGCATTGCGCACCCCATCACTTCCCTTCAACAGAAAGGGAAGAAGTTTGTTTGGTCAGATAGTGGCGAGTAGGCCTTTAGAACACTAAAGGAATGTCTCACTACAACACCTATTCTTGCAGTGCTCAGATCCACAGGGTGAGTTTTTCATTTGCACGGATGCTTCTTTAGTAGGACTTGGAGGTGTGTTGATGCAGGAGGGCAGAGTAGTGGCTTTTGAGTCTCGCAAACTCAAAGATTATGAGATTAATTATCTAACTCATGATCTTGAGCTTGCAACAGTTGTGCACACTTTGGTTTGATGGAGGAACTTTCTTCTTGGTCAAAGATTCACACTCAGGACTAATCATTTGAGTCTTCGCCACCTCTTCACGTAGCCCAATCTCAACGCTCATCAGCAGCATTGGATGGAGTTGCTTTGTGAGTATGATATGGAGATAGAACATGTGAAAGGAAAGGAGAATGTGGTGCAGATGCTCTCAGCAGATGGAGACATGTGGCTATGGCCACCTCAGTGGGCACATATTTGTAGAAGTAGGATTCTTTAGCAGCTTCCTCTTGACAGCTTCTACATTACAGTTTCGAGCAGAGATCGAGTCTCAGAGACCCCTCGAGGGGAAGTTTTGATGGTTTCTCACTAGAGGCAGATGGCCTTCTCAGGCACAGAGGTCAGATTTATGTTCCTAGAGATGGAGGATTGAGGCAAGACATATTGACAGAGGCACATCATGCACCCTATTCAGCCCATCCTGGGGTGAAGAAGATGCACACTACTTTGAGACAGTTGTATCACTAGAGAGGACTTCGCAGAGATGTGGCTCAGTTTGTGTCACACTTGTTTAGAGTGCCAGAAAGTGAAGGCCAAGCATCAACATCTAGTTGGCCTTCTCTTTCCTCATGCTATACCAGAATGGAAGTGGGACACCATTTCCATGGACTTCATTGTTGGGCTACCGATGTCGAGATATCACCACGACGCCATCATGGTCACGGTTGATAAATTGAAAAAAGTGGCTCACTTTTCTCCAGTAAAGACCACTTATACTGGCTAGTGTAGTGGCATGGGTATATCTTGATGAGATTTTCAAGTTACACTGGGATTCCGTAGAAGATCATTAGTGACCACAATCCTTTGTATACTTCCCATTTCTGGACTACCATGCAGCACGCCCTCAGGATGAGAATCAAATTCAGCACAACATATCACCCTGAGACAGATGGACAGACTGAGTGGGTGAATCATATTTTAGAGGATATGCTCAGGATGTATGTGATGGATCAACAGTCTAGATGGGAGGAGTACCTGTACTTGGTGGAGTTCACCTACAATAATAGTTTTTCAGAGTTCTATAGGCATGGCTCCTTTTCAGGCTTTGTATGGCAGAGAGTGCAAGACACCTCTTAGTTGGGACAGGTTAGAGGACAGGTTTCTCTTGGACCAGCTTTGTTGCAGGACATGGAGCAACAGGTGGTTTTGATTAGACAAAGATTGTAGGAGGTGCAGGACAGGTAGAAGAAGTATGTAGATCAACATAGGACCGAACCATAGTTTTGATGTGGGCATGAAGGTGTTCCTTCATGTCAGGCCACATAAGAGCCCTATCCATTATGGAAAAGGTTCTAAGTTAGCTCCTAGATTCATGGGTCCTTTTGAGATCTTGGAGCGTATCGGCCCTTTGGCCTACCATCTAGCATTTCCACCTAGTCTTGTCTCACATACATGATGTGTTTCATGTTTCAGTTCTTAGGAGATATGTTACAGATCCTTCTCATGTGTTAGATTAGACCTCATTGTAGGTGTAGGATCAGGGCTAGGTGATGGTGGAGCCCATTCACATCATAGATTGCAGGACCCTGGGCCTTCGAGGCAGAGAGGTTGATCAGGTCTAGGGTGCAGTGGGACAAATATGATGAGACTGTAGCTACATGGGAGGATGTTGCTTTTCTACGAGTTCAGTTTCCACATTTGTTCTATGTGACTTCCAGGAGGAATCTCGAGTCTAAGGGGAGGGGGGATGTAGTGCCCACTTCCCTTTGACACCTTTTTGATACTGATCATGATACTGCTGATTATATTATGGACATGATTATGGACTTTATTATAGTATGATGTTAGATGTTAGATCATGGATTATTGTTAACTTGATTCAGTTATGATTCATGATGATTATTAGAGACATTTTGGATATTGATGTTGATATATTGTTTAACATGGTTATATTATGGATGTTGTTTAGACATGTGATATTTGGATATTGTGAGTAGACCTAGAAATGGAAATTATTTGATGATGATATAGTTGTTGAGTAAAATTACAAATGATCTTGTTGGTTGCTTGGATGTTGTTGTGATTCATATATCTAGATGATTTTGGAATTTTATTTATATTATTTTGGATGTTCTGATATGGCCATGAGGCCGAAGGAGGTATTGTGTTTTGCAGGTTAAAATATCACAACAAACATCAGGGGATTGGAGACCAACCACATTGGAATTCTAGATGAATTCAACAAGGTCACCATGGAAACTAGTATTTGTTTGTGTGTGTGTTTGTGTGTGTTAGGGATTCCCATGGGGGGGATCACCTTTAAATGTGACCAAGGGGTTATGTGTTTTTATTTATTTGACCCTTTTGTTTAATGTTGCATGTGTTTATTTTGTGATGCATTTTCCCCTTTCTTTATTTATTAAATGTTGTATTAATATTGTGGGTAAGCATGTTGTTAATATTAATTAAATAAAAGATATCATAAGAAAGTAATTAATAGAGTTGTTGGCCTTGATTTAAAGTGTTGTAAAGAAGATGTGTAAGTGATGTGTAAGTTAACTTTTGAGTGTGAAACACTCCACCTTCTTGGAAATTCGAATTTTCCTTGGAGGATGATTTTGGAGGCTTGTGGGACAAGTTAAACTTGTCCCATACCTCTTAAATTTATTTACCAACCATACCTATGGTTGGAGAGTTGAAATTTGACTTTTATAATGCTTTTTGAGAAGGCAAATTGTAATTTTTAATTGCACTTTTCTTACATGATTTAATTTTAGTCCTTTGGGTGTGGGTTGGATTTGAGTGTGTAAGTAAACTGTCATTTTATTCACCCACCTATTTATTATGCATTGGAGAATGAAGTTGAATTTTGGGGTTGGGGTTGAGGATGTGTGATGTGGCATCCTACATGGATCCACCTCATCCTCTTCCCTTCCCTCTTCTATAAAATTTGAATTCCTTGCCTTGTTTTGGGTTGCTTCACTTTGGAGACTTCATTCTTGGGTGAATTATTTTGTTGTTTTGGAGCTCTTGCTTTGAAGAAGTTTTTGGAAGATTGTTTGCATGCTTGTGCTTGGCTGATTTTAGATTGCTTGGATTGGGATAAAGCTTGCTATTTTGGAACTTGGAACAACTCCATCATGGAGAGGTAGGAGCTTGGCTCTTGAAATTCTTCTTTTTTGTTTATGAAAATGTTAATGTGTGAATGTTTTGGCATGTTTTTGGGCTGTTGGGTAGATGGCCTAGGAATGGTGTAGGAGAAGACTATGGGGTTTATTTTTGTGGGAGGCACAAGTGTGTTTTAGGGAGGTATAAGGGAGGAGGGAGTTGGGATTTGGGTTCCACCTTACAAAGAAATAGCTTGCATTTCTTTACTTGTTATGGGGTGCCATAAGAGGTTGGGAGGCATAAGGAAATGTGAGGAATAAGGGGTACTTGGGGAGGCATAAGGAATGTCAGGGTTTTGATATACTATATTTTGGCTAGTTTGTAATTCAGGTGGTGATACCCATTTCCCCTTTTGGGAGGCATAAGAAGCATCCCCCATAGTTTCTTGCTCCTTTGGCTTGTTGATGAAGCCTCAGTAATGTTTTTCATGCTTTAATGTAGTTGTAAACTACATTCTATTTTGGACTGTGTTTTATTGTGAAAATGTTGCTTGTGTGTTTGTGGAAGCCTATTGTTGCCATGAGTTGGATCACATCTTTTATTGCATTGTGGTTGGGGCTCGGGGGCCAATGAAGAAGGATGGCTTCTCCTCTTCATTGGATGTCTTGGTTGGGTGGAGAGTGTTGCCTTTCCCCTACTCCTGTTGTGACCAAATTGGAAGAATGAGAAATACGCATGTTGTTGTTCTGGAGCTGAGAAAAAGACAGTTTGACAGTCCCTTGTGAAATGAAATCTTATTGTATAGCCCTTTCCCACTTTAAAGTGGATGATCTATATATTAATTTGTAATGGAAAGATACTTTTTATTGACAATGAAAGTTGAAATTCGAAATGTAAAAGAGTTATACTTTGTATTCTATTTTTTGGAAAGAATGTGAAAGAATGATACGTATTTTGTATGTTGTATTTTGAAATCAAATGGAAAGGAAGTTGTAAGAGTTTCATTTGAATTAATGGAAGTGTTTTCCTTGTTCATATGATATTATTTCCATTGGAAATCTGTTGTTTAACATGCACTATGAAATCCTCTGTTTGGAAAGTGGAAAAGTGAAACACGTGAGGAGAAAATGTATTATTCTGCCTTGTTTATAATATATGATTTTGGAAAGAATAGAAACTGCATTCTTGTTTTAATGTTTGATTGAAAGAAAGAAAACTATTTATGACCAGCATGGAATGAATTCAATGTTTTATTTTTCATGGCAAAAGAGATAGTTAATTTATGTTCTTGTAAATGTATACACTTCTTTCAATTCACTGTATACTTTGTAAAATTCCTTTATCAAATGTTCAAATAACCCTGCAAATAGATAAGAGGAAAATGAAATAAATCAATTAGACTTAATGAGGACAAAATGATCCCAAACCAAACTAAAAAACACTTAAGGAAATGTATTGAAAATCTGTCAAAAATGAGCCAAGGAAAATTTGTAGGCTTTTTGCTATTAAAAAAAAAGAAACTTGTAAATTTCAAAATGCAAATCAAACCAATAATTTTTACACTTGCTATATATCCTAAAACCATTTCTAATGGAAACCTCCATGTCTATTTGACATGTTGAAGGAGAAAGAATGACAAATTTGAACAAAATTTTATAAGTTAAAATTTACCAGTTCACACTGTAAAATCCTGTAGATCGTTTTCATTAAATTTACCCCTTAAATTTTATCAAAATTAGAATTTAATGAACCCTTATGCAAAGAGGATGTTGAGATATTTCCATGAAAGTCCTCATTTTCCCAAAACCATGAGCTCTCTATCAAAAGTTATGGCCTTCTGAAGTTTTTCTTCACTTGGCGTCAAAAACTAATAATAGATTGGCAGGCAAACTGTTAAAAAAGAATTTTAAAAAATTTCCTTAGTAGACCCATGCGGGTCTGAATTTTTCCCTTAGTGACATTTCAGGGAAATTTCATTGGGAATTTTTCCCTAATTTTCCCCGTCTGACCCACAGACTAATCAGAGGCTGCCACATGGCACCACGAGGCATTCAGCGGAGGGGTGGATCCATTTTTAACTTAGCGCTTCAAAAAAAAATTGGGAAAATTTTCTAAATTTTCTCCACGTCGCCCCGCAACCAATCAGGAGATGCCACGTGGTGTCACGAGCCATCGGTGGAGGAGAGGGTTTCATTTTTCCTTTTGCGCTTTCAAAAAATTTTGGGAAAATTTTCTAAAGTTTCCCCACTGTCCCTACCGCCTCGCAGCCAATCAGGAGCTATCCATGTGGCATCACGAGGTTTCGGACGGAGGCGCATGGTGGACTTTTACCCTTTTTTTTCCCTTCCAGGGATGCTAAAAATCTTTTATCCCCGCTGCCCTGCTTTCCCCATGTTGGCTTAGGAGGTTCACGTGTCCCTTTTGGACTTGCGCATGCGTGGGAGTGCGGATGCAAAGGTGGCTTTTCATCCCGCTGCGGGAAATTTCCAAAATGTCTCCACGTATCCCCGCCGACCCGAATCCTTCCTCCGAGAAAATATTTCTCCCCATGGCCCGCAGACCCCATGCCCCGTAGCCCGGACCCTCCCCTGGGGAAATTTTCTCCCCTGGGCCCGCATGACCACTCTTTGGGAAAATTTTCACCCCAAGGCCCGCCGGCCCATAACTTGAGGAATATGAGGAGTTAGGAGGACTTCTTTATATCACTGGAAAGGTGAGGAAATTTCCTATCCAATGGGAATGATTTAGGAAAATTTTTGAATGCATTAATTTTGAGAAAAATCAAGTTGAATCTTTAAATCCTGTTAGAGAGTGGGTATGGTGAGGAATTACCCTCTGAACCTAATTGAACTTTCTAACCCTAAATTTTGGGACCTTGTGACCTCTAATAATTGTTAATAAAATAAAATTATATTCTAGTGGATTAAAATTGATCTGGAACTATTAGTGACAACTGTTGTTTTGTAACTTGGTTGTAAACTCTTTTAAACTCCATAATTTTTTTCCTAACTAATCTTAAGTTGTTCTTAGGTCTCAAGTGGGTTGTTTTAGTGGGCATAACACTTGGTATCAAAGCAACGGTTCAAAATATTGGGCCATTGGGCACACTAGAAAACTTGAGACATGAACCTTAAACCTAGCAGACTTTTAAATTTAGAAGACAACTTAATTTAGAAATTACATATTTTAGTAAACATGGAAACTAAGTAAAACCTAGAATAAGGAACTAACTCTCATCTTGCTTTATGCAGGAGGCGCAAATAAGATGGGAGCCTTTTCACATAGACCTAGGCATACCACCTCCAGAGCATGCCGTAGAAGCTATCCTACCACAGATCTTGCAGACTCTTTAGGATAAGTAAATTAGATATTTAATATACATAGTTATATACCTCTTCTATGGGTAGCTAGAAACTCTCCCACACATCTTTTGGTACTGTCGCAAGGCCCATGGTGCTTGGGGTTGGATTCATTCCTTCTTCTAACATTTTTTGCCACAATTTCTTCACATGGCATTATGTTTTACTGGGAGACAATCCCCAAATGCAACATAAGTTTACCCAGATTTGACATGCTTTTAGATGGGAAATTTTGTTCTGGTTATAGAAAGAAATAAATGCTTATTTGTTTACTAATGTTGACGCCGATCATCACTTCTCTATTTATAACAAGTCTATGGTTATTGCCAATGTCTTGCTGCAGATTCAAGTTCAAGCCAATAAGGTGGCACTAGAGGTGGAACATCTACAGACACTTCTGTGGAACAGGGACAATACCCCTTGCAATATAGCGCACGTGCCACCGCTCCCCGCCAAGTAACACTTACACTGGTATGCAATTCTCCAACACCTTGAACCAATGATAAATCATATTTTCTTTGGTAACACTTATACTGGTATGCTTATCACTTCTTGTGACAAGAATATTTCAACTTAAACTTGTATTTTCTATTGTGAGCATGACACAACACTATAAGAATGGTTTCATTTACTTTTTCTGGAGCAAGCATGTTTTTTCTGTTTCTATAATGCTCCTAAGGTATAATGCTCATAAGGGCGTCACATATGAGGCACAGAAAAGTTTTCTGACTATTTCTTTTTGGCTGTAAAATGGTTTCCAAATACAAACGCATTGCTAAACTTTTTTCATCACAATCAATCCTTAATTATTGGGCCTAAGTCTCATGCATGTTAGTAGTGCAGTGGACTAAAATCCATCCTACAACCTCCTCTCTACTAGGCCCAACCTGAACCACTGCGTTGTAGGCATTTTTATTGAACATTTTGTCGGCAGTTTACTATCTTGTCAACTGTAAACATACGTGATACTGATAGATAGGTAAACCCATAAGCAAGTTTACCATGATCAGCCATTATTGAACAATGTGTTTTGTGCTGCAAACGTAAACTGTATTGTGTTGGAATGTTAGTCGAGGCCAATGATCAGCCATTATTGAACCACACCCTGTTTTCTACTGGGAACAATGTGTTTTGTGCTACAAACGTAAACTGTGTTGGAATGTTAGTCGAGGCTAATAATAACATCAAAACAAATAATAACATCACATGGATGGCTTGGCATGTTCCATGATTTCAATTTTTTCCATTAAAAAGTTTTTATTGTTTGAAAACTTTAAACAAAAAAACTTCAAGGGACCTCTAAGGCTTTCACCTTTTGTGATTTAAGTTTTTGTTTATTTGTGGTTGAAAGGTTAAAATCACACCTGCACTATTGTCTTATTTGGAAAATTTAAGTAACAAAAATTTAAAGGACCCGACTTATTTGAGGCTTTCAGGTTTTGTGATTAATAATTTTTTGTTTATTTATGGTTGATTGGTAAAAACCATGCCTACACCACTATTGTATTTGGAAAATTTAAAAAAAAGGGACCCAGTTTATTTATGACTTTCAATTTTTGTGATTAATAAGTTTTCTGTTTATTTGTGGAATGGTTAAAACCATACCTACACCGCTATGGAATTTGGAAAATTTAAACAACAAAATTTGAAGGACCCAACAGTCTATTTGGGTTTTAATGGTTAAAACCACTCCTGCACCATTATTGTCTTTGAAAAAATTAAACAAAATTCAAAAGGACTAGTACCATGGGGGTTGGGGTAAGTGCGAATGCTTCTAATATTTTCAATGATACTAGACAATCAGGTGCATTCCAACTGTTGTGATTATTAAATATTTTTTTATTTTTGTTGAAATAGTTAAAATTATACATACACCAACGTGTTCAAAATGTATCCACAGAAATATTTTGATAAGTTCAAATGGTCAGGTTTCACGAGGGGTTGGGGCAAGTATTTATATTTCTAATCTTATATTTATATTTCTAATCTTATCTAAGGAGAATAAACCATATATCATTCCTCCCCTCTTTCTTATCTGAACATTGCTTATACTGTTCCCTTTCCACTTTTCACCCGCTTTCTGTATTCCCTTCCTTCTACATCATTTTCTTTGTTATCCTCTTCTTTCTCCCACCCCTCGTCTTATTTCCCTCCCCCTGTATCATCTTCTTCCCCTTTTTCCATCACATTTCCTCCTTACTTCCCCATTGATAACCTTGCTCTTTAGTGTTATCTTGTCTTTTTTATCATACAACCCTCCACATGCATCTCCATACGGTCTGTTCCATCTTATTTTCCTTGGTCTTCCTCGCAATGACACAATTCCTTCAATATTCTCCTTGTATTCGTTCTATCTTCCTTTCCTCTGCCCTAATTTTCACGTTTCTTCTGACCACTTCTCCTTTTATCTACCACCCCTACCTTTTTAGTTCATTCTGTATCTGTTTCTCTTCTTTTCTCTCCTCTTTTTCACACTTTCCTTGCCCTTCATAGTTTCTTTTTTTTTCTCCGTTCTACTTCTTCTTTCGTCCTCTTTCCATTTTCATCCATTTCACCCCTTACTCCCACCTCGTTTTCTCCTTCTTATTTATCCTTTCCCATTTCCTGTTTTTCTTAGCTCTATCATTTATTTCACTTTCACACATCCCTCTTTACTATCTCTGTTACTTCCTTCATTTTTCCCATCTCTCTATTTCATTCCTTCACCCTCTCCTCTGTCATTTTCCCTTTTTTTTCCTTGTTTTTCCTACATCATTCCCTTCTTCCCCTATCATCCCTCTCTCTTATTTCTACCTCTTTCATTCCCTTTTCCCCCTCCCCTATCTCCCTTACTCTTCTCGTAATCAACCCCCAATCCTGTCCATTCCATTTTCTCTTTCCCACACACCCTCACACCTAGCATTCAAGGCCGATTGAGGGGGGCATCATCACATCTATCCATAATCACATCTTCTCATGACATTTTTGTCTTGGAGGATACTATGACATCCATCACTCACCACTTTCTATTCTCGTCAACAAACATTCCCTCTACCTTTTGCTTAAGAAAAGTAGATTGAATTCTTCCCCCATCCTGTCTTCTTTCTTTAAAAGGACACTACTTTCATAGTACCCTTCCAAAGAGGGGAAAATGTAGACACCCTAATTTCACATATGTCCTAAATAAATTAATTCACCTTCCTCATTTCCCATTAAAATACACATCGAATTAGTCAAATATAATTTGATTAATTATCCATTTCAAAATCCAAAAAATAACCCAATCCTCACCACATGTCATTATTCTCCATGTTTTTCTACTATTGAATTAAAAATTCAAATTCAAATCCTCACCCACCCTTCGTGGTCGCCACTCACCTAAAATTCTCCACTTATGAATTAAAATATAATTCAAATCCTCACCCATTCGTTGTGGCCCCCACTCATCTAATCTTGCCCACATTTTCAAACCACTCACCTAATCTTGCCCAAATTTTCAAACCACTCACCTAATCTTTCCCACATTTTCAAACCACTCACTTAATCTTGCCCACATTTTCACACCATGATTACTTAAATTACTCTAAGTTAATCACTCCCCCAGGATATAAATACAACCTTACCCATCCCCTCTCAACACACGGAGAATAAGCTTGAATGCCATATCTAAGTTCTTGCATCCTTTGAGTGAAGAATGTCCTTTTACCTCATCCTAATGCCTAAATAGCCTCATAATCATTTTTCCCATCTGGTGCAAAGTAAGAGGATCATTGTTGCAGGAAGTTCTTGCTCCATCTTGAAGAAAAGCACCTACATATCACACAATCAAGGCTCAATCCAAGTTTTCTAGCCCATTCTGAGGTTTGCTATGGAACACAAAGACGAAGGTATGATTATTGGTATTTTACTTCCTTGTTAGTAGTGTATTTTTTCCTAGCTTACAATATTCACAATTTTACTTTCACGTGTAGAGCTTTTAGGAATATCACAATCACTAGGTTTCCTTTTCCGTGAACCACTAGTTGCATTTTGCACTCCTGGTTGCACATCAACAGGAATATCTTCAATCTCTACCTTCATTACTAGAATATCTTCAAGCCATGAAATGTTATCATTATAGATGTCATTTGGCTGATACTAAGCAGAATGCATGCCCACTTTAATAACACCTTCCACACAGTCTATGCTCTGATTGATTTCAGTGGGAGCTCTATGGGTGCTGGCAGTTGCAGTATCTGAACTAGTAGAGTTTCCAAAATACTTGAACAAAGACTTTTGATTTTTTTTTGTAACTTGTTGGGTGTTCTGAGTACTATCAGCTTCCATTGTTCTCAGCATGATAAATTCGAGTTAGATAAGCTCTTGGTCATCCATCAACAAACACACCTTGTCATGCGTCAACAAATGAAACTTGTCATGCATCAACAATAGTTCCCTGTCGTGCGCAAGAATGTTATTCTTGTCACCCATCAACAAAGGCTTCTTGTCGGCTATCAATAGAGCCTTTTTGTTGCCCGTCAATAGATCCTGCTTGTCCCCCGTTAATAGTTCCTTCTTGTCACCCATCCACATAGCCTTCTTTTCATCCATCCACATAGCCTTCTTGTCACCCATCAACAGAGCCTTCTTGTCGCACATCAGTTGAACACTTTTGTCTGAAAAATTGTCCTTTTGTGTACTGGAATCTGTTGCTTCACAAGTTTTATGTACTTGAAAATAGATATGCCCCCAAGTGGTATGAGTTAACAAGTAGTGTTCTACCCTGTGAATACTATAGGATTATATAGGGATATTTTAAAGAGGTAGGCTAAGCTGACCCCTAAAAAATTAAACTTTAATTTTTAAGCAAACATGTCAATGACCTGCGCCAGAAAAATTGTCTTTTCAATTTTTTAAAAAATGGATTATTCACCATATTATGAATATTCGCCACTAAAAAAATCCCTGACGTAACATGATGAAATGAATGAATTCTCATTAGGGATAATGTTATATGTTTATTGACGGTGTTTAGACAAAAATTGAAATGGAATATTGCCTAGCAAATGAGAACTTACAAATGCAAAACACACAATAAACATACATAAAAAAATTAGTTTGATACATCCATTATTTAGAGCGAAAATATGTCATTTCTATGTGTAGAGGAGAGAAATACAAAATAATATGAATATGCATCACATGCTTTTATTTCCTAAGGATTATAGCTTCCACAAAACATCAATTGTAAATGTCTACACTATAAAAAATATTAGTTTGTCATTAACTGTATATTTAGCATAAAATCACAATATCATGGGATCTACTACACAATTCCCCTATGGGATACCAAATATTGATACTCAATTTATTTCTAGCACATAAATTACACATGGTTGACCATCCTAATACTCAAACTATTTATATCCAAGTACCTATCGTGCAACATGAAGTTCATAGATTAAACATCATCGTACCAAATTATATATTTTGTGTGAGGATAGAATAACTTTCAATAAGTTTTATATGTTCCTTTCACAAGTAATCATATCCAAGCATTTAGATTAGACTATTCTAAGGAAAACATGTTTGTTGTAGATATCTAGTTTAAAAAATAATAGTCACCACTTCTCTAAATGGAATAACATGGACCATAGAAAATAATCACATATCTTAAGTATGCTTACTCAAGTTTAATAAATGCTAGTAGTAAGAGTAAATCTGATGTTACTAGTGTCTCATACACATGATGGTCGATACAAAGATAATGTCCAATCCATTATCTCCCTGTAAGACATTATACACTTACCAAATGTCGCCTCTGTCACATAGAACAATCAAATATATTTATTGTTAGAAGGCATGGATTAAAAAAAAATCGTGTCATGCAAGGATTGAAATACAAGAGAGCATTGAAATTCATGTCAAACTAGGTATGTATTGAAATTCATGTCAAATATATATGATGTATTCTTAGTGTGTATATCCATTAATTATTTATTTACATGTTTGATTTTCAGAGCTTTTTGAAAAATAATTCAACAAGAGGATTTCATGTTATTGAATACTTCAAAGATGGTTTTGCGGCTTCAAAAATATGAAGAAGAAAAGACTAGGCATGAGAGCCAAAGGATTGATTGTAGAAGAAAACATCTATGCAAACCATTCCCAACCGATCTACAAATATCATTTCCAGATCAACCTACTCTTCAATAAATGAGTTCATATTTAGAAAATATTCGTGCCATCAATTGAAGGAAAGTGACACAAGAAGCATTGGACATAGTGTGAGGATATGAAGAATCAATTAGTTGTTGTAACACTTTTTTCGTACATATGTGTTTTATATTTTTTATAAATATATCAAAACTATCTTAAATCATTTGACATAGTGATGGTGAGTAAACATTTGGCACTGTGGTTCAAAGGAAAATGAAAGTGGCTTCTACTCAGTTGACTTTTCTAGAGCATTACTCGAGGGGAAAGAGCTATATGTGTTACCTCAACATTGTTATCAGGTATTACTTTGTATAATTCTTATTTTGTACGTCTTCTTCTTTTTCATGCGCATAATTTCTATATCTGGGTCTCCTTTTTAGCTATGTTTTATATAGGTATTCTTCGATCTTGATAGAGAGAGAAGGTAATTGACAATTCATATTATATTATGAGCCAAGGATGAGACATGTTGTTGACGAAAATAGTGTTGTAACACAAGTACCATGGGGAACAACTGATGTTGTGGAAAGAGATTATGAACATGACTCCAACAATGATGATGACCCCAATAATGAAGAAGATCACCATATTGATCAATTCAATAATTAAGGAAAATCTCATTTTGAAGAAGAAGAAGATGATGACGACGATGATGGAAGTGACGGTGACGAACATCACAAAACAATAAATAATGAAGATGATGATGAAATGAATATCCCAACAAGTAGATATTTGGACAATGAATGGATTGTTCCCATAATTATATATATAGATAAGCAGAAGAAAGGAACATTAGCTGTAACTACAAATCCAAGTCACATAACCAACGAGGAGTTGGTAGAAATACAGGAAGATGAAAATAAATAGTTGAAATATTCATAAACCTATTTCTTGTGCTATTTCATTAATTCAATTTTTTCTTGTGTTACAATGTTTCATTACCTATTTTTTCTTTTGATTTGTTGAGATAGAATATGTTTGTCCATTTATGGAATTTGAATTCAACTCAATTAATTTATAATTAATGTAATTGACTTTTTAAAGTCTACAACAATTCAAGGCATATCACTAATTTGGTATATATGAAGTGAGATGTAGATGATTTCTTATTTTGATCAAGGTCAAATAGGAAATAATTTGGTGTATGAAACTTACTCTATTAGCATATTTAAGTGGCACCGAGCTTGGTTCACTTATCATTGCATGATTTGAAATAGTTTATAATTAATGTTAGTTTTAGGAGTCAAATTTGACCGTTGACCTTGTTTATCAAAGATTTTTTGTATGAGTGTCATCCTATTAATTTTTTTATTCAAAAATATTTTAATGTTCTTGGTAAAAATAATAGTATTTTAATATATAATTATATAAACATTAAAAAACATATATAATAAATAAATTATATATTTAATATACATAGTTATATACCCCTTCTGTGGGTAGCTAGAAACTCTCACACACCTCTTTTGGTACTGTCGCAAAGCCCATATTTGCTTGGGGTTGGTTTCATTCCTTCTTCCAATATTTTTTGCCAGGAGTGCTTCACATGGCATTATGTTTTACTGAGAGACAATCCCCAAATGCCACATAAATTTAGCCAGATTTGACATGTTTTCAGAGGGGAAATTTTGTTTTGGTTATAGAAAGAAAGAAATGCTTATTTGTTTGCTAATGTTGACGCCGATCATCACTTCTCTATTTATAAAAAGTCTATGGTTGTTCCCAATGTCTTGGTGGAGATTCAAGTTCAAGCCAATAAGGTGGCACTAGAGGTGGGACATCTAATACCACTCGGGCAATGACCCTTACAATATAGCGCGCGTGCCGCTGCCCCCCTATCGCCGCTCCCCGCCAAGTAACACTTACACTGGTATGCACTTCCCCAACACCTTGAACCAATGAAAAATCATATTTCCTTTGTCGACATTTGCTTTTTTACAGCTCAGGTAACAATTATACTGGTATGCTTATCACTTATTGTGACAAGCATCTTGTATTTTCTATTGTGAGCAGGACACAACACTACAAGAATGGTTTCGTTTACTTTGTCTGGAGCAAGCATGTTCTTGCCGTTCCTATAATGCTCCTGAGGTATAATGCTCATAAGGGCATCACATATGAGGCGCGGACAAGTTTTCTGACTATTTATTGTTGGCTGTAAAATGGTTTCCAAATACAAATGCATTGCTAAATTTTTTTCATCAAAATCGATCCTTAATTACTGGGCCTAAGTCTCATGCACGTTAGTAGTGTAGTGGACTAAAATCCATCAGTTGGGCCTATGTTTTGAACATTATGAATCAATACAAACTCCATTCTCAATTCTCAAAGTATTGGAAAAAAAATTTCATGTTCTATGAATTATTTAAAGTTGTACGAGTATTAAATTTCAATAAGTATGCAAATGCTTCTTTATATATATATATATTTATATATATGGGTTCGGTACATTGAAACGGTAATTTTTTTAAAACCTCTGGTACGGTACACTTTTGATATATATATAACATACCCAAAAGTGTACCGTACCCGAGGTTTTAAAAAAATTACCGTTTCAATGTACCAAACCCATACCAAAACAATATAGATACACGCCACCATGTTCAAAACGTATCTAGAAATTTATTGTAAAACTATGCAAGAAATGAGTAGGGTAGATCCGCATGTGACATGCATGCATATAGGTGCATTTTGTATAGGGTATAGTCGCTTCGAGAGTTCGGTGCCGAGACAACTTAGTTTTCTCATCATATGTGCATAAGAAAAACTATAAAAGAATTTGTAAACATGTTATTTCAACAATTTTTCAACTATTATTTCTAAATCACTGTTATTGACAATATATAATAATTTGCTAGGTGAAATATTGTTGGGTGTAAAAAATTTAATTTAGAGGAAACATGCACATGCGATCGCGGGCACAAACACACACACACACACATGTCAAATAATCTAGGAAAATATTAGTTTGGAAGAAATGTAGATACATGCCACCATGTTCAAAATGTATCTAGAAATTTATCATAAAAATGTGCAAGAAATGGGTAGGGTACATCCATATGTGACATGCATGCATATAGGTGCATTTTGTATAGGTATAGCCGCTTCGAGAGTTGGGTGCTGAGACAACTTAATTTTCTCATCATATGTGCATAAGAAAAACTATGAAAGAATTTGTAAACATGTTATTTCAATAAGTTTTTAATTATTATTTCTAAATCAATGTTATTGACAATTTATAATAATTTGCTAGGTGAATTATTGGGTGCAAAAAATTTAATTTAGAGGAAACATGCACACGCATGCGCGGGCATACACACACATGTCAAATAATCTAGGTAAATATTAGTTTGGAAGAAATGTAATTTTCTATGTATAATATGATGTGTGGTCTTAATTACACCAATAGGATTACAATGGAACAAGCAACCTTGAACTATGTATAACAGTGCATCATTAATGGCTTACTTTTTTTTTTCATACATTTTTATTTTTGACAACCATGAAACGAATATAAACCATCCATGTCTTTTCCTAGCTACAATTTGATTTGCAATGTGGGAGATTTGTCTCTATAGTCCTTGATAAAATAGTGCAACCAAATGAAATGAATGAATTTTCATTAGGGAGAATGTTATATGTTTCTTGACGGTGTTTAGACAAAACTTGAAATGGAATATTATCTACATGGTGAAAACTTACAAACGTAAAACACACAATAAAGAGACATGAAAAGGTCAATTTGATGTATCCATTATTGAGAGCGAAAATATGTCATATATATGTAGAAGAGAGAAATACAAAATAATATGAACATGTATCATATGCCTTTGTTTCTTGAGGATTATAGCTTCCCCAAAACATCATTTGTAAATACCTACATTATAAGAACATTAGTTTGTTATTCACTATGTATTTAACATAAAAGCACAATATCATGAGATATACTACACAATTCTTCCATGGAACACCAACTACTACTACTCACTCTTTTACAAATGAGGACATTGATGCTCAATTTATTTCTAGCACATAAATTACACATGGTTGACCATCCTAATACTCATACGATTTGTATCCAAGTACCTATTGTGTAACATGAAGTTCATAAATTAAACATCATTGTACCACATTAGATATTTTGTGTGAGGATATAATAACTCTCAATAATGAATGTACATGTTCCATTTACATGCAATCATATCCAAGCATTTAGATTAGACTATTCTAAGGAAACCATGTTTGTTGAAGATATGTAGTTTGAAGAATAATAGTAACCATGTTTCTAACTGGAATAACATGTACCCTAGAAAATAACCCCATGTCTTAAGTGTGCTACTCAAGTTTAAGAAATGATAGTAGTAAGAGTAAATCTGATGGTTGTAGTGTCTCATACACATGATGACCGATACAAAGATTGTGGCCAAACTATTAGCTCCCTATAAGATATTATACACTTACCAAATGTCGTCCCTGTCACATAGAACAATCAAATATATTTATTGTTAGAAGACATGTATCATGTCATGTAGGCCTTAGAAATACAGGAAAATAAATTATCCATACAAGGATGTCCAACATACCCACTTACAATTTCAACATTTCCTCTGTAACTAATAGATGTATCTTCTATGCTCTGACATGTCATGAACAATATGTCAGAATTTGAAAATAATCCATATAGAAAATAATCTACAATCCACCCAGAAGAACAAACTTCATCATTTGCGGAAACTTTTCCTAATATAGAAAAGAAGGTATTACATGCAATATGAACCAAGTAGATCCATATATGTCATTGAATGGTCACACATATTGATTCGTATTTGATCAATGAGTATAATGAGTATAATGTTAGCTTTTTCCGTGTATATATTCGACAACTTTTACATTGAATAATCGACAAATACTTTCGCTGTCTTATACTTGACCAAACAACAATTCCTGGTAAAGGAGGACTCGACGCAGTAGGTTGACATCTTGTTTATACGTGGAAGAAGTTTGACATAGGACCTTCTGTGGAAAGACTTGTTCTTGCTAGGAATTCCTATCACTATAAACATAATATTGGAATTGTTTAAGCATGGAGTTGAAATTGCTTGCGTTAAGAAGTTGTTCCGTGTTTTGGCGTGGAGTTTTGGTGTATTGTGAGAGCTATTCATAAGACCATTGTTTGGTGCTAGAAGGAGACCAACGTGTAAGTCAGTGCGACCAAGGATGACAGACTATTTCATTGTTGCATGTTAAGACCAGGAAGCGAAGCGAGTGTGTTGGAAAAACTGCTGGTACAGACCTGCGTAAAATCTGAATTCCCTTCTCTAGTACGAGGTGATATAATCCATGTCCCCTCTTGAAAGGGCCAAATTATGTTGCTTGGAAAACGAAGATGTGCACAATTCTCCAGTTCGAGGAGCTATGGGGAATCATAACTGGAAAAATAGTGTGTCCTATTGGCACAAACAAGCAAACAAAGTACGACAAGGCCAATGCAAAAGCCTTGTTGTCAATCACACTCAACATATCCGATGAGGTTCAACACATGTATGGGATGCGAGGACATCAAAGGTGGCATGGGATGTTTTATCCACAATATACAAAGTGAAGAACCAGAAAAAGATCCTCCATCTCCGGTCAAAACTTCATACACTTAGTATGAAAGATGACAATAAAATAATGGAGTTCTTGCGTTGTGTGATAGAATTACAAGTGGACCTTATAGTGCTTGGAAAGAAGGTACAGGACTAGATGCTAATCCCCATCACATTTAGAGCTCTTCCTTCCCAGTTCAAGGCTTTCATCACAAAATTGAACATCACAAAACAAGTGGCGACCTTTGAAGAAATGGTGAATTTTCTCTAATGGGAAGAAACCATCTAGACAATACATGAGGAGTTTGAAGACAAGGCACTGATCTCGAGACAACAACATAGTCATAAGTCTCGAAAGGGACAACAACAAAAGCAGTCCCGAAAGCAGCCCCAGAAGCAACCACAAAAACAGAAGTCTCATAAAGTGAGTTTATGGTGTTATATATACACGACAAATACTCATGACATTGCTAACTATTGGTATAATCGCCCAACTGAAGGTAATTCCAATGAAGAAATCAAATCTAGTCGTAATGATTTTATACAATCTAGATGACATCCTCACCACACGAAGCACAAAGGACATGTCGCGGACCAGCAAGATGATGAATCAAATGAGGAAGTACCCGACTCGGCCAATTGTGGCGCTCACCAAAATGTTATTCTAGTCTCCCAAACTTTGCAACCCTCACAAAATGTTTGGTTGATTAACTCTAATGCCAACAAGCCTATGACAGGCGATAGGAAGGTTTTTGATTCATTGACTTATCAAATCACTAGAGATTGGGCTTGAATTGTAGACAACAAGGAGTATGTTGCAAAAGGAATAGGCAATGTCACCATTCCTCTAGGAAGGAGAAGTCGTACCCTCACAAAGGTGCTCTATGTTCTAGGCTTGACCATAAATCTCTTGTCTGTATCTCAACTCTTTAATCACAAGCTCAAGGTGGAGTTCATGGTCCAGAAAGGCATTAAATCATGTTTCATTTCATGAGAAGGTATGATACTTACTAGAGATTTTTTGAAGGACCATTTATTTGCGCTAGATGCAGCTTCATCCTCTATAGTTGATCTATCTACTTCTACAGTGGAGTCTACTGTACTTTGGCATTATCGATATGGCCACCTTTCTATCAGCTCTCTCTATGAAATCAGTTTTAAGGAGATGGTACGAGGACTTCCTCCACTCTCACACTCCTTTCCTATCTATTCTGGATGTTTGGTGGAAAAATAACACTGGGAACCATTCAAGTTGAGTACCTTCCATGCCAATGATTGTCTTGAGGTTGTACATATTGATCTGTTCATACCCTTGTCTTCTACCTTTAAGGGATTTCAGTACTTTCAGTTGTTGATAGATGACTATTCTCGCAAGACATGGGTGTTCTTTATTCGGAATAAGAGTTAGCTTTTTTCTAATTTTTAGGCCTCATATTAGTAAGTTGTTCAACACACCGAGCAGCCCCTTCTTGTCCTCTGCTTAGATTAAGGGCAAGAATTCACATCAAAGGAATTCTTGTCATTCCTGAAGGAGCATGGCATCACACAACACTTGAATTCCCTTCATACGCCCCAACAGACTGACATTTAAGAACATTGCAATCGAACCATCATGGAGATCGCTCATTGCATGCTTTCCACTACCAGGTTGGAGAACATATTTTGGGTAGAAACAGTCTAGAACAATTACATATCTTCTAAATCAGGAACCTACAAATATATTGCAAGACAAGACACTAGAAGAGGTATGGATTAATCACAATGACTCCCGCATGAACTCTCTCCCAGATGTTTCATCAAGAGTCAGAATGAGAAGACATGCGATAAATTAGGTAAATCCTTCACTAATAAGTTTAGTTGTTGACAACATTGAACCTGATACTGTTCGAGAGGCACTTAGTAAACTACATTGAAAGAAGGGAATGGATGCCGAATATGACTCAATTTAGAATTAGACATGGGAACTTGTTGATCTTCATGCATGAAAGAAATCTATTGGCTGTAAATGGATTTTGAAAAAAAAATGCAAGGAAGATGGATCTATCGACAAGTACAAAGCACGACTACTTGCAGAGGGATATGCTCAGCAAAAAGGAATTGAATACGAGAAGATCTTTATACCCACTACAAAAATCAAAACCATAAGATTTTTTTGTGCACTTGTAGCAAAAAAGGATGGAAACTTCAATAGATGGACGTAAAAAGTGTTTTCTTGAATGGTGATCTCAAAGAAGAAGATTATATGACCCACCTAGAAGGATTTGTTGAGGAACAACATCCTAACAAGGTATGTCATCTAATTAAGTCTCTTTGTGGACTTAAACAAGCACCCAAGGCATGGTACATTAAAATAGACAATCACTTATTACAACATAGATTCATGCACAACCCCTTAGATTCAAATTTTTATATTAAGAAGACAGGCACATAGATTGTCATTTTTGTTCTATATATGGATGATCTTGTGATCATAGGGGAGCTAAGACAATCTCGTCAAATATGTTAAGAATGATATGAAGAAATCCTTTAACATGACATATTTGTGGCTACTTCATGTTGGGCCCCTAAACTATTGGCTAAGTACAAAAGGGCACATTGGCGCTCAAGGCCTAGATGAAGAAAAGCACGTAAGGATAAAGCATGTAGGGCAGGGTTTAAGGAAGGCTTTAAGGAAACCCATGGTGCGTATGCGGACAAAACCAAGGGTTCAGGACTTAGCCATATTGGGCATTTTTGGCAGAACATGTGAAAAGGATGACCCAACTGCGCATAGCGAAGTGGATAAGGTGCCATCTTGGTGACAGGTTGGCCCAGAAAGGAGCATGCTCATGGTAGAAGATTTTATAAGCTCATCACGGTAAAAAAGTGAAAAGATTAGACCTGGAGGAGCATGCTCGCATGGAGGACCACATTTAGACACTTGGCATCAGACCTAAGGTTGTTGGAGGATGAGTTGGTAGTCTAGAAAGCCTATATATACAAGCTCCTGTAGAAGGAAATGGAGAGAGATAGATAGAGGGCAGAGCTCTGCAGAAATACTGCAAGAACTTTGTTAGTTTGGGTAATTGTGTTTAGGGAAGGATGTATGAGGGGTATCGGGTTTATAAATTTCTTTTGAGAGCCTAGCCATATGAGTCCAGATATAATGCACGACTGTGGTCTACTTCTATGTAATACTTTGTAATGGCTCCATGAATGTAATGAGGTTATCGGCTTACATGAATATGAACATTGATGATTCTAATGCATACATCTTTCTCATAGTTCCTTTTCAATTATGTTTATGATTAAGTATGGATGTCTATACAACTTATTTCTGTTTTGGTACAAGTTATAAAATCTGTTAGCACTTTCTGTCTGGAATGAATGCAATGACCTAGAAGCCATTCTGAGATCTATGGTGCTTGTATGTTTTACCCCCTTTCAAATCTCTTAACATGAATCATAGATGATGTTTCCAACTAAACTCAAATAAAATAGAGACTTGGCACCCGCACATGCCTCGGCTGAGCACCCAACATCTAATGGGTGATAGGATGGCACACATGGGGTTCCTTTCTTTTGTGATAAGGGTAAGAACGATTACACTTCACTAATTTCTTGGCTTGGAGATATGGGGAAAGAAGCATCACATTTTTATCTCACAGAAAAAATATGCCAAGAAACTCCTTGAAAATTATTGAATGTTTGATTGTAAACTTGTGTCCACTCTAATGGAGAAAGGTTTGTAACTTTCTAGATTCCAGGATTCACCTCAAGTTTGTTTGGAGTCTCATTTACGTGACTTATACCAGACCATACCTATGCTTTTCTTCCTACTATCTTTCTAGATTCATGCAGAAGCCAAAAAAATGTCATTGGGTAATAATGAAACATGTTCTTAGATTTGTTTGAGGTATAGTTGATTATGGTTTGGAATATTAGAAGAAATATTTGTTCTTCTTGCAGGGATATACCAACTCAGACTATGCCAGATCTGTTGATGACAGGAAATCAAATACATGACATGTTTTTCATCTCGGATCTGGACCTATCTCGTGGATCAACAAGAAGAATTTTTTTGTTTCTCTCTCATCCACTGAGGTAGAATATTTTGTTGCATGAGGATCTATGTGCAAAGAAATTTGGTTACATCACATTTTGGTTGATATGGAAATTCCTAAAGAAAATCCACTTATCATTCATTGTGACAATCAATGTGTGTTGAAGCTTGAAAAGAATCCAGTGTCCATGAAAGAACTAAAAATATTAAGGTTGATTGTCATTACATTCGAGAACAAGTCTTGAACCACCACATCTAACTCCAACAATGGCCCAAAAATTCTCAGGTAGGTAATATACTCACCTAGTCTCTTGGCAAGGTGAAATTTGAGTTGTTTCAAGAGTCATGATGAATGAAAAGGAAAAAGGGTTTGATGATTTTATTCAATGCAAGAGAAAAAAATATATACAAGGAGAATAGACACTTAATCAGTTAGATTGCATGTTGGTTTAGTCACTGAATTTCATTTTGAATGTCCTACATGTAACCAATAGGTTGGTGGAACAACCGACAGACAAAAGACAATGTAATACAAAAAAATTTTACACTAACATATAACACAAGGAGGGGTTATTTTTCTATGTCCATTCTTACATTATTCTCCTCAAGAAATTTCTTGTTCAAACAAACAAAAACTAAAGAAGTCCAAATGCATGAATATGATTTCCACTTAATTAAGTATATTGCCAATAAATTTGGAAACCATGATAGATTCATTTCTTTTCTAAATATTATGATGTGTCATCATAATTAGTCAACATCAATAGTGTTTTTGAAGATAAATATTGGAGACAATTTTCCAATAAATATTGAGAACATGTGCTACCAAACTATATAAATTCCTAATAGGAGGTTAACATAAGAACTCATATGTTTTGGTTCAAACCTTATAGGTCGAACAAGATCATTTTATATCAAATATATGAATGAGATAAAATAATAATAATGTAGCTTTGGTTTCCTATATTTATTCTTCACACTTAATTCCAAAAACACCAAATGGCCTAACCCACACTAAAAAATTTGAGGAAAAATGTTGGTTGATCCTATTCATAACCATTAATAGAGAATAGAAGATATTATTACTATTACTAAAACAAATATTTTATCTCTTTATATGAATAATAGATTCACACTACTACATATAGTTCAAATAATGTCATGAATTGTGTCAATTCTATGTCATTTTGTTTGTGTGTTCGATAATTGGTTTCTAATGTAAAAATGACACCAATACATGGTATAAATGCGGTGCAATGTTTGCGCCATATACAAAAAAAAATAAAAAATCACATTTCCCATTTCCAATAAATAGTAAATTATGTCATATATTTTTTTCTCTTATTGTAAAATTCTTCCTATATGAAATCCAAATATATTTACACACATCAAGGAAAACTTCAAGACTCATCAAAATCCAACTTGGATTTTTTTTGACAAATTTGTAATAATGGATTTCATGTTAATGGTGAACAAGACCAAAATGTATATAGTGACGTGGGCCAATAAGTTTTCGGGAGAAGGCGCGTCCTGAAGCAATTAGCCGCACAAACTGCAGACATGTGTTTGTAAAAAACTCTACAGACGGGTCAGCTATATGGAAAATGATGCAGACAGAGCATTTGTATGGAGGTCTATGTAGTTGGGTGTCTACATATGCAGACCCTCATATGTACATGTTGGCACGCATCTGTATATGCAGACGCCTAGTTGTGCATGTAGTTGGGCATCTACATATATAGACCATGCAGTTGGGCGTCTATATATGTAGATGTCTAGTTGTACATGCGGTTGGGCATCTACATATATACATACATGCAGTCGGTAGTCTATATACGTAGACGTCTAGTTGTACATGCGTTTTGGAGTCTACATATATACATATAAAGAGTTGGGTGCGAGGACAAAACTTAATTTTCTCATCATATATACATAACTAAACTATACTAGAAATTTTAAACATGTTATTTCAATAAGTTTTTAATTAATATTTCTAAGTATTATTGAGAATATCTAATACTTTTTAAGGTGAATGATTGGGAGTCCTCTAAAGTAAAATTTTCACTCCCAATCATTCACCTCACAAATTATTGTATATTCTCAATAACAATGATTTAGAAATAATAATTAAAAAGTTATTAAAATAAATTTTTTAATATATAACACTTGGGTCAAATAATCTAGCTAAATCTTAGTTTGGAAGAAATGTAATTTACCATGTATAATATGATGTGTGGTCTTAATTACACCAATAGGATTACAATGGAACAAACAATCTGCAATTATGTGTAAGAGTGCATCATTAATGGTTTATCATTTTCTCATGCATTTTTATTTCTCACAACCATGAAATGAATATAAACCATCCATGTCTAAGTTTCCCAGCTACAATTTGATTTGCAATGTGGGAGATTTGTCTCTAAAGTCATTGGTAAAATAGTGTAACATGATGAAGTGAATGAATTCTCATTAGGGAGAATGTTATATGTTTATTGACAGTGTTTAGACAAAACTTGAAAGGAAATATTACCTACCAAATGCAAAACACACAATAAAGAGACATAAAAAGCTCAGTTTGATGCATCTGTTATTTAGAGCAAAAATATGTCATATATATATATATATATATATATATATATATATATATATATATAGTAGAGAAATACAAAATAATATGAATATGTATCACATGCCTTTGTTTCCCAAGGAGTATAGCTTCCCCAAAATATCAATTGTAATTACCGACATTTTAAAAACATTAATTTTTCTATTCATTATATATCTAGCATAGAAACACAATATCATGGGATCTACTACACAATTCCCCTATCCGATACCAACTATTGCTACTCACTCTTTTACAAATGAGGACAATGATACTCAATTTATTTCTAGCACACAAATTACACATGGTTGACCATTCTAATACTCATATTATTTGTATCCAAGCACCTATTGTGCAACATGAAGTTCATAGATTAAACATCATCATACCACATTATATCATTTATGTGTGGATAGAATAACTCTAAAAAATGAGCATATGTTCCATTCACAAGTAATCGTATCCAAGTATTTTAAAGATTATACTATTCTAAGGAAACCATGTCTATTGCAGGTAGCTAGTTAAAGGAATAATAATCACCACTTCTCTAAATGGAATAACATGGACCCTAGCAAACAACCCCATATCTTAAGTGTGCTTACTCAAGTTTAATAAATGTTAGTAATAAGACTAAATCCAATGTTACTAGTGTTTCATACACATGATGACTGATACAAAAATAATTGCCAAACTATTAGCTCCTTGTAAGACATTATACACTTACCAAATGTCACCTTAGTCACATAGAACAATCAAATATATTTATTGTTATAAGGCATGGATTAAAAAAAATCATGTCATGCAAGGCTTGGAATACAAGAAAGTAAATTATCTATAATATACAAGGACGTACAACTTGATCTACTTACAATTCAAACATTTCCTATGCAACTAATAGATGCATCTTCCATGCTCTAACATGTCATGAACAATATGCCAAAATTTTAAAATAATTATCATGTATTCTATGAATTTTTAGGTGAATATACCATCCACCAAGAAGACCAAGCTTCATCATTTGTGGTAACTATTCCTAATGAAAGGCTATAAATATAGGAAATATGGTATTACATGCAATATGGACCTAGTAGATCCATATATGTCATTGAATGACAACATATTGATTTGTATATGATCAATGAGTATAACACAAAGGGGTATTTTGATATGTCCATTCTTAATTCCACACAGGAAATACCTTGTTCAAACAAACACAATTTAAATAAGTCCAAATGCATAATATGATTTCCACTTAGTTCAATATATTGACAATAAATTTGGAAACAATCATAGATTCAATTTTTCTGGTTAAATATTATGATGTGTCATGATACTTAGTCAATTTGTGAAGATAAACATTTTAGACAACTTTTGAGTAAATATTGAGAACATGTGCTACCAAACTATAGGTCTTTCTAATAAGAGGTTAACATAACATGTCATATGTTTTGGTTCATACCTTCTTAGAACAACATCATTTTGAACCAAATACATGAATTAAATATCAGACACAATCATGTAGTTTAATTTCCCATCTTTATTCTTCACACTTAATGCCAAAAACACCAAATGGACTAACCTATAAAACAAATTGAAGAAAAATGTTGGTCGATCTTAATCATAACCATCAATTGAGAATAGAAGATATTGTTACACAAATATTGCATCTCTTTATATGAATCATACATTCACACTACAACATATAGTACAAATAACATCATACATCATCGATTGTGTGTTGTCTTGTTTTTGTGTTTGATAATCGATTTCCAATGCAAAAATGATTACAATATGTGGAATAAATATGACACAATGTTTACGCCACATACACAACAAAAAGGTGTTTCACATTTCCTATTTTAATTTAATACTACATTATGTCACATCTCTTGTTTTCCCTTATTGTAAAATTCTTCCTATATGGAATTAAAACATTTTTACGCACATAATAAGAAATTAAGGTTTATGTCAATCCATTTTACTCTTGAATCACACGTTATATTTTTATAGAGAAAATATACTATTGAAATTCAAAAAGTGGAGGGCTATTTTTTTTTACAAGAAGGTGAGGATGTTATTGTTTTAGCATGAATTCTTAAAGAAAATATTCTTCCAAAGATTACAAATTTGTTCTTTCAAGTATGTTTTCTAGATTGTGCATAAAATTTTGAGGTTATTAGATTCTTTGTATACAAAATTACTTCCTTAGGTTCATGCTGTATGAATTTGGTGCTCTTTTGGAAAAATATGGAGACAATAGGAAATGTTAGGCACTTAGACTTGCATGCATGTCTCATTGTACCCAAAAAATAGTTGCAAATCATGGAGATAGGGATTGGTGTTATCCCTTGGAAACTATTTTTACAATGTTATCTTATTTCATATTCGTATTTAATATTAAATTATGGCACATCCATTTTTTTTTAATTATAAAATCGTACAATATAAAAGTAAAGCATATTTAACTACATGATTAGAAATAAGGGTTTATAGAAAATTCAATTTTGGTCTTACTATCACACTTTGCATTTTTTCCTGAACCTATAATTGTTTAAACAAGTGGTTTACTATTTTGAAGATACTATGTCATCATCCAATAGGTATAAATTATCCCCTATATTAATTTATGCTTATGTATATCTATGTTCTTCATCTATATTGAGATTTACTTCCCCAAAACATAGTTCTTCATCAACAAGTATATATGCTACATATGAAGTGGTAAGCAATTGTAATTTTGCATAGAAAGTTTTAATCTTGTGTGCATATTAGTTATTTTCATTTCTTTCTATTTTAATTTTATGTTAATATAAGTTTTTAAATTTTAATTTTATGTATAGGGAGAGTAATCACAATCTCGTGTTTGAGGTAGGGATCGAAATAAAAGAAGCGGAAGTGAAGGGGGACATATTGGCCAAGTGATTACGGAGCCAACTAGTTCTTTCTTTGAGGTAAATTTAGTTTTTGATACATTGAATTCAAATGAAATCGTCATAACATTAATGCATTCTATACGGATATTCCACTAATAATAAGTTAATACACAACAAAATGAGACTAAAAATTTAATTAGTGACTTTGATGTTGGATGGGTTTGACAAATAAAATTTCCACGTATAACTTCCCATTGTGTCATTTTGATGATGAAATGTATCCTCACAACATCACAAGGGATCATAAAGATCATCTGAAAAGAATTTATTCAAAGAAAATGATGTTTTGCTAGGAAAACCAAACACCTCCTAGAACTTTAGATGAATATGTTGATCCAATGGAAGATGAGTTGCAATGCCATGTAAAACTTAGGGAGAAGTTGACTTTAAGTCAAACTAAGGAGACTTTGCCGATACCCTTGTTCATCAAATAATATTGAGTCATAATGGTGTTTTCACATTAATGGACCATTAATAAGTGTTTTGCACAATATCATTTAGATAATATTGAGTTTGGAATACTATGCTCAAGTTAAACCATTGCATACACTCTTCCGTGGCTTCATTCCACAAACATTGATAAATGGCTTAATATCTTTGAGTGGGCTACTTGCCAATCAAAAGAATGACATCGGTTAGAAGTAGTGGGTACAACAGTAGCGAGAGTGTTGCAAAGGATATTGAGTGAACTTTAGGGTGTAAGGACCAAACTAGAAGTTGAGGAGGATCATAAAAGATGTCTTCAGGCTTTGAGTGCTCAAAGAGATGATGAAGGAGAAACTATCTCTCAGGAGAAAAAAATGCTATAGATAGAGGTTACATGATCTATTGGAAAGTCCAATACAATAGTAACAAGGGGATTTTCGATATATATTTTGTACAAGGTACAAGAGCAATGGAATGTGTTGCTTGGACGTGGTGGATACCGGAAGAACTAAACACTTTGTATTGGAAGAGATGGTGTATAAGTTGTGATTAGAGCACAAGAGGAATCTCTATCCATACAAAGTGACCTACTTAGTGGAAGGTGAAGAAGGCATTCCCTAGGAGAAATGTGAGGTGAAGACGAAGATAAAAGGATTAAAGAATTGCATGAGGTGCTATATATTGATGATGGATACTTGTCATGTCTTGCTAGGGATACCATAACAATGACTGTGAAATGCTCTAAGATGGGAGAGAAATTAGAGTGAGGGTGCACAAGAATGGTAAGACTTTCTGTCTTTTACCATTGCAAGAGGAAGGCGCAGAGAAGTGGAGTCATATGGCAATGCATAAAGAAAGTAGAGAGGAATAATACTTAACAAAGAAACAAATTGTTATGTTGAGGACCATAGCAGAAAATCTCAAAACTTGAGAAATGGGTAGTGTGTTGTGATTCATGATTGGTCAAAGGAAGTTCTCCTGTTACGGTATATGGTCAAAGGAAGTTCACCTATTACGGTATATTATGCTAGACTATACATTATTTTCTTGGGATGGTTGTTTATCTAGGTATTTATCATATGTTAATATTTGGAAATAAATTATCATATCTACATTTGTGTGTTTTTGCATTATACACTTGAGTTTTTTGGTCACATCAATATGTATGTCTCTCAACAAAAGGAAAATATGTTTGTCCAAGTGGTGTTTCCCGATTTCACCTTAAAATCTAGGACTACCCATCTGAGAAAAAAATTGTTCTTTTAAAATAATGGTTATTTTGTGTATTTATTTCCATACGATGTCTTTATTATGTTAGGATATTCCCAACGAATCATATGAGCCAATTTCGACAAATACCCAGATGCCCAAACTCATTCTATCCCTCTGTCAGGTTTTATCTATAGGAAATTTTTATTTAATTATTTATTGAATAAATAATGCCCCTTTTGAAGTAAGTTGTGCTCTAGTTGAATTTTGTTGAATTTTTGCATGCCAGTATTCACTCATCTCAATAGGGTTTTCACCAGGAATGAATTTAGGGCATTTTCTGCAACTTCTAGCAACGTTTTTCACTTTTATTTTTTTCTTTTGCATTTTTCTTTGGTTGTCTCCATTGTTTCTCTGTGAAATTCCCCAAGGTCAATTCCTTCGCCAATATAGTCTTTTTAATTTCTTGAAGCATCTGGTGATCATCTACCGACACAAAACCAGAAAGAATCAACCTCAAAATGCAAACTTTTGACCAAAAACGATTAAGTCCTGAACAAAAAGCCTCTCCCATGCAAGTCACATTTTGTGGAATTAATGAGTGTAAGTTGCAATGGAATTTTTAGTAGTGGTAGGCAGATGAGAATTTCTTACCTACCTTGCACGGTACTTTTTCCCATGAAGTCAAAGTCATCTAAGTTGCGATCCGAAAATTAGAGGCGGTAGGCAGGCAGGAATTTCTTACCTACCTTGCAGGGTGAAAATTCCCATTATAAAATAAAGAAAAATCACTTAAAGCACCAATGGGAATTTTTCTGTCTGCCAAACAGGATAAATTTTCTCACCAAAGAGGTTTATTCACCCATGCAAGTCACAATTTATTAAAGGGGGCTAATTTTAATGCAAGTCACACTTTTTGGGATATATTTTAATTTAATAATGGGAATTTCGGCAACGGCAGACAAGCGGAAATTTCTTACCTACCTTGCAGGGTAAAAATCCCCATTATGGAAGTCAAACAGCTTAAGTGAAATAAATGATTTTTGGAGCTGCAGTGCAGGGTAAATAATCCCATCAAAGCTGAATTCTTATATTTAGAAATCAGCCATGCCGAAAGTGTGACCCATTTGGGCATCAAACAATGCTTTTACTGGTATTTATTAATAGTTTTTCTGCATAGTTTTGGTGCCATGGATGAATAGAAATTCAAAACAAGAAGTCAAGCCAAAGACAACTAAAGGATGCATGCTAGAAATAAATAAAATAAATTTATTTAATGGCAGCCAACAACATGCAAAATTGGGCACCCAATTTGGGTGAATAAACATGTTTGTTTATTAATTAATTGTCAGGAATAGGATGGACAATTATTAGAAATAGAATTTTGAGGGTTATATAAGCATTTTCTTCCATAATGAAGAAGCAATTAATTATATTTGCTAAGGATTGCAGCCCAAACAGTTTTGGTGCCAAGGAAAGGACGATTTGTATTTTCTCCTCGACCACTAAGGTATTCACCTATCCATGCAGAGAAGTCGAGAGTACAGATGGCGGAGCTTGAAATTTTTTTATCTTTGGATAATTCAGAGGGTGGCAGTCATAACACGGTGGAAAATTCTAATAGAGCAGAGTCAAAGAATGAGATGGTGGTGCACTTAGTGACTTCTCATTCCCCAAGAAACAAATTTTCATCATGTTTAGCTTTGCAGATGATCCCATAAGCTAGAGAAGAGATCAACCTAGAAGAACATGACTTTCAGTTGCTCTTGAGTTTGGGTGGAAGAGATAGAAGACCTAAAGTTGCCAAAATGACTTCTAGGTTGATTATTAAGGAATTAGTACAAAATTTTGCTAAGTTATCTATTCTAGCAAAAGGAAAGCACAAGGGAGAGCTCACGGCAGCCGATATAGTAGTGACCAAAGTTCCAATCGGTCAAACTACCACAAAAGGATTAAAGAAGGATACACAGACACTAATGAACACTTTAATCCTTAAGCTTGATAAAGAGAAGTATGAGAGATCCAAGCTTCAAAAGAAGGTATTCTAGCTGTGCGAGATCATTGCTAAGGTTGTTAAACCTTCCTCTTAGCCCATTCTAGCACATGAGTAGGTGAGTGATCATCTGATGTAGGGGACCAGGTAAAAGCCATTGTCCACTGGAAGGAACAAATCATTCACCAAGATTCAGAACAATTCAAACCAATACCAGATGAATTAAAGAACATGCACATGGAAGTATCTCAGCTAAAGGAACTGATGACACAGATAGAAGATGAGAACATAGTTTCTGAAATTCATTTGGATACTTTGGCTAAGATACACTCGTTACCGAAGTATGTGTTGATTGCAGAGAAGGTCGTGCCTGATGGATTGGTAGAAAAGGGGAAGAAGTTAGAAATTTCAGTTTGCTTCCTTGTAGAGATCCTCAAACTCATGTTGAAGAGGATGTAGTTTCTAGATTGTAAGATGGGAGAAGTGCCAGTGAGCATCCCAGATGAATTACTTGCTTCCCATGAGGAATTTATGTTGGTTGTGCAGAAAGAATTTGATGAAGCCACCATACCTTTCACGATGGATTTAATTGGTAGACTCATAAAGCTTCAGGAAGATGTAGAGGGATATGGTCCTAGTTTAGAGAAAGTGAAGGCTAACATTGCTACTTTGTCTAGAGGGTTGTTACATTTCAGAACCGAGAGAGATGTTATTGTTAAAACAGATGGGAAGATGTTGAGTTACATGTTTGACAAGTATATTCAATAGCAGAACAAAAATAAAGTAGAAGTGTTATAGTTGGCAGATCTTCTTTCTTCTCTTATTTCTTATGTTCCCAGATGAAAATGTAAAATTAAATTTATTGGTATAAAAACCATTACTTCAAGTTATTTGGAAAGATTCTTTACGTTAGGTGATAGATGTGCACAATTTTGGCTTAAACTCATGATGCATGTCACTAAGAGAGGAACTACCAAATGTTCCCTTTACTACTTCTTCAAGTTCTAGTTCAGTTCTAGTTTCCCATTTATAATTTCCCCTCTACACACTATAAGTAGAGGAAGAACCTACGGGTTAAATGGTGGGAATTGGTAATCAACATTCTTGTGTTCTAGAATTTGAGCTGAAACCCTTGATAGCTTTCTACAATTAAAGGAATAGAGGATATTTTCAGAGAAATTTTTGTCAACGGTGCATTCGTCTCGTATTTATATCTAGATCCATTCATAAACTTTGTGTTATTCTAGATCTAGATCTAAAAGTTTCCTTTGCTTTGAATTTTGTGTTTAATGATCTATTTGTTTTAATCTATGTATATGCGATCAACTCTTTAAACTATTGATTGGGTTGCACATCCTCTCTACTTTCTCCCGTTTCCTATTATTTTACACTTTTACAGATTTTTCCTTTCTTTTACAGCTACTTAGTTGCTGTAGAACTATCTAACTATGGTTCATGAGCTACATAGTTAAAGTAATACCAAGAAATAGATATTAGGACATATAACTGACAAAATATTACACGGGAGCCTCACCGGTAAATGAGGGAGATTTATCTCATGACTGGCTATGTTTTCATCTATGCAGAAAATCTAGCCAACGCCAAGGTACAGTGGTCAACTATGTGGAAGGTCGTCCAAATATCTCAAAAAAATTATATATGAATGCTATCGAAGGTTCTTATCGATAGAGCATGAGTACCATGTTAATTAGAAAAATAATTTTGATAGAAAACTGAATATTAGAGAACCTCCAAATCTTATGTCACTTGGGAATTGATATAAAAATTTCACACAAGTATGAATAACATCATAAGTCTTCCTATATAAATGTATTGTGTCACATGAATAATATATAGTGTTTTGTGTGAAAATTTTCAATTTTATTGAGTTATATTGTTATGTAATTTCTCTACCAAATCATTTCATATCAGAGTGGGAGGATCATGTAAGGGATTGCTGATGAAGTTTGAAGGGGCAACTTCATTTCTTTTATAATTGCCCATTCATGAGAAAAATAAACTGTCGAGTTTTTAATTTTAGAAGCGTTGGTTTTGTAGAAAAGAATATATTTATGTATGGTTCGGAGAGTGTGTTTTACATAGATGAATAAGAATGCCACCATAAATCTCAAAGAATTATGCAAGATATTGTGGAGGAGAAAATAAAGTTGTTTGCTCACTGCACAGCTAGTGTGCAGATTAAGATTTACATATCAATGTTTCAGTGACAAAATCTTTCTATGACCTTATTAAAATCTTGTCAAAGCCAGTATATAGGTGCCATAGTGATGACATCAATAGATCTGATAAAGAATTGACTCACCGTACTTAAAAATCATTCACAGCTCGCTTTGAATTCTTTTATGTATAGAAATTCAGAACCAGTTCATTCTAGGGTTGTGTTATGTTCATTATCCATTGCTTGCCAGCCAGTCACCCAGGTTCTAATCCCCCAGACCCTAAGGGACTGGTTACCTTAACATTTACATAGCCTATTAAAAGGGACTCACCCTACATTAACACGCCAAGAAGTGTGCCAAGTCACTGAATCATTAAATCCTGTAATATCTTTAAAAAGAATATTCATTGTCTGTTGTCCCATAGTTCCAAGAGAGTCCTGGATCTAGTATAATGCATTATCACATGCATATACCTTCCAAATCTTTAGTCAATCTTTGTGCAACTAGATCTATCTGCAATGTGCATCATTTGGATATACTTCACATCCTCATTGGCTTGCATTGCACTTGAAGATGTACAAACTATCATCCGTCATATTTTGTAGTAGCTAAGATTATTGTACCACCATTTCACTCACTCATCACAACCGCTGGTCTTTTTTTTCGAGTTCTTCATAAAAGCATGGGAAAAGTCATCCCACAGGTTAGGTCATAGTTAAGAAGGTTGACTTAATTTTTGTGTATTTCAAATTACTTCAAGTTATCGGTCAAGCTGGTTAATTTTGTTTAATACGTTTGTCTAATTTAAGTAATGTGAATATATTACTTTTGAAATTTTCTTGTTTAATACGTCATAGTTTTTAGTGTGGTTAATACCCACAATTTTATTTTGTAATTATATAAAACTAGCAATCATACCTAAAATGTATAATGGGAAAGTAGAAGGGGTTCTTTTGAAGAATTTATACTAGAAAGAGAGAACTATAGGGGGAGGAAAAATGGGTGAAGGTGAAGGGTGTAGCAAATTTAAAAAGTAGAAAAAATGTGAAACAATTTTCTCTGGGAATTGTGACACAACCTACTATAATGTGCAGGATCTTGAATCATAATTCAAGGTATTACAAATTTAAGTGGGAATTATGACGGCATGATTGAGAATTTCTATCCCTATAAGATGACTAAATAAAAATATTGTTAAAATAGGCACCTGCAACAAACAATACCAATGTTACCTATAAGTTTTAAGCTTAAACAATCACAATGTCAATGTTGCAGGTCTCATTACAATGTATTATCTGAGACATTGAATGCAGCAAAATTACACCCAAGTATTATGTCCCAATTCCTAAACATATATGCTTACACTTTAAGGGCATTTGAAGATTCATAAGATGTCCATTCAATTATACTGGAGGTAATTGTGAAAAAAAAAATTGTTGTGCAAGATGCATTGAAAGATTTGTTGTTGTGTTAATATGCATTTATCTCTTAATGTGTTCTGTTTGATAGATTCTAAATGGACGACATTATCGTAATTTCTTCTAATATTATTGAAGTCACTATAACATCTCAATAGTATTGGCATTTATTCAATGAAATGATTATGGGTTATGTAGATTACACAACAATATATATCAAATGTCCCTGATACACTTGAAAGAATGATTATTTCCAGTAAGGATAGAAACAAGTGGACCTAACCTGATCTTGTATTATCTTCTTGCAAGCATTCCCCTCTTCACAGTGGGCCACCATATATTTCTCTATTTTTGGTTTCAATCAGCAACTATAGATACTTAATACCCATTAAATATTTGATCACCAAGATACTCATAATGCCATAATAAAAAAGAATTTAAAAAACCTCAAGTTTTTTAGAATTCACCATATTACATCACACACTTAATTGCTCTTGGTTGTCCCTAAAGAGGGAAAGCAGAAATATTCAAACAATCACAACATAGTGTCACTTGCAAACTTGTAACTAAATGAACTCTGAAGAAATGAAGTATCATAGATTCATAGGTATGTCAAGGAAAACAATATTTTTTAGCAACTACCCCAATTTATGTGCCACATTAATCCAGGCACAGGCACAAGCACAACCACCAGTGAAAACTCTTACTTAAGGTGCTTTGGACATTTGTGCAAATCTTCATGTCAAGCCCCCTCCATGGAGCTATACACATTCTGATAAATATTTAAAATACATCTTCAATACTCGATTGGAGCCAAAAATATACTCATTGGGTCATCTTTGTCAAAAAGGTTGAGAAAAAAACACTACCTAGGACAAATATTACTTCAACCAATCACTCAAAAAATTAGGATCTACATGCATCAAACAATGCCATATCAAACTTAGGGAGAACTTGAGTTTAAGATCTAGCTAAGGAGACTTTTCCGATACCATTATTCATCATATAATATTGAGTCATAATGGTGTTTTCACATTAATGGACCATTAATAAGTGTTTTGCACAATATCATTCAAATAATATTGAGTTTGGAATACTATGTTCAAGTTGAACCATTGTATGCACTCTTCTGTGGTTTCATTCCACAAACATTGGTAAATGGATTAATACCTTTGAGTGGGCTAGTTACCAATCACAAGAATGACATTGGTCAGATTTTAATGTTTTTGATAGAGCTCTACATTGGTTGTGGGAAGAAAGAGAGTGCAATTTGAAATTGGTTTTCCAGACCTAAAGTTTGAAGTTACATTTGACAGTATGACAAGATGTGTGAAATTTGAAGTTAATCAATTAAAACGACATACAATCAATTAAACTTACTTGAATTTTTGGAATAATTCCATTTCCATAGGTGGTAGCAATTATGGAGAAAGAGTTTAAAGTTTAAAATAATTTAGTTGATCTACTGTCGACCAAAGAATTATCTTTCTCAGATTCTTCTATTGAATTCCCTATTATATGAAATAAATTTTTATCAACTTCTACAAAATACCTTAAATTCAAACACCTGATACTTTAGAAACTATTAAAGTATGTGGGCTAGATGGTTCAACTATTGTGGTTTAATGACAATGGGAGCTCTGATAATTAAGAGCTTGGCCCATGTACAACCACCTAATGGAAATGGGGAACAATTGAAAGATTGTGGTCCATGTTCATATTCTTCAACAAACAATAAGCTGGACCATAACTGTAATGGTCATGGTGAATAGCTTGTGGATGACATAATTTCTCGGAGAATAAATGATCTAATTTCATATTGGAATAAGTGAGAACATAACTGGTTGTGAAATTTTTCATCTATACAATTGAAGCGGGATCGACAATGTATATGCTACGTGGAGAGCTAGAAGGGAGGTTAGCCAACTTGAAATAGTTAGTAAATAAAATAGAGATAAAGAGAAAGATGCGAGTAAACCAATCAGAGAAAGGTCCATAAGGATTACACCATAGTTATGTATGAGTGTGTGAGCTTTGTAGTCAAGCCACACTTTTATTGTAGATGTCATATGACATTTAAGATAAATAAAAAATATCTATTTTTATGTGTGGGTATCCATTATGTACTATGAGAAATGGCACAAATGCCTTAAAAACCGTATCCTTTTGTAGTCAAATTGGTATCATAGATAGGGAATAACTCTGGGAGAGATTAATTGAGGCAGTTGTAAAAGAGAAGGCTAGCAAAGCACCAAACATAAGGTATCTAGTAGACTATTGTTCTCCACTATGAGAAAGTGGGTAGAGGACATCAAATAAATGAACCAAGAATCCCTAAGGATATCGTGACTAGGGGAGTTGTGTTAGTGTGCACAAAATAGAGAATCATGCCAAGAAAAGATGGTTCAAAATATGTAGTGGGTACAATAGTAGTGAGAGTGTTGGAATGGATACTGAGTGAACTTTATGGTGTAAGGACCAAACTAGAAGTTGAGGAAGATCATAAAAGATGTCTTGAGCCTCTAAGGGCTCAAAGAGATGATGGAGGAGAAACTATCTCTCAAGAGAAACAAATGCTATAGATAGAGGTTATATGCTCTATTGGAAAGTCCAATACAAAAGCGATGAGGTGTAGGAGGGGTACATAGGATAAAGGAAGAAGAATCAACTCAAATTCGACATCAAAATGAGAGAGATTACGTAAATATTACACAAATAACATGCAATGTATGGAGTAGAAGAGGAGTCTCTTTGTACAAAGAGACTAACACATCATGTTTAGGGGGTGTTACTATAAATGCAGAAGTAAAGGACATCACACAGTTGAATGTTTGTGGATGCAATAGAAAGAAATAAGGAAATAAATTATATGAATGTCCACAAATGACCAATAGTAGGTCAATGGGACTGAAGGATACAACCATTAACAATAGAAAGTTCTAGGTAGAGATAATTGAAGAGGTGAATCGATGAAGTAAAGTACAAAGACAAAATAGAGCAATGCACCACCAAAACAATTGCAAAGGTTACCGATATAAATAGTAATGACGGGTGAACAAAATCTCTAAGAGAGATCATGCAAAGACTACATAAAGGATAAAGTGTGAAAAATAAAAGCACTCAACGGAGGGTAAGGTGCCGAAGATTATGAAGACACCATCACAAGAGGAGATGTGATAGATATTTTGCACAAGGTACAAGACCAACGGAATGTGTTGCTTGGTCATGGTGGATACCAGAAGAACTAAACACTTTGTATTAGAAGAGATGGTGTATAAGTTGGGATTAGATCACAAGAGGAATACCTACCCATACAAAGTGACCTACTTAGTGGAAGGCTAATAAGGCATTGCGCAGGAGAAATGTGAGGTGAATATGAAGATAAGGGGATTCAATGATTGCGTGAGGTGCTATATCTTGAAAATGGATGCTTGTCATGTCTTGCTAGGGAGACCATGATAATGAATGTGAAATGATCTAATAATGGAGGGAAAATATAGTGAGGGTGCATAAGAATGGTAACAATTTCCATCGTTTACCATTGTAAGAGGAAGGCACAGAGCAGTGGAGTCATATGGCAATGCATAAAGAAAGTAGAGAGGAATAATACACAACAAATAAATAAAATGTTGTGTTGAGGACCATAGAAGAAAATCTCAAAAGTTGAGAAATGGGTGAAAGAGGAAGATGACATCAATTGAGATTGTGTTGTGATTCAGAAAAAAATTGCGAGGAAAAGGCCAAAGAATGCAATTCAACCTGATGATAGTTTGGAAGAGTATTGCGCCTAAAACAAAGGATGAAGAAAAAAATGTGAAGGTCAAGGAAGATGACCTAAGATCGCAGATAAAGGTGATAGAGTAGGAATGGATAAAGTTGTGTGGAACCCATGTGATAGAAACAACAAGAGAGATTACATAGCTAAGTGAAGAGGAGGGCACAAGATTGGAAACCCCAGTTGAGGGAAATGAAGAATACATAGATAAAGGAGAGTGTAACAATTGGGACACATTCTTAAAGGGAGAAGGATAAAAATAAGGTTCCCTCAAGGTGATAAATTAAGTGTTATTGGTGAAGGAAGTTGCGGTGTTGCACAATGAGAATAACACAAAAGGAGAATATATTAATACATATCTTGAAGGAAAACATGGAGAGGAACACATGAGTGATGGTTGGAAATTATTTGGAAGGAACAGTAATAGGTAGACGAGATTGCGTTGTAGGCAACAAGTGAGGAGCAACCAATGGTGAAGGTTATGGAATTGCATGGAAGAGATTGTAAAAAAGGAGGAATGATGGAGGAATAGATCTACGTACATCTCATAAAAGGAGGTGAAGAGGAGGTAACCAAGGGAAATACACATAGGAAGAAGTTTTCAAAGTTGAGGGAAGAAAATAGAAGGTCTGTAATTGGAAAGGAGGCCATGGTGTAGAAAAATGAATACGCAAAGAGGAAGTGGATGATCTTGTAGGAGATAAGTCATATAAGGGATGTGATGAAGAAATAAGGGATACGGTGCACAAGGTAGTTGGAGATGGTCAAATATCCATAAAGGAAGAAAGAGATGTCAAGACACTATCTGATTATGACCAAGTGTTCCGTGGGTCAATCAAAATTGGAAAGAAATATTGTAAAGGAAAAATGGGCAAGGGGACAAGTAGCGCGTAGAAGAGTAGATGTACTGAAACTGCTATACCATGGAAGAGAAAGGCCATAGACAAAAGGATGTTAACCTTGGGAAGGATGGTTATTGAGAACACCAAGCCTAAAGAATAAAGTTCACATTAATGCCCAATCCCTTTTTACGCAAATCACCAGCTGGGAAGGTTGATTATCTACATTGTGAAAAGTAGCTATGAGAAACTTGATCCCCAACGCGTCATTGATCACTCTTGAAGAGGTCATAAATTGTGTGAATTTGTTAGCCAAGGGAAAACAAAGGTTTGAAGAGACTGGTAACTTATTGACCCTATATAAAATAAAGAGATGTATTTACACCCAACATCATCCTTTTTGTTAACAAGTGAAAGGTTTCCATCAGTGTATGGGCTGATAATTCTATGTGATCTGGGACAAAAGTTGAAGTGATGATTTAGAAGGTTGTTAGAAATTTGGAAATAAAGATAGAGGCACAAGAAAATAGGGTAATAAAGTTATTCTTAACTTCATGGTTGATATTGAAAAGAAAATAGGAAGAGCTAGGTGTTTCAGAGGGTGTCTACGTGTAGCATTGTCTTGGTATATTAAAACTATCAACTCATCATCCACAAAAGTTGGCCATCCCATCATTGACAAAAAGCACGTTAAGAAATATTATGGGGATTTTGTAAAAGTAGGGAAGTGAGGTAAGAAACCTATAGCTTAATTGCATGTGTTTATGGTCTATATTTGGACATAGTGTTGTGTTCACAAATGATCATCGTTGAGTTTGGTGATCATGCAACAAGTTGTAATCTTGAGTTTTGACTATAGGGGCTATTTTAGGACACCTATATACAACTCCTTGGCCTATAAATAGCACCTATAATAAAAACTCAAGATTACAACTTCTAGCATGATAACCAAATTCAACAATAGCATGCAGACTAAAACAATTTTTGAATCTTTAGAATAATTAATTTTCTATATTAGTTGCATGTATGGCTTAGTACGACCTTGTCCCACTACTGAGGGTTGTAAATAATTTTGTAAATCTATTTATTATGTATTGTGTTCATCTTGAAAAAATTTCAGCTATGTATTGTGTTTTCTTAATTATTTATATTTTTGTTATGTTTTTATTCCAATTAAGGGATGACATTGAAACTTATGATAAATTAAAGGATGAAAATTGAATAAATGTATCTGTATTATATAAGAAGGTAGTTTGATCTAATTTTATGTGTGTTAAACTAGATGTGGTTGGGCAATATATGAAACATTGCATGAATTAAAAGTTAAATTGTAATTTTGGATTAAATTCTATGAATTTGATTAGATTGAACACAACATTATTTCAATCATTGCTGTGATTCATAAATTCTAAGGAACAAAATTAATTTGTGCTTATAGTTAGATCTTATGTATAAAATAAATTTCATCCCCTTAGACTTTTGGCTAGGATTTGTGAGAATTTAAGTTGTGTGCCAAGTTTTCTGAATTTTGTTTTCTATCATAAGGTTGTTACGTTTTCTCTTAGTTGTTTCAAGATAGGACAAGATTTTGAAGTTATTTTCTACCTTACCCTTCTATCCTTTAGAGTTTATTCATTGGGTATAGTTTAGTGTAAGTTATCTTATCCAAATTCTACTTGTCCCTCAAAGAGGTAACAAAATTCACTTAGTTCCCATTGAGCTATACGGTCACAGTTTTCCATACCTTGGGTTCTATTTCTAGCAAGGGTCTAAAAATGAGTGGGATTGAATTCTCATCTTCTATTGAAGCCCGTGTCAATACTTGCATCAAAATAGAAGAGGTTGAAATAAAAAATGTAGAGAGAGATACCATATATCAACCAATGATTAGCACCTTTGGCCCAACATGTTGATGTGGGAGACAACAAAATTACCTAGCATGTAGATCAAGTGAGTTGTAGAAGATACAATACAAAACTATTGAAGTAGTAAATAAAAACACATTTGAAAATTGAATACTTGCAAAACAATGCAATTATATTCAATAAGAAAGGTTTGGGTATACTAAATACTAAAACAAAGCACAATAAGGCAGACCAGGAAGGGCAATATTCCTAGACTGTGGATGGCCAACAACACTGAGAATTAGAATTCTTGTGATCAGAAAGCGGGAAATATTCCCTAATTAATTTTTCTTACCATGGGAGATGTGTGTTATAGGTTATAGCTTGTCCATTCGATGTTATGTGCATCCATTTTGGTCTCTTGTTATAGAATTACCTATATTTATGTATCATTACAAGAAAATAGCTCAAAAAAGGAACAATTATGAAAACAATCAATCTTCCATAATGATTCATAGTTTCCCTTCTTAAATGGGGTTAATTGGACTTCCAGGTATGCAATGGACTAGTAGTTACTATAACATGGTGCAAACTCGAGACCAAAGATTCCATATGGCCACTAAGTTATCCACATGGTGCATTTTACAAGAGAGAAAGGATATGCAAAGAAGTCACGATTAGTGTGCATAACATGGTGATGCAAAAATTTCTTGAGCATGTGCAAAGGATATTATGCAACATTCCTTATTTTTTTGTCTCGAAACAGGGTGTATTAATCAAGTCGAGTGAATCCTGGGAGATGAAAAATTTATTGGGATGATAGTGCGAAGGTTTTTGAAGATCAACCTTCCTTAAAGTCCTTACTTTTGAAGATTGTGCAAATGGACCATTGAAATAGAATAAGAGCAGATTCTACGATGGACCATTGAAATATCATAAGAGTGATACCAATGTTGTTGATCTAGGGAATTCCTATTAGATTGTGCAAATGTGCGATGTATAATCCGTATGTGACCAAAAACAAACAATATTGCCACAATGAAAAGGTAATCTTGAGGAAATCTACTTGGATCCACCAAAGTGTCAATCTACACACATAGCCCTATTTGAAGTTTAGAAGAGTGAAACTTACAAGTTACACTGATAGAAGTGTCCAAAGGGAAAAAAATGAAGAATAAAAAACTCCTCAATTATTTCTTGATAAATATACTGAATTGGATTTACTTCCAAAATCCTTGCATCATGTGGTTGATATTGTCATCAGACATGTTGAGTGATAATCCAAGTGTGTAAATCATCATTATTTGCATGTATTCAAACCCCAACTCCACATATTTTTTTGAGAGGAACTATTATTTCTCATTGCCCTATTTTGGACTTATATAGATTTTCCCATAAATGTTCCAAGTGGAGATTGAGTTTGACTAAGAAAGTGGGCTCAAATGACAGTATTGTTCTCATATAATTGGAAAAATACATTTTGATGTATAGACATATATCAACTTCAGCAATTAAAAGATGAGAACCCTTGCCTACATGGGATAGCCAATGTATAGTGGAGATGTGACATGCAGCCAACCTATTGTTTAAAGGATGTGGGTGGTAGTTGGTGACAATGTTTGATGACTCCCTAATACACCTACAAAGTCACGCAACAAGATGAAAATTTTTAGTGTTTCATCTATTTTTTCAATGATCTTAATGGCATCTATATGAAACTTTTCTCTAAGAGTTTACAACTGACTAATGGAGTATTACAGACTTCTATGGTGTCTCCCTATAAACCTATCCTAAACTACACTATTTGCTCATAAGTACATTCAACAAAATTGATTGGGGCTCTACTTCGTTGTTTCTTAACTCCGCACACTTTTATCCACCACCTTTTCCTCTCTTTTAACTTTGATAAACTCATCCTCATCATATGCGACACCTCCCCGCTTCTCTCTTTGTGTTGGCTCTTTCTTCCTGCTTAAATTTAAATTTTGAACTTGAGTTAATTAATTGTATGAGCCATAAAGAAACGAGACCAAGCAACATTAAATACACTCATATAAGCACAAAAGAACTTTTTGAAGAAAAATAGAAATAAGGATGCCAAGACATTGAGGTACTTTCAAAATGCAATAATTAATTCAATTTTTCCAAGGATAGCAACAATTGCACATTCCAAAGAAGCATGGGATATTTTACAAAATTTCTATCAAGGTCATTTCAAGATGAAGCTAGTTAGATTATAGATGTTAAGGAGAGATTTTTAAACTCTACTGATGAAGTGTAATGCCCATCCCATTACCACCTCTTGATTGTAGTTGTGTGGGCTCAAGTTGGCCCTTGCTTTGAGTGAGTTTGTTGTTCTAGCATCATGCTTACGATATGAATAATTCATAAAATGAAACAATTAAATGGAGCGTAAGAAATGTAGTACTACGTTTCTAAAATTAGAATATTAGACATTGATTAAGGATAAAATTAATTGTATGGAGATCTATCTTCGTATCTCATCGCTCCTTTAAAGTCAAGAGTACAATCATCTATATTTAAGAAAGCTCTAAAGTTCAAGCTTCCATGACACCTTATTTTTGGTAGGAGTCAAGCCTCAGTGTAACACAATTTAACACCACCTTTGTGGATAAAGAGACTCCCATTCATCGTGTTATTTGTGTTCCGTCCTAGTAGAAGCTCTTGATGGACATTCATAACCTCTTTCCATGATTTGTTAAAATATTGGTAGCATTTAAATTAACCATTTGTAATATAAAATAATAAGGGAAGTTTTGAAGTGTGCTTTTACGAACTAACCCTTTAGAACTCTTGAGGTGCCTTCAGCTTGTGTGGTCACGTCATTATTCTTATGATCCTTTAAACTCGAGATCATTTACGAATCTTGAATTTTGAAACATATATATGTATAAGCACGTCTAATGTTAAATGTTGATCTAACTAAATTTGATTACAATATAAATAAAAGGATCCACATAATTTCCAAATGAGGAAACTAACGCATTAGGAGAGTGTTTTAACAGGAGTGGGTAGGATTTTGGTTAAAGTGAATTTTAAAATAATAAAACAATAATGACAATAAGTTATTTTAAATGTTTGAGAAAATTGAATGATTTAAATCATTTGAAATTTAAAATGTTAACAACAAAACAAAAATGAAAAGAAATAAATTATCAAATAATCTTAAATCCCTCAAAGTTTTGTTGGAGCTAGTGCCAACCTCAAACCAAGAAATAATTAATAGAAAAATTTGGTTAATATGAGATTTCATCCATGAGAGAATTTTTGGTCTGTGTGTTAATGAATGAAGAAGGCTTCTAGGCAAAGGATGGTTTGGACAAACTCATTGGTTTTGTTTGAAGTTTTCTTGGTGTGAAAGCTGAGTGGAGCAGAAGACTTGGATGCAATTTGGATTTCCTATTTTTCTCCAAAAAATTAAGCAGAAACCTTATGAAGGAAGATGCACCTGGATGTCTCATATAGGCTTTAGCTTTGTCATAGTCCTTGTGGTCGTGAAAATCTCTTACTACTTTCTCTTCACCATTTTGGGTTTGGTTTGATTGATTTCAAGTGAAAATGGTGAACCTTATTTTAGCACCTGAATTTAATCCTCCTCCTATGTGCCAACAATGAGGTATGGGTTTTTCAGCAAATTCATAGTATAGTCTTCAGATGGAATGCAAAAGACCTTGTTGATAATTTTTGCACTCATGCAAAAATGGGCAACTCAAAACTTAATCATTATGTTCAAAAATTTTGGTGAAGTATACCTAAGCTAAAGGAAGTTTCAATGTTATCAGTTATTTCTGAATTAGTTACAAGATTAAGTGAAATCTGTAGTTATGTGTGTTGTATCAAAATAGAATAGATCACATAGTCTAAAATTTCATGCCATCTTCAGCAAAAGAACACAAAGCCCCAAAGGACAACTATGTTGTCTTGATTAAAAAGACATATTACAAATCAAATGAAGTGTTGAGTTTTGAAGCAGCAAATAGAAATGTAGATTACATAAAGTCAGAGTTCTTTACTAAATGTTACAAGTTCTCATCAATGTTCTTTCCTTCATGATTAAGGAATTCAATTATGTTACTGAGTTTCTGAGTTTTTTAGTTCATTATACAGTCCATACAGAAAATCTAGAATGCAAAAAGAAATACACAACTCATTTTCAGAATTCAATGTTTTATTCACAAGTAGAGTCAAATGTTTCCCACACAAGCCGTGGGATGTAATTGTAAAGTAAAGTAAAACTACTGAAAATAAAGGTACACATGCATGAAAGAGAAAGCAAAGGAGTATCAGTGAACCCATCATTGCCTTTGGGTTTCTATTCTTTGATTGAAGCATTTTCATCTTCACCTTTGTTTCTTCTTCATCTTTATTGTAGAAGCCATTGTACCTGAAAAATAAGAAGAGAATTAACTATCAATTACGAGCTCAGGGATCAAGTCATATTCCAACACTATCCTACTTTGTGCATATGAATCTTCTCCTAACATGAGATGTATTCTACTTGAAGAACAAAACTGAATGCATGCTTTATTCACTTAGAAAGAAGAAGGAGAAAAGAACGAAGAAAACATGGACATAAGAGAGCCCAAAAATCCTAATTATTTTCTATCTGTTTTCCTAAGTGTGCAGGTACAGGTTGCAGCCATAAGGATAAAGGCAAAAACTAGTTGCTATAGGCAAAAGCTAGTTGCTACAGGAAAAAAAAAAAAATTCGAAGCTAGTTACTATGGGAAAGGATAAATTTTCAAATTAGAAGAAATAATTTGTCCATTAGATTATACAATGCTGAGATACAAATGATTTGCAGTTACAGAAAAAGAAGTCATTTAGAATGAAAATAGAGATACCGCCATATTAAATAAGTACAACTATCTATACAAGGGATTGATCAAATATAGATACAACTACAGGTGAAGCTCAAGTACAGAATTTAAGTACAAAAGAAGATGGAACTACATTTTTACTAGACTTGAATTGTTCAACATGCATGAGTTGTAGACAAAGTTCCAGAAATAATATGTTATGCATAGGTTCAAAAAACAATATACATTATTTTCAGAAAAGTCAAGAATATTGTTATAGTCAAGCATTTAATAGATGTGATTTTCATAAAACAATGGAATTTCAAACACTCATCTCATGGAGAATTTCAATGTTCAAGTGATGACAATGTTGAAAGTTTGAAGAAATTATTCTCAAAAGGTGCTATAGAATTTTAGGCAAAATCAAGTTGATCCTGAGACAATGAATTGTAACAAATGGATTCTCTATAATATAAAATTGAACCAAAGATTTCAAAATGGACCTGAAGTAATGTACAGAACCTATATTTACAGAAAGTCATAACCATATTCTACAATATTCTCAACAAATGGTGAGATAACAGGTGTCCTAGCACAAAGCACTCTTACAGAGAGGAGGCTGAAGTACAAATGTCCATAAAGAAGAAAATACTCCATGTTCACTGCAGTAAAACAAAGGAAGGTTCAAAGTAAATCAGAGTTTCATAAAAAGAAAACACATGATCACAGAGTCTTTTCAAAGTTCATTTCATCAATGGCCAAGAATGACAGATACCTAGAACTCAAAAAATATAGATCTATAATTCATGATGCAAATTGGGCCGAAGAACAAACTCACTGTAGATAATCAAATGGTCAGAACTTTCAAGCAACCAGATGATGAAGTGAGAGGTCCATAGGCCCACGTGATGTTTCAAACTCAGAATTCAATCAGGAAAAACAAATTACAGAACCCACGAATATTTCCAAAAGTTCAGTGATACATTTAAAGAAGAAAAGAAAAGGAAGTTTACGCATGCAAGAGAGATTACCTATAAACGACTATGGCAGTCAAGAAATGAAACCTCAGCTTTCAAAAATATATAGAGGCACGAATGGTACAGAGGATAAAAGGATAGAGCCAATCTTAAAGAAACAATAATGGTGGCCCACACTTCGCCCACTGCATAGAAACCATGAAACCATGAAACCGAAATAACAGAGAATATTTTGCAGAGAAGGAGCTCCAAAATACAGCAAATGCCGAGCTCCAACCAAAACAGAATAATGGCATCAGGAGGAAAATTTTCTAGGGCTTCACCTATACAGCCGAAAAATCCAAATGAATGTGCTTTAGGGTAAAGTTCCCTTTATTTTCTGAACCCAAGAAACGGGTTAACTTGAACTCAACCACAGTCAAGATCAACGATCGCTAAATACAGGGTACAAGATCAATGTCCTTAGGTCATCACAACAACCAATGGTAACCACGGTCAGGATACCGCCATCAATTTTCAATGTGGTTCAGAACCCTAAACACGGGTCATAAATCAACGGTCTGCGATCAAACAGGGTATAGAGATCAATGACAAATAACAAGGCATGACTTTTCAAAATAAACCACAAGGGTTATAGTTGAGCTGACTAGAGTTGTTGCCACTTCCCAAGTCACCGTGGAAGGGAATAGCCCACGTGTTCACTAAAAAAATCATTGCAAATGAATTTAAAAAGTCTAACCCAAGTGCATACCTCAAATAATTTTGAAGGGGCGACCAAATCATATATCATGATCACCGAAAAGGTGAATATTATAATATGCCAAGGCCGACATAATCAAAGGAGTGGTTGAATGTATTATGATGCCTATGCCATGGCCAAAGGAGATATCAATATCAGACCATGTGCACATAGCAGGTGGTCCCCACAGGAGGAATTATTTTTGCAAATATTGCTAAGTATTGTAATTATTTTGCTCACATACATGGAGTTGTATTTTGCATGCCTTCACAACATGAAAAAATAGAGAAGAAGACAGAGTTGCATGTTCATGGAGAGAGACTTGCCTAGCAAGCAACCTTATTTTTAGCAAATTATTCACCCTTCTTTTCTTAAAAATAGAATAGTTAACTTCAATTTGACTGTAGTGTAAGTAAGGCTAATAATGCCTATTTGTAATTGCATGCTCTATTTTTCCCTTTATCTATTATTAAATAACGGATAAAAAATAGATGCATGGGTGTGTACAAGCCTTAGGCTTCTTTTAGGGAGAGGGTGAATTTTATTTTTGCTATATATTATGTGCCTTTGCAAAGGACTTTGGAAATTCTAGAGGAATTTTTGGATATATGAGTACTGAAGAAAATTTTGTCAGTTTTTCCCTCTGAGTGTGAAGTATTTTATGCCTTTCCAAGTTATTTTGTAGTCTTGTGTATGTTTATATTAATCTTGTGAATGTAAATTCCCTGATCAATCACGTTACCCTACTGCAAATTCAGTATTTTCTGCTTAATTTTAATGTGCATGTTAACTTATTAGTACTGTTGTGATTCTCCCTCAGTATAATCAAGTGTTTTTCCCTTAGATATTCTAGAGAAAAACTATTGGTTCTTGCATCAAGAATCCTTCCAAAATCAGTTGTGCATATACTCAGTCAAAGTCCTCATACAAATATGGTGTATCACCTTAGTTTTAATCATTTTACAAGCATCGTTTACCCTCAAACTCTCATAAATTAGTTTAGGATACACCAATAAGGAACCGGCCTTGATACCAAAGACTCACCTCAAAATAGGTATACCCATAGACCTGAGGTGTTTCCATTGTATCTACAAAAGAGAGAGATCAATTGTGCAAGATTAGAAAACCTGCAGCCATCTCTCTACAGGGTGCACTTTCGAGAGATAATAGACCTCTTTGGCCCTAGATATTTTAGATAATTTGTAACACCCCAGAGAAGACTAATTTAACCCCTGCACTAGGCGTGGAAATTGTTTGATGAAATGCTTCAAAGCATGTGGTTTCATGGACAACTTGGAGTACTAGAAGAGCACCAATGGTTTTGTTGAAAATGGCTTGGAAAACCTCATACAAAAAAAATGTAATTATTAGGTGTAAAAGTAGATGCCCCTCCTTTGTTTGTTTGCTACCAGCCTGTGCCAAATTGGTGATGTGAAGTTGGGTATGCAAAAAAAAGATTTTTTTTTGTTTTAAAAAAAAGAGCGTTGGAAGTTTAAAAGAAAATGCATTTTGAACATGTGTAAAGCTACACCCCATAGCGTGTTGTTGGTTTACAATCTTGTGCCAAAATGGGAGTTGGACAAGGCATGTGACTTGTTTGACAAATTGTCTAAGAGAAATGAGTCCTTGGGGATGCTTTTCTTGCACAATGTGGCAAGTTTGGTATGAATAATGTGGAAGCACAAACAAGGCACGTGCACAATTTAAAAAAATGTCTCAAAAGAATGATGTGGTTGAAGTTGGTTGCTGTCATGTTTGACAAAGTATGCAAATGTGGGACTTCACGCTATGCATGAGAACTGTTTGCTAAACTACCTGAAAGAATGTGGGTTCATGGATAGCAATGATTGTTGAATGACCACAAGAGGTATCTATTGAAAATGCATTGGAGGCCCTTGACATCACCAATAATCCCATCAAGAACTCTTTCTTTTTTTGTTTTGTTTTAATGGCATGGTGAATAGACATTTGACTAAGAGCATACGCTATAGGGGTAGGGGTTTTGAAATAGTGAATGGGAAACAAACAAAGCATAAAAAATAGTGGAATTTGGTCCATTGTTATAGCCTAAAATCCCTTGTAGATGTGTGTGCTTGGATTAGAGGCATGAGGGTGGTCTTAAGCTCTAATATATTCTTGCATTGGGTAAAATGAGAGCTTTGGAATAGTTACAGACAACCATCAAAGTATGAATAAAAGTAGTGTTCATTAGATGTAATAATGGGGAAAACTTAGCTATGCTTGTAACCCGATCAACGAATGCTCTAGTTGTGGACTCATATCTTGTGCACATATAATTGACTTAATTCCCCTCATACCACTTCATTTCCCATGCATGCACGTTCATCTCAATTTATCCTTGCACAATTTATGTGTTCTAGTTTTCTTAATTTGAATGGAGTTGTAAATCGAACTAAAGAAGAGTAAAATTTGGGTGAATAAAAAAAATGTGTTTCCTATAGAAAATTGTACCTCTATTTGGTATGTACTTGAAGATAATCCATGAATGTAAACACTACTCTCTCCATTACCTTGTTTTGTAATCCATTTAGGAGCCTAGCGGGCTAGTTCACAGCTTTAAACAGTTGCTGAAAGTTAAAAATACAGTTTGGTTTTGACCCGTTGTTTTAGCCATAGGTGTGGAAATAGATTTTAACTTCCACATACATCTAATATTTATACAAGACAATCACAAAAGATCCTCTGTTTGGAGGAAAAACATCCCACAAACTAGCTTTCCTGATAGGTTTTATAGGCCTTTAGTCATTGGGGGAAAAGCCTGCTTAGGGTGCATTTACGATCGGTAGCTCCGAAAGGACAAGGCTGCTTAGGTGCATTTACGATGGTTTTTCAAATGTTTATTTAAAGCAACTTTTCTAAATTTGACATTTTTGGAAACTTGTGTCTAATTGTTGAAAATTGTCATATGACCTTATCCAAGCAAAATATTGATAGGAAAACTTTGTAAAAATGAATACATGACTTTCAGAAACTTTTTGTTGATAGTTTCTTGTAAAGAAATTGATTATGAAAAAAAGGTGTTTTCTCTCTCCTTTATCTCTCTCATTGGCTTTGCAAATGATTTGAAATGGCATTGCATTGCTTAATCTCCTTTGAAGTGTGGTGAATATATTTTCATTATTGTTAGAAAACTCCAAATAACATAAATTGTGCATGATTGTAGTTTGATGACATTCCAGATGTTGTGCTGACCATACGGTGTTTGCTAGTACGCGAAACGAAAACCAAATGGTAGCATTACTGGAGTTTTTGTGATATGGATTATCGTTGAAAAATACATGTAATATTAAATTGATGTATCAACACTATGTTTATAATCATGAATGTTATTTATGGATTATGTTGTGATGAGTGAGATATTGTAGTGTATTGGTATCGTAGGGAAAACAAGCATTCTATTTTAAGGATGATTTTGATTATAGGTATATATCTTACTAATGGTGTAGATGTACATTTTAACTAGAAATGAAATGAACATGTTATAATTGTGCTCCTATGTGAATGAAGTGATTTTGTATTCTTGCGTGTGTTACCAAAATGCTCGAAACACTCAGAAGTAATAAAACTACCTTATTTAAGAATGGTTATGGTTGACCACTTTTAGGAGGTTATTATTTTAAAATTCACCCAATTGAACCCAATTTATCAACCCTTGAGAAGGTTACCCAACTGAGCACTGGGTTATTTGTGTTCTGTTCACCTTGTCAGGTTTAAGTGAAGTTTCGATTTCTAGATGTTTCTCAAAGGGATTGTCTTGTTAATATGTGTCTTTGTGTTAGATACCACCTGATATTTTCTCCGAGATATGCCTTGAAAAAAATCTTCTCATGTGTTCCTAGAGGCTTCATATTACTTTTTAGGCATGTGTGTCAAAAGGATTTCTTATGTTCATGGAAGTATTCATGTTATTATAGTTAAGGATGCAATACCCCTTTGTCACATGATTGATGTATTGCATATCAACATTTTTAGATGGTTTCCTTTTATGCTAAGTCTCCTGGGAAGGACCAATCTTTGTACGTGTATGGGATCATTAAGAGCAATAAGGAAAGTAAAGTTGATTCTTGAAATGTTCAAGTTTACTTTGGCAAACCATAAAGTTAGGTGGTATCTCACTTAGTACCTCTAATAAAATCCTAACTCTTTTACATGCAAACAATATAAACCAGACAAGTGAAAATTAGAATTACCTTAGACTTAGTTAGGCCTTCTTTTATTGTTGAAATTTTCTTATGAATTGCTCCACTTGAGTTTGAGTATTCAAGCAACTTAATCTCTTGTTTAAAAAAAAAACTTATTGCACATAACTATTTTGGAAACAATCCTAATCGATGATTGAACCATAACAACTAAAAGTGTCAGAAAAATGTGAGTTTAGCTGAAACAAAAACTCTAGTTGGAGATTAAGAGGTAAGAGACTTTCACATGTGCAATAAAATATTTCAATCTATTATTGAGTTATCGAAATGATAGTAATAGAGAAAAGAACCCAAGTAAGTGTATTTTTTATAAGTTAATTCTAAAATGAAATGAATAATTTGTAGCCTTGTGAATGAGATTATATATTTAAATGTTAAGTGCTCTTCAAACCTTTAAAGATAAAAATGGAAAACTAAATATGACAAAGATCTAACCATGAAAATGTAATATTATGAAAAGTTCCAATTCATGAAGCTCATGTTGTGGTTGGTTCACGTTTTCATTATTGCTCATGTATATAAGTGTGGTGTTGGTTTGCATCCCGTGTCATCTTGCTAATTGCATATCCTTCATGTTCGTGTAAATGTTGCAAGAGGTTTCATACAATCTCTTGCGAGTCTTCTTGGTGTCGAATAGTTGTATCAAGCAAAATGAATGCAAAAAAAATTAACTTGGTATTTTGGTCATGTGTTTCGGTCCCACATGGGTGGGCACTACATGAAGTAATCAAAATCCATCAGTGATTTCTCATAATGACAATGACCATATTAAATAAAATTAGGACAAATGGAGACGTTATTGAAGATCACAGGATCATAGAGAAGGTATTGAGGAGTCTCCCAATCATATTTTATCATGTTTTTGTAGCAATGGAAGAGTCCAAGGACTTGAAACAAATAACAGATGATGAAATTATGGGTTCTTTGCAAACTCATGAACAAAGAATGAGTAGTTCATTCAGTTCTTCCAATGAACAAGCCTTCAAGAAAAACATGAATGTGAGATGTAGGGGGAGAGGAGCCAAATGAAAGAGGAAGAGGAAGGAGAAACAACACTTCTAGAGGTGGCTCCACCTAAACGTATGATAAATCAAACATCCAATGCTATTATTGTAAGAATCATGGACACTATACTAGTGAATGCAGGAAGAAAGAGTATGATATGAAATCTCATAATGAAAGTTATACTAATGAAAAAGAGGTTGAACCTAAAAAACATGGAAAGGGTGGAAGCCTTTTTTTAATCTACAATGTAACTAAGCAAAGCAACAAATAAATATGATATTTAGATAGTGCATGTAGTAACCATATGTGTTGGCAACAAAGGAATAATAAAAAATATAGATGAAGTAATCAAATATAAAGTAAATATGGGAACAAATGAAAAGTTCCATGTAATAGGAAAAGGAAGCATATCCATACTCACCAAGCAAGGTGATAAGAGACAAACTCATGATGTTTTTTGTATGTCAGGGTTGTAGTATAACCTTCTAAGCATTAGGCAGATAGTCTAGAAAGGATATAAGGTGAGATTTGAAGATGAAGAATGCATAATCTATGATAGAAGTGGAGGCAATAAGAAACTTGAAATAGTGAATATGACACAAAATAAGATGTTTCCTTTGAGTATGCAAAGTAAGATAACAAAAACATTTAAAACAGTGTAATTGATTGATCAACTATATGGCATCTCAAGTATAGAGATTTGAGTTTTAGTGGGTTGAATATTGTTTTATAGGAAGAAAATGGTAAGAGAGAATACCCCCAATTTAATAACCAGATAAAGTATGCGAGGGCTGCATATTGGGAGAAAGCAACATAGAAATGTTTTTCCCTCAAGTAAGTCTTGGAGAAAAAGTTCACCACTCAAGTTGATACAATCAGACCTATGTGGTCCCATAAAGTCTCCTTATTTAGTAATTTGTATTTCATTACATGCATAGATGACTTCAACAAAAGGAAATAGGTATATTTTTAAAAAAAATCAGAGACATTTGAAGTATTTAGACAATTCAATGCAATGGTAGAGAATCACATTACATAAAAACATTGAGAATGGACAGAGAGGTAGAATACAGGTCAAATCATATTTTGATTTTTTACAAAAGAACATGGGATTAAGAAGAAATTTACAGTGAAGTATAACACCGTAGTAAAATTTGTAGATGAAAGGGAAATCTGAACTATTCAAGAGATGGAAAGAAGCGTGATTAAAGTCAAAGGATTTCTTAATGAGTATTGGGGTTGAAGCAGTTTGAACAACAGTCTATCTGTTAAATAAATGTCCTACTAAACGTGTTTGAAACATGATACATCAATAGGCATGGAGTGGAAGGTGTAGAAACAAAATCATAAAATTATTATTTACATCACGCATCTAAATATGTCATTATATGCATGTTTCTTAAGCAAGAAAACTAGACATTAATAACGCTTGTTTTTCTTTTACATTGTTTTATCCTTTTCATACTCTTATCATTTACTTTTTTCAAATGAATACTCTACTTTTGTATATTGGAAAACATGTAACCTAGATTTTCATTTACCATTATATCCTCCGAGCATCATGGATAGTACCTCTCATTAGGAACAAAAGCGCCCAAGTGCTACTATCTCCTTTGGGTGCTTCTACCATTTTCTCTGCATTTATCAAATTCAAAATCCCACATCATTTTTTATCTTTTCTAATCACTTTGGGTTGGAATTTTTAGTTGTTAATTACAAAATTCAAAAAAATCTTATGACTTACTATTATTAAGGGTTGGATAATTAGGGGCTATTACTTACTATCTACTAATTAGGAAAATAACAACAGTCAAATACTCTATTTGAGTTGAAGTATTAACTGCATAAGAGGGCCAATTTCTGAATTTCATCTTACACATTCATCTTGGGGGAAAAGTAGTTATAGCCCACTATCTTGGTGTGCATGGCACAATGGAAACCTAGTTTCATGGGACACGATTCAATCTCACACAAACACAATAGAATTACATAGAGTATGAAATGTAGTGTAACGCTTTGTGAAGATTACATTGGGGTAACCGCCGAGATCAATCTAACTCAAACATATGCATTATTTCTTTTATCCAATGTTTGTTTGAGCCTTATGTGGGTATCTAGGGTTTGTTTTGCAAGTTTGGGTGTGATAGAAAAACCCTACAATGAGGCTAGAGTGACAAAGAGAGAAAGGAAGAAGACCTTGTCAGACCCTAAGAAGATTAGATCCAGAACTGTTGCCAAGATGCTAGAGTCTACTTCAGAAACTAGTGCCCGGGTGGTTCTTTTCAAAGGAGTTTTAGGTTCCACTTTCCCGCACAAATATTTTTTGGTCTAGATCCTTGATGTTCTATTTAGTTTCCAGCCCAAAATTAGCCTAAATACCTTAATACAAGCTAAGTCACTTCTATTTGACTATTGCTTATACTTTCTTATTTCTCACATGATAGATTTCCCTTGTTACTATTGTATTCATTTTATTTCCGTCCTCTAATTAAAATTTAATTTCTATTAATTCATAAGGAAACCAAGTGTTGAGCACTTAAGAGTTTTTGGATGTGTCACATACACACTTGTTCCCAAGAAAATAAGATAAAAGTGGGATAACATAGGAGAAAAATGCATCTTCATTGGGTATAATAAACAATACAAAGCTTATAGATTGTACAATCCAATCACAAAAGATCTAATAATCACTCTAAATGTTCAATTCATAGAAGAAGCATCATGGGGAGATGTACAAAAAGTGTAGCAATCACAATAAAAGGTAAGTGGAAATTTTATTGAAGCAGAAACAACAGATAGTACAATCAATAATGCACCGAGTTGGAGCCTTATCTCACAAAGGGGTGAGTGGTCAAGTGGCAACAGCTAACAAGTTACACAAGGAGGTGCTCATGAGGCAACTTCATCATCTTTCGACTCAAATCAGCACCAAGTGAGAACAAGGAGTGTAACAAGAGGCTATGAGCACAAGGTATATGAAATGAAGGATGAAGAAGCAATTTAATTCCACATACATCTAATATTTATACAGACATCACAAAAGATCCTCTGTTTGGAGAAAAACATCCACAAACTAGCTTTCCCTGATAGTTTTTTATAGGCCTTTAGTCATTGGGGGAAAAGCCTCTATGGTGGCATTTACGATCGGTAGCTCCGAAAGGACAATGCTGCTAAGGTTGCATTACGATGGTTTTCAAATGTTTATTTAAAAAAGCAATATCAAATATTTTAGAATTTTATATAAATATTTTATGACCTGTATCCCAGCAAAATTTGATAGGAAAACTTTGTAAAAATGAATACATGACTTTCCACCCCAGAAACTTTTTTGTTATAGGTTCTGTAAAGAAATTGATTATGGAAAAAAGGTGTTTTCTTCTCTCTCCTTTACTCTCTCATTGGCTTTGCAAATGATTTGAAATGCAGTGGCATTGCTTAATCTCCTTTGAAGTGTGGGGAATATATTTCATCAGTATTGTTATAAACTCCAAATACATAAATTGGCATGATGGTAGTTTATGACATTCCAGATGTTTGTGCTGCCAATACGGTGTTTTGCTAGTACGCGAAACGAAAACCAATGGTAGCATTACTGGAGTTTTTTGTGATATGGATTACGTTGAAAACATACAGTAATAGTATTGAATGTATCCCACTATGTGTATAAGCATGAATGTTATTTATGATTATGTTTGATGAATTGAGATATTTGTAGTGATTGGTAATCTTGGGAAAACAATCATTCTATTTTTAAGGCGGATTTGATATAGGTATAATCTTACTATGGTGTAGAATGTACCGTGTAACTAGAAATGAAATGAACAGTTATAATTGTGGCTCCTATGTGATGAAGTGATTTTGTTATTCTTGCGTGTGTTACCAAAATGCTCGAAACACTCAGAAGTAATAAAACTACCTTATTTAAGAATGGTTATGGTTGACCACTTTTTAGGAGGTTATTATTTTAAAATTCACCCAATGAGAACCCAATTTTCAAACCCTTGAGAAGGTTACCCACTGCGCACTGGGTTATTTGGTGTTCTGTTTCACCTTTCAGGTTTAATTGAAGTTTCGATGTCTAGAAATTTTCCTCAAAGTGATTGTCTTGTTAATATGTGTGTCTTTGTGTTAGATACCACCTGATATTTTCTTTTCCTCCGCGATATTCCTGACAAACTCTTCTCATGTGTTGCCTAGAGGCTTCATATTACTTTTTAGGCAGTGGTCAAAGGATTTCTTATGTTTCATGGAGTATTCATGTTTTATAGTTAAGGATGCAATACCCCTTTTGTCACATGATGAATGTATGCATATCAACATTTTTAGATGTTTCCTTTTATCTAAGTCTCGCTGAAGGACGCAATCTTTGTACGTGTATGGGGATCCATAAGAGCAATAAGGAAAGTAAGTTGATTCTTGAAATGTTCAAGTTGTTACTTTGGCAGAAGACATAAAGTTAGGTGGTATCTCACTAGTAACCTCTATAAATCCTAACTCTTTACAATGCAAACAATATAACCAACAAGTTTAAATTAGCATTACCTTAAGACTTATTCGTGCCTCTTTTATTGTTGAAATTTCTTATATGAATTTGGGGGGGCTCCACTTGAGTTTGAGTATTCAAGCAACTTATTCTTGTTTAGTTTAAAAAAAAAACTTATTGGTCACTAACTATTTTGGAACAAATCCTAATCGATGAATTGCACCATACAACTCAAAGGTCAGAAAAATGTGAGTTGAGCTGAAACAAAGTTGTTGGGGTTGTTGAGTTTTTATTTTGTGGATTTGATTTTAAAATGGATTCTAGCAATAACTCATGGCAACAACCCCCAATATTTGATGGGAAGTTAATTCTAAAATGAAATGAATAATTTATAGCCTTGTGAATCAGATTATATATTTAGACATGTTAAGTTCTCTTCCCAAGAGTTTATGGATAACTAGTGGAAAACTAAATATGACAAAGATCTAGGTACCATGATCATGCAATATTATGAAATGTACTCGCACAAGGCATGAAAGAATCATGTTGTGGTTGGAAAATCAGGAAATAATTATTGCAAAGGCTATATAAGTGTGCTGTTGGTCAAAATACAGTGTCATCTTGCTAATTGCAATTTACCTTCAGGGATAGCAGTGTAAATGCTACAAGAGGTTTCCAAACAAGCATCTTGCGAGTACTTCTTGGTGTCAAATATGTTGTATCAAGGAAAATGAGAAGGTGCAAAATAAATCAAATTGGAAAATTGGTCATGAGGAGGTATTTTGAGTCCCACATGGGTGATGCACTAAGAATCAAGTAACCAAAATCCATCAGTTTTTTCTCATAATGAACAATGACCGTAGTCAATCAAATGAGGACTAATGGAGATATTGTTGAAGACCATAGGATCATAAAGGAGGCATTGAGGAGCCTTCCAACCAAATTGGATCATAGTTGTTTGTTGCAATAGAAGAGTCCAAGGACTTGAGGCAAATGACGGTTGATGAAATTAATGGGTTCTTTGCAAACCCATGAATAAAGGATGAGTAGGACAGCCAGCTCATCCAATGAACAAGCCTTCAAGAACAAACACAAATGTGAGAGGAAGGGGGAGAGGAGCCTACAATAGAGGAAGAGGAAGAGTTTGCAACCAGTAAGAAGGTGGAAGACAACCATCAAGAGCCACATACAAGAGGAAGATGAAGGATCAGCAACACTTCTAAAGGTGGTTCTACACAAAGGTATGGTAAATCAAACATGCACAATGATATTGTTGCAAGAATCATGGACACTATGCTAGTGAATGTAGAAAGAAAAAAGTATGATATGATAATCTCATAATGCAAGTTATTCTAATGCAAAAGAAGTTAAACCTGAAAAGACATAAAAAGGGTTGAAGCCTTTGTTTCTAATCTTGCAATGTAGTTGAGTAAAGACAACAAACAAATATGGTATTTGGATAGTGCATGCAGTAACCATATGTGTGGGTAACAAAGAGAATGTTCAACAACATAGATGAAGTATTCAAATCTAAAGTGACGATGGGAACATAATGACAAGGTTCTATGTGACGGGCAAAGGACAGTGTATCCATTCTCACCAAGTAAGGAGATAAGAGGCAGATTCAGGATGTCTTCTATTGTATGTCAGGGCTTGAAGCATAACCTTCTAAGTATTGGGAAGTTTGTCCAGAAAGGGATACAAGGTGAGGTTTGAAAATGAATAATGCATTATCTATTATAGAAGTGGAAGAAATAAGCAGACTTGCAACAGTCAAGATGACACAAAATAAAATGTTTTCTTCGAGGATGTAAAGCGAGGGAGCAGCAACGTTTAAAACAATAGCAATTGATCAATCTACTCTTTAGCATCTCAAGTATGGAGCATTTAAGTTTTGGTGGATTGCATGTTCTTTATAAAAAGCAAATGGTTAGAGAGGTTTCCCCCTATTGAACAACCATATAAAGTATGTGAGGGCTACATTTTGGGGAAAGCAACATAGAAATGTTTTTCCCTCGAGAAAATCCTAGAGAGCAAGCTACACCTCTTGAGCTAATACATTCAAACTTGTGTGGTACCATCAAAGACTCCCTCTTTAGTACAAAAGTGAGTACTTCATAACATTCATAGATGACTTTAGTCGAAGGACATGGGTTTATTTTTTTTAAATAAATCAAAGGCATTTGATGTGTTCAGAGCAATTTAAGGTCAATGGTTGAGAAGCACAATGGCCATTATATAAGGACATTGAGAACGAATAGAGGGGGAGAGTATATAGGTCAAATCAGTATTTTAAACTTTCGCAAAGAGTGCAAGGGATAAAGAAGATAATTTAAAGCGAGGTATACACTGCAGCAAAATGGTGTAGCTGAAGAGGAAAAATCTGTACTATTCAAGAGATGGCAAGAAGCATGATTAAAGTCAAGAGGATTTCTTAGATGATTATTGGGTTGAAGCAGTTTGAACAACAGTCTATCTGTTAAATAAATGTCCTACTAAAAGTGTTTGAAACATGATACATCAATAGGCATGGAGTGGAAGGTGTAGAAACAAAATCATAAAATTATTATTTACATCACGCATCTAAATATGTCATTATATGCATGTTTCTTAAGCAAGAAAACTAGACATTAATAACGCTTGTTTTTCTTTTACATTGTTTTATCCTTTTCATACTCTTATCATTTACTTTTTTCAAATGAATACTCTACTTTTGTATATTGGAAAACATGTAACCTAGATTTTCATTTACCATTATATCCTCCGAGCATCATGGATAGTACCTCTCATTAGGAACAAAAGCGCCCAAGTGCTACTATCTCCTTTGGGTGCTTCTACCATTTTCTCTGCATTTATCAAATTCAAAATCCCACATCATTTTTTATCTTTTCTAATCACTTTGGGTTGGAATTTTTAGTTGTTAATTACAAAATTCAAAAAAATCTTATGACTTACTATTATTAAGGGTTGGATAATTAGGGGCTATTACTTACTATCTACTAATTAGGAAAATAACAACAGTCAAATACTCTATTTGAGTTGAAGTATTAACTGCATAAGAGGGCCAATTTCTGAATTTCATCTTACACATTCATCTTGGGGGAAAAGTAGTTATAGCCCACTATCTTGGTGTGCATGGCACAATGGAAACCTAGTTTCATGGGACACGATTCAATCTCACACAAACACAATAGAATTACATAGAGTATGAAATGTAGTGTAACGCTTTGTGAAGATTACATTGGGGTAACCGCCGAGATCAATCTAACTCAAACATATGCATTATTTCTTTTATCCAATGTTTGTTTGAGCCTTATGTGGGTATCTAGGGTTTGTTTTGCAAGTTTGGGTGTGATAGAAAAACCCTACAATGAGGCTAGAGTGACAAAGAGAGAAAGGAAGAAGACCTTGTCAGACCCTAAGAAGATTAGATCCAGAACTGTTGCCAAGATGCTAGAGTCTACTTCAGAAACTAGTGCCCGGGTGGTTCTTTTCAAAGGAGTTTTAGGTTCCACTTTCCCGCACAAATATTTTTTGGTCTAGATCCTTGATGTTCTATTTAGTTTCCAGCCCAAAATTAGCCTAAATACCTTAATACAAGCTAAGTCACTTCTATTTGACTATTGCTTATACTTTCTTATTTCTCACATGATAGATTTCCCTTGTTACTATTGTATTCATTTTATTTCCATCCTCTAATTAAAATTTAATTTCTATTAATTCATAAGGAAACCAAGTGTTGAGAACTTAAGAGTTTTTGGATGTGTCACATACACACTTGTTCCCAAGAAAATAAGATAAAAGTGGGATAACATAGGAGAAAAATGCATCTTCATTGGGTATAATAAACAATACAAAGCTTATAGATTGTACAATCCAATCACAAAAGATCTAATAATCACTCTAAATGTTCAATTCATGGAAGAAGCATCATGGGGAGATGTACAAAAAGTGTAGCAATCACAATAAAAGGTAAGTGGAAATTTTATTGAAGCAGAAACAACAGATAGTACAATCAATAATGCACCGAGTTGGAGCCTTATCTCACAAAGGGGTGAGTGGTCAAGTGGCAACAGCTAACAAGTTACACAAGGAGGTGCTCATGAGGCAACTTCATCATCTTTCGACTCAAATCAGCACCAAGTGAGAACAAGGAGTGTACAAGAGATCTATGAGCAGCCAAGGTATGATGAAAATGAAGATGAAAGAATCAATTTTCCTCTATATCCAATAGTCGATCCTATTTATTTTGAAGAAGTAGTAAAGGAAAAAAAGTGGTATGAAGCAATGGATGAAGAAATGCATACAATAGATAAAAATAAAACATGAGAACTAGTTGACCTTCTAATAAGAAAAGAAATCATTGGAGTCAACTGGATTTACAAAACATAAACTACTCTCGAATGCAAAATTGAAATACATACGGAAAGACTAGTTGTCAAAGGCTACAAGCAACAGTTTGGACATGATTATAATTAGAAATTTGCTTCAGTAGTAAGGCTTGAAGCTGTGAGAACAATTATTGAAATAACTATTCAACACAAGTGAAAAGTACATCAAATGGATGTCAAGTTAGCTTTCTTGAATGACATGTTAGAAGAAGAAGTTTTTGTGGGACAACCGCATGGTTATGAGATGCCAAGGCATTTGGAACAAGGTGTATAATCTTGATAAAGTGTTGTATGGGCTCAAACAAGAACCAAGGGCTTGGTACAACCATATAGACTCTTATTTGATAAGCAATGGCTTTAGCAATAGTGGTAGCAAACCTACACTCTACATCAAAGTAAACAAATAAGGTGGTAGTTGATCTAATCTTTACTACAAATGCAAACAAGTCTAGAGAAGAATTCAAATCAGCCATGAAGGAGTTTGTGATGACTGATTTATATTTGTTGAATTAATTTTTCAGGATTGAAGTTAAACAAATGGAACATGGAATTTTTGTGTCACAAGATAAGTATGCAAGGAATATTATGGAGATATTTAGAATGTTGGATAGAAAACCAACATCTACACCAACTAAAACAAGTTTGAAAGTGCACAAGGAAGATTGCATTAGCAATGTAGATCCCACGTGGTACAAAATCTTGGTAGAAAGCTTGAAGTATTGGACTGCAACTAGATTGGACATCATGTATGCAATCAACCTCATTTCTAGATTCATGGAGAATCCAAATGAGACACATTGACAAGAAGGTAAAATAATTTTAAGGTATATTAATGGCACAAGAAATTACGAAATTTTGTATATTGTAAATAATTTTCAGTTAGTTGGATATACACATAGTGATTGGGAAGGTAGCCTTGACAATAGAAAGAGCACATCTGGATATGTGTTTCATATAGGGTTAGGAGACTTTTAATGGCCTTCAAAGAAAAAATTAGTTGTTTCACTTTCCACAATTTAAGCCAAGTATATAGTAGAAAATTCACCCACATGTCAGGATATATGGATCAGAAGAATCCTATCAAATTTGCTTGAAGGAAAATATGGAAGATCTACTATTTGTAGAAATTAAATCATACACTTTGGGTAATTATTTAATCCCGGTTTTATACTAATATTCATATCGTTCTTAAGTGCAAAAGAGTACTAATCAACCCATGTCTTTGGCCATCTGGCTTTGTTTTCTATTGCTACTTCTGACCTTACACCCACACTTGCCCAATATGCATTGTTATTCTATATTATCTATTTCTGACTAGGAATCCCAGTCAAGACTGGGGTGCCTTAGGCGTCCTGGTCCCCTCTGGGTGCCCTGATCCTCTTTGCACATTCCTCTCACCTTTTGGGAAATTTATAGTCATTTGAGATTTCTATGTTTTTGGTAGTTGGCCTTTTCGAGGTTAATTATGAAATTAGAAAAAGAGAACCATATAAATATAAATTTATGAGACCATAACGAGGGACCAAGCACTAAGAAATACTATCATCACCTAAGGTTGTATCCATCAAAGGCTTCTATTGCTCCATTTGCATCCATCCAGCTCCATCACAAGGGACAAAGGTTCGTTCATTTGCATCACAATTCATAGGAGGGTATTTTATTCTATTCCATGCACCATCTATTTACATTCTACATATAGTTATTTCTCGCTATTCAAAAAGTGATACTAGCACAAGTGCTTGTAGGGCATGATTTCCACACGTGCGAGCGTGCGCACACACACACACACACCATTGGGTCTGAGATGTTGTGCAGTGCTCAGATAGTAAGTCCACCATTGTGGCCACTGAGGATAGTTTGAAACCTTCATATGAATCTTTCTCTTGATGCTTTGCTTTGGGTATTGTAGGTGATTCCTTCATTGTAGGTTTATTGCAACATTTGCGAACATACAGTGACATACACACGACTAAAGATGACACAGATGATCATTTAACAACACCTCAGAGGAGGTTCCTTGGTCATTTCTTCAAACTAGGGTGCCCCAGTCATTCCCATCCCTCTTAAGGTGCCCCAGTCTACTCAAATAGTCTAGATCTGCACTTTCTTGAGCTCTTGCGTGGTTGTTTCCTCCTCCTATGCAACCGGTCTCCACTGCAACACAATTTTGTGACATCTGCGAATTAGCTGAGACCTTCTTTAACCCTCTTTTCACACTAGGGTTTTTTACATTTCATTGCTGAGATTACTTTTGTCTATTTACTACATTTTATTTAATTTATTTACTACTCATGTAACATCAGATTAGACTATAATATAAATTTCATTTTCGTTTAATCACTATCTTTTGTAATAGGTTATCTTACTTTATCTTTCCAAAGAATCTTGTTTTTCATAGGATAATCAAGCACATTTCAATCATGTATTATTTCATTCCATAATTAGTTGAAAAATGTGAGATAAAATTCAATTTTTTAAGTCAAAGCAACAACTTGTTGAAATTTTTACATAGCCTTTGTCAAGGGATAGTTTTTAACTTTTGAGAGGAAATTTGGGCATCATTGATATAGTACAAGCTAGCTATGAAGATAATTAATCTAGCTCCAGAGATCCTATAGCTCACTCCAAAGGTCCTTCACCTTGCTCCGGAGATCCTTCACCTTGCTCCGGAGATCCTTCACCTTGCTCCAGATATCCTTCAGCTTGCTTTGGAGATCCTCCATACAACTCCAGAGGTCCTACCAATCAGATCTAGAGATTAACAATTAGCTCCAAAGATCCTTCAACTAAATCTGGAGATCCTACCGGCTAGCTTAGGAGATCTGACAGTTAGCTCCCGAGATCTAAAATAAGTTTTTTGAGTGAATATAAATGTTTTTGTAAAGTCTCTTGATGCATAGGGTGCTTTTATATGAGTTTGTAGAGGCTCAAGATTAAGGAGTGTTAAAAATCATTAATCGTGTCTGACATTATCAAATGATTTTTTTAAATTCATTTCCCTCTTCTCCACCAACACATTTAATGCTTTTGTTTTGGAAGCTCTCATTCTTAAATATTTTTTAGGAGGGAATCCATTTAATATTTTAGGAGATTAAGGGGAAGTGTTAAAAATCATTAATCTTGGCCAGTATTATTAAATGATTTTTTAAATTCATTTCCCTCTTCTCCACCAACCTTACACTTACATTTACATTTAATGCTTTTATTTTGGGAGCTCTCATTTTGAAATATTTTTTAGGAGGGAATCTATTGTAAGAGGATTTTTTTTTAAATTTTGAAGTGCACAATAGTGTACATCACTAGAATAGAATAGAAAAACTAAGAGTAGCTGCTCATTGAAAGTGTGTGCATGCAGAAAAGCGGTAGAACAGTCTAGAATAGAGAAAATAGAAAAATTAAGAGGTGTGCACAACAATGTAGAGAAGTAGAGTGAAAAAGAGCACCATATCAGTGATATTATTATGCAAAACCAGAGCATAGTAGAGCAACATAACAAAACACAATCCATATTTTAACAAAGTAGAACAGAGCAACAACAGAATAGAGAATAGTTTTGATTTTGACTTTGATTTTGCAGGAGTACACAGGAAAAATAAAGAAGCATTTCAAGAAATTAATATATTGAATTGGTCTTCTTGGAATTAACATGATCATTTTTTTGTTTTTTATGTTATACTTTGCCTCCATTGTTCTCAATTTTTGTTTTGTTCTCTCCATTTTCCAACACAACATTATGCATATTCTAAAAGTATTTTGTGGAACTCTACGCTATCTCAAGATTCATGTTTAGATATTATTAAGGAAATGTTTAAATAGAGTTTATAGAATTTAGGTGCTACAAAATGAGAGTTGATTTGTGGAAAAAATTGGTATCCACATCCGTGGGTATCCTAGAAACCCCGGCATATCGAGGTCGATTTAGGTTTTTACCTCTTTAAACTGTTAGGACAACTAAGGTAAAATCCATGCGAGACAGATAACAAGGACATTCCCCGTCAAGTTTCTCCCATAATTATTAATGATGACAATGTTCACTTCACTAGCACTCATTAATCGATGACTTTGGCACGTGTGAAATAATACGCATGGTTTTTTGAAGAAAATTTATCTCATTCGACTTTATTCTACCCCCACCTTGGGTGTTGAGTACCTTTATCATTTAAAATAGGGTAAGAAAGAGGCATTGAATTTCTCCATTGATATCACCAGGATCCTTCATTGTCAGTATCCTGTCAAGAGACCGAATTGCTGTTGTATCCAGCTCAGTTATACTTTGCCATTTTCTACTTTCAAAATGGGGGGAGCTCCCCACAGAGTTGAGCCAATTTTTGATCCACAATGGCAAGATTGTGTGGAACTCTAGGGAACCCTCAACATTAGGGGTTTTACAGATTTCATCCAAAGAATTAAAGGATACGATCAACACATCTCCCTTCAGTTTGTGGAAAATTAGAAGAACACGAATGTCAATTTCAAAGAAAGGGATTTCAGTAGCACTGAGCATTTCATTTCGTTCATCATGAGTCTAAGTGTTATCGCAGAATCACAGCACCCTTGTGTTTATACAAGTGCATATAATTGAACTCACGGTGTGATTGGATAACATGGGTACTATCTCCAAGTTGTGGGACTTGCTACTTGAGATAGACCTCCAGAGAAAGCTGGTTCTTGCTCCTAAACTACCTGCCACAATCTACTCTAATGAAGGGGAAAATAACTATTCTCCTCTAAATTTCCAAGGGACCAGGGAGAGAGAATGCATAAAATGAAATCCTACACTAAAGCGGTGATACATCAGAAAAGGAGGGTGTGAGAGTAGTCTCCAAATGCGTGAAATACAGAAGCAAAGTGCACACTAGAAGAGGTGATGATAGTTCTCCATAATCTAGAAAAATGCATTCACAATGATATTCCAAGCATACACACTGATAATGGATCCCTACAAGAAAATAATAATAGACACAATATTCTTGTAATCAAGGTTGAAGGGGCAAAAAGAATGCAAGAAAACACAGCAGGGGAAGATATATCCACAAACTTATATTCTATTGCTTCATGATATGCACAGTTCAATCTATTACAAGATAAGGGCCTGGATCACCATGCAAGGAGTCCACAACAAAGGCCTATAAAACATTGGCTTTACAAAGTGATTTTGACAGAGCTTTTCTAGAAAGACTACCTCTCCTTACAGTGAGCCCAACACTCCAATTTATAGAAAAAATGAGAAGAGAGAGAGAAGGGAAAAATGGAAATCCCGAAATCTGTCCTTCAACCACCTGTAAAAGGTATTAAATGGATTGAAATGATTGTATATTACTTACAAAAGGCTCCCCACACTGTCCCAGGTGCTGCAGCAGAGAAATAATGATGACCATGCCTCTTAATTGCACTCCCAACCACCAAATAAAACACTGTTATGAACCCAGCCACGTTTTCTAAAAAATATCAATCAATTTCTCATCAAATCTAGAATTTCTTGATTGTTGTGCATCGGGCTCAGAGTAACAATTCCAATGGTACCAATTTTGTGTGATTTCATTGAGAAATGCAAAATTTATGGCCTTCTGAGTGCGGGCAGCTATTTTGGGTCTAGCAGGTGTTTTCTATCATTTGGCGGGAATGAGCATTAACTAACTGGAGCCGAATATGTTTCTTTTAATTAAATATATCTACCCTCATCAAAAATAATAAATACAGATTTTGTGGCATATAGGACGTCGTGCTCCTTCCAGAAAGTCCAATTTTGTGAAAATCGGAGCTCGGAGTCAAAAGTTATGGCCGTTTGAAGTTTCACGAGTCAAACGTTGACTTTTCTTCTTTGCCTTCGGCCGCTTCGGCTTTTTGCATCCCGTACGTACCTCTTTCCCAACTATCCCAGACGAAAATCTCCTGTTTCGGCCGATTCGGGCTTCGTTGTTCCTGTTTACGGTGAAGACACGTGGCAAGATTCCATTCGCTCTCGGCTCTTTCGGCTTTTCGCGTCCCTCGCATACTTTCGCCCCGGATGTCCCAGACGAAAGTACCCTGTTTCAGCCGAATCAGTCGGTTCACGTCCTCCGCGTACTTTTGGCCTAACTATCCCAAACTGTCTGGGACAAATTTCTCTGAACCGCCTGAAATGGTCCGACTTGCACCAAACCGGCCGATCCACGTCCCGCGTGTACTTTTGGCCCAGCTGTCCCAAACCGCACAAAACAAGACTTGGTGATTTTTTTCCACTTTCAGCTGGTTCGGCCTTTCGCATCCCTCGCGTCCCGACGTCCCAACTACTGTGCAGACCGCCTGGCAAATTTTCAACCGATTCGCGCCCCGACGTTCCAATTGTCCCAACTGCTGTGCGGACTAGGACTTAGCCGATTTTCTTCATTTTTCCAGCACCAAGCCTGGCTTTTGCAATTTTTTCACATTTTTAAAAATTGCTGGGTTTTCTTCTTGGACAGGAGAGTTAGAAAGAAGCCGAGGGGACCCCAGAAACATGATTTCGGGCCTTAAATCAATCTATTTACTTAGGACTAAAGAATTTGATGTATGTTATCAAAATTACCTTGAGGGGTGAATTTTGGATAACACTAAGCATGGATGGAAAAAAAAAAATCATAAATAAATTTGATAAAGAGACCAAGGAAAAATTATTTCTTGATGACAGAGAATGCATGGAAACAAAAAAGAGGGCATTGTTTGTGCTACTATCCCGCGACCTTTCGATGAAGTATCTCGAATGACGGTGAATTACATCACTCTCAAGGGCAGCATTTCTACTATTCCACTTCATCATTTGGTGCTCCTCAACCATTTCAGGGGTGAAATCAAGGTAATCCTACCATACTATATTTTGCACTCTCTTGAGAGTTCTGTCTTGGAGGTCCAAAGTCATAGGAGGGTTGTTCCATTACAACAAGGGGTTATTTTTCTGATTCACTAGTACATTATGGATGTAGTGGCTACTAACCCTGCCCCTCCTCTTTCTCCCCCGCCTCCTTAGCAACCATTTATCCACTCCAAAAAACCCCTTATCCATGATTCTACTCCTAAACCACCCCCAAAACAGATAATGAGAAGTTTCAAAAAATATAAAGAGCCTCTGGTTGAAGATAGTCCTACCATCGGTAGCCTCGGTGGCCATTGTGATCAAATCCCCCCATGTCATAGAAAAATTCAACCTGCAAGTTATTACCCTAAAGACTATTCAAGACAATGTTGACTACCTCCTCAAGTCCACCACTAAGAATGCTGACACAAATCTTAAAGAGGAGGTCAATACTTTCACCACCCAGCTTAGAGATATGAAAGGAAAATACAATAATCATATGGCCATCCACAAAGCAATTCTAGATCTTCTCCAAGTCCACATTCATCAAATCAATGAAATCAGTGGAATTCCAACCTTTGTTTGGAAAAATGGAAGGATCACCAAGAATTTCACCTCTTCTAATTAGGATCATAATACTGCCACAACTTTGAATCTCTACAGGTCACTCAAGATTGCGCTTAAGGTCTATAAAAATTATGTTAATTAGTGCTTGGCTCTTTATTCTTAGTGCAATTGTTTTGGTCTAGTTGTTGGGATGTAGTTTTACTGTAGTTTGTTTGTCACTGGGATATATGTAGGTAGATAGCCCCTTCCTTTGTTTTTATTTAATTTTATCTTTTGGTTGGGGTGTGGCCCCTACAGAGAAAAAAACCACCCTGTTACTTCTTGTTTATTTTGGCTGTTGATCCTTTTTGGTGTACTCTGGGTAAGTTCCCTCCAAAACCTTTTATCCTTAATAAATAAAAAAGAAAACCTCATTTTATTTTTTCCTTATGTGATTTTTCAAATACTAAAATTGGATTGTGCATGCTTAAATAAAATTTTATTGTTTTATCAAACAATTACTAAAAATAAAAACTACACTTGAATGCATCCACAAAGACAATCAATTGTTTGCTAAAATTAGTGGGAAAAATTATTGATTTCCAACACTGTCCCTTAATTTTGAAATTCAAACTTTAATTATTTTGGAGCTGTGTATGCATTTCCAGATCTGACATATCCTTGATCACAAACTCCGAAACAACTTCTCAAATATTCAAAAAATTATTTTCCCAAATCGTTTGTAAAGATATCAGCAAACCAATCTTTAGATCTATAAAACTCTAAATATATTTCTTTGTTATTAACCAAATCCCTGATGAAATGATACCTCGTGTCTATATGCTTGTTTCTCTTGTGAAAAACATGATTTTTGGACAATGTTATTGCTGATATGTCACAAAAAATCTATGTAGCTTCTTCCTAATTGTTTCTCAAATATTTTAGTATTCTCCTCATCCAAATAGCCTAACATGCTGCTCCCGTGGCTGCTACATACTTTGATTATGTTGGCGATAGTGTGAATATGGGCTGCTTCTTTGATGCCCATGAAACTACTCTTGTTCCAAAGTGAAAAAAATAGTGAGAGGTGCTTTTTCCTGTCATCTATATTTCTGACACTGTCACAATCTATATATCCTATGAGTTTGAACTCATTTGATATTGAATACAATATTTCATGATTCTTAGTTCCACATACATACCTAAAAAATCCTTTTTCCATCTTTCCAATGTGAATCTTTGGGATATTCCATGAACCTTGAGATGATGCTCACATAATACGTAATACTAGGCCTTATGGCCATGAAATACATGATACTTCCAACTAGTCTTTTGAACAATGTTGGATCCAAAAATGATATGTTATCTTCTTTTCTTAACTTTAGACCTACTGCAATTGATGTTGGTGCATGCTTACAATTTAACATGTTAAATATTTTCAAGACGTCATTAGCATACTTTGTGGGTGAGATGAAAATTCCATCTGCTGATTGTTGAACTTCAATGCCTAAAAAGTAGTTCATGAGACCTAGATCTTTTTCATTTACGTTGATGTATAAGGCAGGATCACTGTTGTACCTACTAAAGCCATTCTGAATCAAATAAGAATCAATCCTATTGGACCATACTCTAGCTATTTTCTTTAGTCCATAGAGTGATTTTCTCAATATGTACACCTTTCCTTCATGACCTTCAATCTCATAACCTTCTAGCCGATTCACATAGACTTATTATTCAAGAAATGCTGATTTTACATCCATTTAATATATAGGACATTTTTGAGTTGCAATTACTAATATATTTTCCTTATTGTGTCTAAAATTGTTAGTGCTAGCAAATGTTTCATTATAATATACTCCATTTGTTGTGTAAAACCTCTTGCACCCAATATGGCTTTATGCTTCTACGCTTTTCCATATGCACTATACTTGGTCTTGTAGACCCATTTCACTCCTGTCACATCCTTTCCTTCTGAAAGATCTATCAAATGTCATGTCTGATTCTTCTCTATGGTGTCTATCTCATCATCCATGGAATGAGCCCAAATTTCTTCATTCATTTCTTCTTCAAAATACGCCAGATATGTAGCTTGAGAAAATAATGCAAAAAATGAAAAAGAGTTAGTTGTATCAACATTATAAATTTCTCACTAAGACTCCTTGTTTTTCACTACAATGGACTATCTGATGATGGAATTATTTGAATTGAACTACTTTCTGAAGGATTTTCTTTTGGTTTATCTTGCATATTTGAAGTTGACTGTAATCTTGTAGACCTTCTAGTTGTGGAAGGAGGTGTGCTTGTGTTATAACTTGAGGTGAATGTCCAGGAGTGAAAGAAGGTATAATACCTTATGATGTTTTCTCTTCATCTGCATATCATATCGGGAAATAGTTTCTGCTATACTTGTTATTTTTCTATAATTCCATACCATGCCTCATTTTCAACAAAATGCACATCTCTATTGATAATGACTTTTCTTGTGACTAGATCGAATAACTTGTAGGATTTCATATTCTGTGAATATACACCAAAAATACACCTTTCTCTTTTTTTTTCTAAATTATTCCTTATATCATCAAGAACATGTGCATATGACACACAACCGAAGATTCTAAAATGAGAAACACTGTGTTTTCTATGAGTCCAAGCCTATTGAGGAACCACGTTTCGAACAATTTTTGTTGGACACCTATTTAAAATGTATACAACAGTTGCTAATACTTCTATCAAATACTCATTTGGTAGATGTTTGGCCTTCATCATACTTTTGGCCATCTCTATTATGGTTATATTATTCCTCTCTACCACACTGTTCTACTATGGTGTGTACTTGGTAGTAAATTTCTTGTGGTTAACATGATATTTGTAAACAATTAAAAATGCATTGGAAACATACTCACCTCCTCTTTCTATCCTAAGAACTTTGATGTAGTATCTAATTTTCTATTTTAGTAAAGCCTTGAACTGCTGAAATATATCAAATGCATGTGATTTATGTCTCAAAAATTACAACCATGTATTCCTGGTATAGTCATCTATGAGTGATAAAAAATATGAACAACCTCATATCGAAGGTGTTTTCATTTTTCCACATAAATCCAAATGAAAAATCTCAAGTGCTACTTGTGTTCGTACTGATTTTGCAACTGTAAAGGTCTCTCTATGTTGCTTTCCCAAAATACATTCTTCACAAAATCTCTCTGGTTTCTTAATTAAAGGAAATTTTTTTACCATATTTTTCATGTGTAACTAATTCAAACCTCCAAAATTTAAATGTCCAAACCTGAGATGCCATAGCCATGACTCATATTTCATAACTGACTAAAAAGCCAATTTAATCTCTCTAGCTATGGACTGAGCTCCAAACTTATTTCTAATAGGAGCTCTGGAATGATTTGTAGTATGAGCTCTGGAATGATTTTCAGTATGAGATCTGGACTAAGCTCTGGATTGAGTAAAATCTACCTTAATGGAAGCTCCAGAATGCTCAAACAACACTTGATATTACTTTCTTTTTAAACCTATTTTCAATCTAAGAGGAAAAATTATATTTCTTGTCATTTGCACTTCAGCCATTAACTCAGTACTTGGATCTTTATCCATGATCACACATTCGTTGTCTTCAATATATATTTTATATCCCTTCTGTACCAATTGACCAATGCTCATAAGATTATGAGCTTCAAACCTGCAAAATAATAGACATCATGCATAATATTTTACTTCCCCCCTTTCAGTAAGAATGTTGGTTGTTCCCTTGTCTTGTACATACACTGCATTATTATTCCTAAGAGTACCATCAATCTTCACTAACTCATCCAAAATGGAAAATAAATCCAAGTTACCTAACATGTGATTACTATAAGTGGAAACCAAATACCAAACATCATAGGGACTCTTGAGATAGATTACATTCCATATGTGATAAAGAAAGAATTGCTTCAACAATATTTATGCATGCAATAAACATGGAGCTTGGAGTAGAGATCCCAACCTGAGTTTGATTCTATCTGTTATGATCATATTGATTTTTTCTACATTCATAAGGATAGTGCCCATATTTCTTGCAGTAATGACATTTCACATGAGACTTATCCCTATGTACTTGATTATGTCCTCTTTCACTTGAGTTTTATGGACCACTACTGCATCCTCTTGATGAACTTCTTCCTCTACCTCTAGGAATGAACCTTCCTCTTCCTCTTCCACGAATTCCTGAAGTTTGAGAAGAAAAGCTTATTTTAAATATGCATGTGATCTATTCAACCTCTATTCATGATTTATTAGTGATGCATGCAACTCATCAATTGAAATATGACTCAAATATTTAGTTTCTTCTATGGATACAACCAAATGATCAAAATTTTAAGGTAAAATCCTAAGCATATTTTCACTTATTCTTTTATTGTCCAATTTTTCTGCATGAGATTTAATCTGATTTACTAGGCCAACAACATAAGTAAATAATGACTCTGCATAGTTTGATTCTTTCATAGAAATATTCTCAAAATCTCTTCTAAGTAATTGGAGTTTGGCAATTTTAAATTTCTCCTTACCTTGAAACATAACCTAAAGATGTTCCTATGCTTATTTTACTTGAGTGGCTACTACCACTCTAGGAAGAATATTTTCATGCATGGCTTGATGAATATAAGAGAGTGTTTTTCCATATTTCTTTCTTAAGTCTTTCAAAATATCCTTCTTTTCCTGTGAGAGTGCATTATACGCAGCTAGATCTGGAGGTTCTATGTAACCGATCTCAACAATTTCCCACACTTTTTGAGATCTAAAGATCACCTTCATGGTTAAAGACCAATAGTCGTAATTATTTTTCTATAAATTGGGGGTGTGTGAATACTTGATAAATATGTTCTATATGTAAAATCCATATCTGACTGTTAATTTAAAAACTCGCTGAAAAATCAATGCTATGATACCAATTTGTAGAATTATAGAAAATAAAAACAACAAATACAAAAATAATAAAACTGAGAAATAAATAGAGATTTAATCTAAATATCATCAAGTGGGATTTTTTTTGCTTGCGATGTAGCACTGCTTTATCAAAAAACTATGAAAACCATATTTCCTTAATTCGAGGTCTTTTGTACTTTAACAGTTTTGAATAAAAAATATTATCATGGCGATTATAAAAATACTTATTCTTTTATTATCGGTAAATGAGGGTTAAGGGGACCCTACCATGTACAAAGGATGGAGAAAAAGATAAGACAATGGAGAACAAATGATGTTGCCTCTTCTAGTTGCACAAAGAGTCCAAACCAACAACAACAAGAAAACTAACAAAAACATAAAACCAACACCTATTTCAAAATTTTGATCCCTTCCCTTGGTATCTTAACTGCATCTTAAGGGGATAGATAGTCCCTTTCTTTTTCCTACTCACAATATTCCAATCCTTTTCTGTATTTGTATTTTCATTGTCATTAATATGGATTGGGATCAAAACTTTGATCTACACCTTGAGATTTTGGGACCTTGATGAAGAATCCACATCATTCTTTCTACATTCTTGCACTTCTAATTTTTCTAGATCAACCAAATTATTATATTTAGAGCCTGAATAAAAATCAAATGGATCATTCATAACCAGGTGTCTAGGATTAAGATTCTTCCACTACGAACTTCTGCCTTTAACATTTTTTATTACCATGTGACAATCTAAAGCTAGATGGTCAAGAGAAAAGAAATTTCTACACCTAAAGGGAAACCCTTCATGATTTAGATTTTATAACCAAGTTCTATCCTCCACTTTGAGTTCAATAGTGGTAGGGAAATCAAAAAAAGTATCCATATCAACCAAGATTCTAGCATACATTGTGTGCTCAAAATCATCAGTTTTTGGGTCAATAGCCAAACATTTCCATAAAGTGTTACCAATACAAGTTAAGAAACCTTTCAACCAAAATTAGAGGGGTAAATAAGGTAGCCAAATCCATACCGGCTTAACTTGGAAAGTATCAAACACTGGGTTGAACATAGAGAACCATAATTTCATCAATAACATATGGGATTCAAAATGGAGCATCTGTACGGAGGTCTGTGCAGTCGGGTGCCTGCATATACAAACACCTAACTGCATGTGCAACCAAGTGGTTGCATATGTAGACACTCGTCTGCCAGTTGATTAAGTTTATGGGAAAATGCTGGTTAGGAAGTAATCAAATGGAGATAGGTGTTTATAAAAAAATCTACTTATGGGTCGGTTGTACACAAAATAATATAGACATGGAATTTTTATGGAGATCTATGCAGTCAAGAGTCTACATATGTAACATATGTAGACACTCGACTACATGTGTAGTCGAGGATCTGCATATACATATGCCTGACTACATGTGCAATCGAGCACATGCAACTAGGTGTCTATATATGCACGCACTCGACTATACATGTTATTGAGTGTCTTTATATGCATACGCCTAGTTATACATGCAGTTGGGAGTCTACATATACAACCACCCTAATGCACATGCAACTGAGTGTCTGTATATGTAGACATATAGCTATACATGTGGTTGGGTGTCTACATATATACATATAGAGAGTTGGGTGCTAGGACAAAACTTAATTTTCTCATCATATATACATAACAAACAATATAGGAGAATTTTTAAAAATGTTATTTCAATAAGTTTTTAATTATTATTTCTAAGTTACTGTTATTGAGAATATATAATAATTTATGAGGTGAATGATTGGGAGTGAAAATTTTACTTTCGAAAATCATTCACCTCCCAAATTAGTATATATTCTCAATAACACTGACTTAGAAATAATAATTAAAAACTTATTGAAATAACATGTCAAATAATCGAGGTAAATCTTAGTTTGGAAGAAATGTAATTTACCATGTATAATATGATATGCGGTCTTGATTACACGAATAGGATTACAATGGAACAAACAACCCAAAATTATGTGTAAGAGAGCATCATTAACGGTTTAGTATTTTTTCATACATTTTTACAATGTTACATGGGGACGCGTCCCCTAGATTTTGGTGACGTCCTAGACGTCCCAAATATTTTGGGGACTTGGAGGGGACGTCCCAATTTTTTTAAATCTTTCAAATGTTTTATGATGTTTTTACTTTTAAACAGATGTTATTTTTACCAAAAACATCACATTATAATTTTGAAAGTACCTAAAAATACATTAAATATAGTTTAAATCCCTAAATGTCATTGAAAAGTTAAAATGTTAAAATATTAATTTTTATGTATTATTTTCAAAGTCATCCCCCTACCGTCCCCGAAAATTCAGATTTTTTTTGCTATCCCAAGAACCCCGTCCCTCTATACCCTCGTTCCCCCGTCTTTGAGGCCTAGGTAACTATGCATTTTTTTTTCTCACAACCATGAAATGAATATAAACCAGCCATGTCTAAGTTTCCTGGCTACAATTTGATTTGAAATGTGGGAGATTTATCTTTAGATTTGTCGATAAAATAACACAACACAGGGTTCACTTTAAGAAGCCTCTAGAAAAAAGGAGGTGGAAAATACCCAACGAATATTTCTTTGGCTACATTCACCACAAAGGTGAATTTTCATAGGTTTTTGCATGAAATATTCGTCTGATAGTTTTAAGAGAGATGACACCCATCAACAACACCTTGTTGACGGGCATCAACAGGACCTTGCTGCCACGTGGTTGATGTCTATTAACAAATTTTTTGCTGTCGCGTGACAACAAGGTTATGTTGACGTGCGTCCACGACATTTTACTATCACGTGACATCAAGGCATTATTGACACGCATCAACAACACAATGTTGTCGCGTGACAAAAAAATGTTGTTGATGGGCATCAGCAACATTTTGGTGTCGTGTGACAGCGAGGGTTTGTTGAAACACGTCAACAACACTTTCCTATCATGCGACAGCAAGATGTTGTTGACACACATCAACATGAATAACTTTTTGCTGTCGTGTGACAACAAGGTCCTATTGACGTGCATCAACAACATCTTGTTGTCACGTGACAGGAAAGTGTTGTTGATGTGCGTCAACAAACCCTTGCTATCATGCGATAGTAAAACCTTGTTGTGATGTGACAATAACAAGAAACCCTAATTTTCCCTATAAATACCAACACAACCCCTCATTTTCACGATCTCGTTTTCTGGCTACAAGAGTTTTTCCTTTTCTAGGCACTTCTTGCTACAGGTACCATATGTCATGGCTTCTTCTACCTAAGATGAACCTCAGGATCTAACACCCAGAGCCTCCAAGGCCAATATTCAATACATAAGCGTTATGTGCCCCCACATAAATGTAGTCATGGAAATGAATGCAAAATACAAGGATTCAATAATTGCATCTAAATTCCAAGGGTTTATTAGCATGCCCCAGTTTTAGGTTGACCATTATATTCTTAACTACCTCCTTTTGTCCTACAATACAGAAAATAGTACTTTTAATGTTACATTAGAAGATCAACGTACATTCTCCTTCAGTGTCGAACCTATTGATATCCATCGATTAACAAGCCTCCCTTTTAAAAATGTGTTGATAGTAACAACCAAGGCAACACTCACTAAAAATGATAAGATTTTCTTGGAATCTAGTTATGGTTTCAATGTTGATTGTAAGTGTAATTTTCTCTCGTTTGAATGTTTTTTTATATTAACTCAAATTGATATTAATTCCAACGAATTTTCCATCTCATGTCAGCAAATATAGATGAGGAGTGGACACGAAAGATGTTGCACACCACTTTCTTGTTGCCTTGATTTCTTTGTTTCAAGCCAAAATTATTATGTAGGGTCAAAAAAATGACATTCCAAATTGGGTTGTTGCATACATTCTTGCAACAATCGGAAATAATTTTTTTGACTTATGCACATTTCTATCTAACAAGATAAAGGCTGACATTACCAATGCATCAATTTCATAAAAACTAGTTATTCATTAAACAACCTATATCCTAGCTCTTTATTATGAGGCTTATTATAATTTAAAAGTTGAACCAACTCCAATTTGCACAAACGAGACAATGAAAAAATTTGTCAATTACACTTGAAGAGCAACAGGTAAAAATTTATCTTTTTTATGTTTTTCTCATTCTGATCGAATCTTTTTGTACTAACATAATGTAATTCTAATTGAATCTTTTTTGCATGTAGAAAAAATTTCTGGAATCTCTTCCACAAAAAAAGTTGCTTCGAGAGGAAGAAGCCAACAACATGCCGAGGCCTTAGGAGAATCACAATCTGAAATCAAAGTTCATTCATCAGCTGATCCCCAAGTATTTGCATTGACGAAACGACAAAGATGAAATACCCTTAACATTCAAAGTAGGGTTGTTTACATTTTGATTTTACCATTTAATGATTTATCATATTGAATTAACATGTATTTCCTACACTTGTAGGGACTTTGGAATACTCACATGTTTCAAAGAAAGCATCGCCAACCAACTCAGTACAATCTCGTGCAATTTTTGAATCTCAATACTAATTACCACCATCATCTCCAACCGAAACAATTCAAAGTCTGTCACAGCCCCTTAGTTTACACAATCAATTTGTACCGCAACAAAATCTCACTCAACTAGGTATGACTTCTTTTATTTTGTGATTTATTTAATACTTTTACATATAATTTAGTAATTACTAATGATTTTTTTCTTCGCATCTTTTTGTTCAAAGTTGATAGCAATCCTTTGTCTTCTACTCAAAATCTGCAAAACCCAGCTACTCAATCAACCCCATAATTACGATTCAAAATGTCGACCAGAGGTTCAGGAAAAAATACCATTGGTAAACACATGCCTATGATTATGGCCCCTAGCGGGACACTAAACATTCCCTCATGATTCTCTATTCTGACACTCTCTCTTGCTGGTTGTCCCACTGTAACAGGGCAATCAATTTTGAATCAAATAAATTTAGATGAAAATTATTTGGGCATTGATAGCAGTGACCCAACTAGTTTTTTCAACACATGTGATATGATTCAAGGCCAACATGTATATTTCCATCTCAATGTACTATTAAATTTATTTAAATTTTCAACATTTAAATTTAAATTTTAATATTAATATTTGTTATTGCTATTAAGATCACCGCTCCCAAAAGCAAAAAGATGCAGCATACGTTGCTCGAGATGAAATCTCCCATTCTTCTCCTTAAAAATCATCCTCTTCTCATACAGATAGTGATGACTTGCAAACATTCCTTTGGAGAACTTGATTGGCTATGATTTTCAATCCCACATGAATGAATTTATCATGCCTCAAATCAGTGAGCTCATTCAAAGGGAGAGAAGGGAAAAAGCATTAATATCTGAGATATTAAGTCATTATGACAACCATTACTAAAAAGAGAGATTATTTTTAATAGTCAAAAATCAACCTGCAAAGATGGATGCATTATTCATCAGAGCTAAAAGTGGGAGTGTCACATATAACAACACTTATAATGATAATATTTTTGATAAAGTATTAAATAGATTAGAGAATATCAGTGCTGAGGCCCATGCCTATTTCAATAAATGGTCTAAGGATAAGGAAATGGTCACGATTACAAACACCAAACAAGATAGAGCTATCACATGTATAATCAGTTTGAATTTTTTTTAATAATTTCAATAAAAAATTGTTTTTTATTAATTTCAATAAAAAAATGTTTTTTAATATGTTTAATTGACTTCACTCTTTTTGTTGGAGCTGAAATATGAAAATTTAAAGAATCAAGCCAAGGTCTTCCAAGTTCACTTGGAAACAACAAAGAACAGTTTATCCACAACAATTAAGATGAAACAAAATATAGTTTTGGTTAACAAACAAAACAATACACTTAAGTAGATAATTAAAGAGAATGGCTATGACCCTAAGATTTTATTTAAAGCAAAGGCAACGATAGATCCTTCTCTGACATCCCATGGAGATGCTATAAAGGAAGAAGAAGCAATCATCAAGAACCTAGACATGACTACTGAGGATCTGATTAGTTTGGGGATAATTGAGGCAAAGACTAAAGTAGGGTCTGGTAAAATGTTAATGATTAAGGCTTGAGGATTTGGGAACCTCAAAAATGAAACTTTAAATATTTTATATATAGAAGAATGAAATTTGATACTTGAATATTTGTTCAATTTGAAGTTTGTATTTAACTTTTATGCAATATTATCTTTGCTTGCAATGATGGTGATAGTTACATTTATCATTAGATGTGGATTTTTAGATAATAAAATTAGAGTAGATGTGGTTATAGTTATTATTAATTTATTCATTCAGCATGTGGTTCTATGTGGACATTAGGTGTGGATGTCTGGATAATGAAATTAGAGTAGATATGGATGATGATGAATTGTACGTGACTATATGAATTGTATGTTGTTATATTTTTATGTAGAATTTCTATATTGTATATGGTGTGTATGTTTGATGGATAATCATGATTCATGGATTTAAACTTTATGCAATATTATCTCTACATGTAATAATGGTCATGATTACATTTTTCATTACATGTGGGTGATGACATTAGAATAAAAATTACAATGGATCATCCATTTATTCATTTAGAATGTGGTGTTATGTGGATAATGAAATTAGAGTAGATATGGATGATGATAAATTGTATGTGACTAGATGATGATAATGGATAATTGTTTTAAGAAAATTAATAATGTCCATTGTGGTGTGATAGATACATCTTAATACAGTAAAAGCTTCTTCTCTCTATTTTAAATTTTGAACTCTTTAATATGTATATCATTTCTACACATTTATTTTCAAACCTTTATATTGAATTGAAACGATAAAGCTCAAAGAAAAAAAGAATGTGGTATGACACAGATATCTTAATACGGTAAAATCTTCTTCACATTTAAAACTATGGGTAACCACTAAGATAGGGTTTAAGGTACCTCTTATCTTCTTGAGCAAGCTAGATGACCTTCGATTCTCGAGAATTCAACACGAAAAATGGATAAGGATTAGAATAAAAATGGGTGAGTTTCCTGATAATCTTAGTCCCAAGAAGCGAGAGCTTCCTTAGATGGATTTCAACTCATGTTTTTCATAAACATCAATGAAATGAAGAGAAATTAAAATGTAGAATCTAGATCTAACCTAAGAAAATAAAAGTAAACCAGAACCTGTTCATATTGAAGGTTTCACAAATATCAAGAATGCACTGCATAGTGGATGGTAATTGTACCATACACTAAGCATGGCAGAATATGCAGAATCTAGATCTGAGCTTTGAATACCTTGCAAAATACAACATCAAAGTGGTTTGAAAATTAAAAATACCAATGAAATAAATCTGATTTTAATAAATGATAGTATTTGAATAAATGTAAATATACATACCTGTAACATCTTCAATGATAACTACAAATCAATAATAGCCTCCTCACTGTCAATATTTGCATATGTAGAATTACAATGGTATTTATGTAAAACTATAAACAATTAAATTAGAATCTATTAATATGAAATTGAATAAATAAGAACAGTTAAAGTGTAATGTAAAGGTGATACCTATTTAAAGCTAAAATAATCCATTTTCAATAACTTCTTTGTATTCAATATTTGCATATGTAGATTTTGAAGATGCACCACTTCCAGTCTCATCGTTGAAATTACTTGGACTTGTAGTAGTATTATTTACACCTCTTCTTTCAGCAAGGGAATTTCCAATGCACAATAGCTCTCAAAAGGAAAGGTTTCCAAAGAGTAGCGAGAAACATAACACCTTATGAAAATTTTGAGATTTTTATCCAACTTGTTTCTCAGTTTTGATTTAATAAAAGATAAAGCACTGAAAACTCTTTCATCCTCCACAGATCCCAAAATCATTGTTTGGCACAACTCATACAACCAAAAATATTCACTAATGTATTCCTGTAACACACTACTTTGGTAGATTTTTTGCCAGAGCCTTGTAATAGCACCACTCTCTGAAGGTTTGTCTAAGAGTTTATACTGTGACCTCATTTGTTGCAAAATTAGTTGATTGAGTCTTTATTAAATCAACATTCAGTATACCTTTTATTTCAATACCCTCGACCTCTGATGTTTTGTTGAAATGATCCAATATTGTACCCATGTATTTATGAAAAATCTTACTTACAAAATCAGCAGGGCCACCTTCTGTATTCGAAAAATTTGGATTCATCACACCCATGGCTTCAAGCATTTTGTCTTGGCCGAAACATTCTCTAATTTCTGATGCTAAGGATTATGCAATTTTTATGAGTTTTATTCTTGTTTCAATTACTACAGTATCAAACAGATTTCATGTCACAGGAACTTCTTCTTTTTCCGTTGATGTAAGGTATTTACTTTTTTGTAGAATGTGCAGTGGTATCTCTTTCCCGCTAACATGGATACATAGGTGATCATGAATATTAAATCTCAAAAAGTTATTGGGATGGTTAAGATCCAATAAAACTTTCCAGTTATCAAATACAGGTGTATCAAAACTATCCAAGGAAGTGTACAAGGCATCAAGACTCATACATACCATTTTTTCTCATCTGTATAAAATCAACAATATAGGTTAATCTCCCCTGTGCATGCTTCATCAATGTATTGATCTCCTGAAACATTGGAAGAATGCCTACCAATGTAAGTAATGTCTCCAAATCAGTTAGACAGAACAACAAGTCCCTCGCCCTGTCAATTTCATGATGATATTTGTGCATGAAACCAACCAACAAAGGATACTCCTCACGCACTCTGCATGCATGCTCATACAACGAAATCCACCTTGTCTCAACATCCTTCAGAAGTTTTTTGCCATCTGTAATTCCTATGGAAAATTTATGAAACTCAAGAAATCGCTTTGGGCTGCTTGCCATATAGGCATGCAATTCTCTTATAAGGTCTTCTACTTTTGCAAAATTTTCTTATTTGCTAACGATTTTATATGCTAAATTCATTTTGTGAGCCATACAGTGAATTACTAGCATATAAGGGGTGACTGATGTTTGCAATCGAACACACAACCCAGTTGTATGACCCTGCATGACTGATGGACCATCTTCTCCCATGCATACCAAATTTGTAGCAATTTCATTAGCAGTCATGCCAACAATTTCTTTCAAAAGAGAAATAACTAGTTTATATAGGTTTTCTGCATTACAATTTTCAACCATTTTCTGAACACCCAATAGATGCGGAGTCCTCATATGATTTTCTAAAGTGTAAACATGGATACATACCCATGTCGGTGTTGTCAACAACTGTCACTTCATCAATTGAAAAAGAGATAAACTTTACATTTTTTACACTCTTTCAAATCTTCCTTCTCAATCATAGTAAGGCATTTAGCCATTTCCCATGCACGGTTGTCTGACCAATGAGACAGGGGAACATTTTGCATTCCATTATATTGATACAAAGGTTTGAAATCGATAAAACCTGAAATCGGTCTTCCTTTCTTAAGGATGTGGAATAAAGTAGAAAACTGTATGAGTTTAGCACACAAATTTGATTGATTCATCTTACCAATTTGCGATGTGATCGTTCCGCCATTTTCTATGAGAAGTCTGCGTCTTTTCTAATCAGCTTCATATTCTACCGCATATTTCACATGCATGCATTATTTTTCAGTTTTCCATCTGTGTGTTTTTTATTTTCTGGCCATCTTCCCCAGTTACAGTGAAATATTATTTTCCACAGTGTTTTTCATTTGTGTCCAACTTCAGTTGCATTTTTTGTTGCCTTCCCAATTTCCACGTATGTATTGTACATGTACATTCCGATGAAATTTCTTTAGAATTAGTTGGCTGTATAGGTTCAATAAATGGAAATTTTACAGCCCAATCAAACTTGTATGTCCTCCCAAGTGTCCACATATTCTTGTTCATATTCACATTTTTACTTTTACGTGCAGAGCTTTTAGGAATATCACGATCACCAGGTTTCCTTTTCCGTGAACCACTAATTACATTTGAATTTTGTGTTGCATTTTGCACTCCTGGTTGCACATCAACAAGAATATCTTCAAGCTCTACTTGCACTAATGGAATATCTTCAAGCCCTGACATGATATCATTATAGGTATCATTTGGCTGATACTGAACAGAATGCATTTCCACTTCAATAACACCTTCCACACAGTCTATGCTCTGATTGATTTCAGTGGGAGCTCTATGGGTGCTGGCAGTTGCAGTATCTAAACCAAAAGAGTTTCCAAAATACTTGAACATAGACTTTTGAGTTTTTTTGTAACTTTTTGGGTGTTCTGAGCACTAGCAGCTTCCATTGTTCTCAGCATGATAAATTCAAGTTAGATAGTCTCCTGTTCATCCGTCAACAAAAACACCTTGTCATGCGTCAACAAATGAAACTTGTCGTGCGTCAACAATAGTTCCATGTTGTGCGTCAGAAGGTTATTCTTGCCACTCGTCAATAGAACCTTCTTTTCAGCCGTCAATAGAGCCTTCTTGTTTCCCATCAATAGATCCTACTTTTCACCCATCAACAGGTCCTTCTTGTCCCCTGTCCACAGAACCTTCTTATCACATGTCCATAGAGCCTTCTTGTTTCCCATTGACAGAATCTTCTTGTCCCCCGTCCACAAAGCCTTCTTGTCACCCATTCATAGAGCCTTCTTGTCACCCATCAATAGAGTCTTCTTTTCGCACATCAGTTGAATGCTTTTGTCTGAAAAATTGTACTTTTGTGTACTAGAATATGTTGCTTTGCAAGTTTTATGTACTTGATAATAGATATGCCCCCAGGTGGTATGCATTAGCAAGTAGTGTTCTACCTGGAGAATAGTATAGGATTATATAGGGTATATTTTAAAGAGGTAGGCTAAGCCGACCCCTAAAAAAATTATTAATTTTTAGGCGATCATGTCAATGACATGCGCCAGAAAAATCACCTTTTTAATTTTTTCTAAATTGGAATATTTGCCATATTATGAATATTTTCCACTAAAAAATTCCTTGATGCAACATGAAGAAATGAATGAATTCTCAGTAGGGATAATGTTATATGTTTATTGATGGTGTTTAGACAAAACTTGAAATGGAATATTACCTAGCAAATGAGAACTTACAAATGCAAAACACACAATAAAGAGACATAAAAAAAAAGTCAGTTTGATGCATCCATTATTTAGAGTGAAAATATGTCATATATATGTAGAGGAGAGAAATACAAAATAATATAAATATGCATCACATGCTTTTATTTCCTAAGGGTTATAGCTTCCCCAAAACATCAATGTAAATACCTACACCATACAAATATTAGTTTGTCATTAACTATATATTTATCATAAAAGCACAATATCATGGGATCTACTACACAATTCCCCTATGGGATACCAATTACTACTACTCACTCTTTTACAAATGAGGACATTGATACTCAATTTATATCTAGCACACAAATTACACATGGTTGACCATCCTAATACTCAAACTATTTATATCCAAGTACCTATTGTGCAACATGAAGTTCATAGATTAAACATCATCGTACCAAATTATATATTTTGTGTGAGGATAGAATAACTCTCAACAATTTTTATATGTTCCATTCACAAGTAATTGTATCCAATCATTTATATTAGACTATTCTATGGAAAACATGTTTGTTGCAGATATCTATTTTAAAGAATAATAGTCACCACTTCTCTAAATAGAATAACATGGACCGTAGAAAATAACCACATATCTTAAGTATTCTTACTCAAGTTTAATAAATGCTAGTAGTAAGAGTAAATCTGATGTTACTAGTGTCTCATACACATGATGGCTAATACAAATTAGATAATGTCCAATCCATTAGCTCCCTGTAAGACATTATACAATTACCAAATGTCGCCTCTGTCACATAGAACAATCAAATATATTTATTGTTAGAAGGCATGGATTAAAAACAAATCATGTCATGTAGGGCTTGGAATACAAGAGAGCATTGAAATTCATGTGAAACTTATATGAATGTATTGAAATTCATGTCAAACATATATGATGTATTGTTAGTGTGTATATCCATTAATTATTTATTTACATGTTTGATTTTCAGAGTTTTTTGAAAAATAATTCAACAAGATAATTTCATGTTATTGAATACTTCAAAGATGGTTTTGCGGCTTTAAAAATATGAAGAAGAAAAAGCTAGCCATGAGAGCCAAAGGATTGATTGTAGAAGGAAACATCTATGCAAACCATTCCCAACCGATCTACAAATATCATTTCCAGACCAACCTACTCTTCAACTGATGAGTTCATATTTAGAAAATCTTCATGCCATAAATTGAAGGAAAGTGACACAAGAAGCATTGGACATAGTGTGAGGATATGAAGAATCAGTTAGTTGTTGTAACACTTTTTTTTTCGTACATATGTGTTTTATATTTTTTAGAAATATATCAAAACTATCTTAAATCATTTGACATGATGAAGGTGAGTAAACATTTGGCAATTTGGTTCAAAGGAAAATGAAAGTGGCTTCTACCCAGTTGACTTTTCTAGAGCATTACCTGAGGGGAAACAGTTATATGTGTTACCTCAACATCGTTATCAAGTATTACTTTGTATAATTTTTATTTTTTACATCTTCTCCTTTTTCATGCACATAATTTCTATATCTGGGTCTCCTTTTTAACTATGTTTTATATAGGTATTATTCTATCTTGATATATAGAGAAGGTAATTGACAGTTCATATTATATTATGAGCCAAAGATGAGACATGTTGTTGACGACAATAGTGTCGTAACACGAGTACCATGGGGAACAAATGATGTTGTGGAAAGAGATTATGAACATGACTCCAGTGATGATGATGACCCCAATAATGAAGAAGATCACCATATTAATCAAGGCAATTACTAAGGCAAAGCCCATTTTGAAGAAGATGATGATGATGATGATGATGAAAGTGACGGTGACGAACATCACGAAACTATAAATAATGAAGATGATGATGAAATGAATATCCCAACAAGTAAATATTTGGACAATGAATGGATTGTTCCCATAATTATATATATAGATAAGAAGAAGAAAGGAACATTAGTTGTGACTACAAATCCAAGTCATATAACCAACGAGGAGTTGGTAGACATACATGAAGATGAAAATAAATAGTTGAAATATTCATAAACCTATTTTTTGTGCTATTTCATTAATTCAATTTTGTCTTGTGTTACAACATTTTGTTACATATTTTTTCTTTTGATTTGTTGAGATATAATATGTTTGTCCATTTATGGAATTTGAATTCAACTCAATTAATTTATAATTAATGTAATTGACTTTTTAAATTCTACCACAATTCAAGGCATATCACTAATTTGGTATATATGAAGTGAGATGTAGATGATTTCTTATTTTGATCAATGTCAAATAGGCAATAATTTGGTGTATGAAACTTACTCTATCAACATATCTAAGCGGCACCGAGCTTGGTTCACTTATCATTGCATGCTTTGAAATAGTTTATAATTAATGTTGGTTTCAGGAGTAAAATTTGACCGTTGACCTTGTTTATCAAAGATTTTTTGTATGGGTGTCATCCTATTAATTTTTTTATTCAAAAATATTTTAATGTTCTTGGTAAAAATAATAGCATTTTAATATATAATCATATAAACGTTAAAAAACATATATAATAAGTAAATTATATATTTAATATACATAGTTATATACCCCTTCTATGGGTACCTGGAAACTCTCCCTCACGTATTTTAGTATTGTCACAAAGCCCATGGTGTTTGGGGTTGGATTCATTCCTCCTTCCAACAATTTTTTCCATGAGTGCTTCACATGACATTATGTTTTACTGGGAGACAATCCCCAAATGCCACATAAGTTTACCCAGATTTGACATGCTTTTAGAGGGAAAAATTTGTTCTGGTTATAGAGAGAAAGAAATGCTTATTTGTTTGCTAATGTTGACGCCGATCATCACTCCTCTATTTATAACAAGTCTATGGTTGTTGCCAATGTCTTGCTGCAGATTCAAGTTCAAGCCAATAAGGTGGCACTAGAGGTGGAACATCTACAGACACTCCTGCGCCACAGGGGCAAAGCCCCTTGCAATATAGCGCGCGTGCCGCCACCCCCCTATCGCTCCCCGCCAAGTAACACTCACAGTGGTATGCACTTCTCCAACACCTTGAACCGATGAAAAATCATATTTCCTTTCTGGAAATTTGTTTTTTTACAGCAGGTAACACTTATACTGGTATGCTTATCACTTCTTGTGACAAGCATATTGAAACTTAAACTTGTATTTTCTATTGTGAGCAGGACACAACAGTACAAGAATGGTTCCGTTTACTTTGTCTGGAGCAAGCATGTTCTTGCCGTTTCTATAATGTTCCCGAGGTATAATGCTTTCCATATGAGGGCGTCACATATGAGGTGCGGACAAGATTTCTGACTATTTCTTTTTGGCTGCAAAATAGTTTCCAAATACAAATGCATTGCTAAAAAAATTCATCAAACTTGTTGTTTGTTTAAAAAAAATCTGAAAAAATAGACTTATTTCCATGTGTTCACGATTAATTTGAAGTGTGCCGACCTTTTCATTTATCAACGCTGCATTTTCTGTGCTTGCATTGATTAAGCTAATCCTTAATTACATTACAGGTTCTCTAAACTGGATAGCCCAATTTAGTGTATAATTGACCATATTTTCAATTTTTCTTAAGCCAAGCAAGTTTTCTTTGGCTGGGCCTAAGTCTCATGCACGTTAGCAGCACAGTGGACTAAAGTCGATCCTACAACCTCCTCTCTACCAGGCCCACTAGAGAGGAGGTGATGGTTGGTGATGGGCCTGGTAGAGAGGAGGTTGTAGGTTCGATTTTAGTCCACTGCACTGCTAAATCGCATTTGTATAGCAGGCATTTTATTTAACATTCTGCAGCGCAGTGGTTGGTGATGGGCCTGGTAGATAGGAGGTAGTAGGCTTGATTTTAATCCACTGCACTGGTAAATTGCAGTTACATAACAGTTCTTACCAATTCTGGGTTCTTTTAAATGGTTGAAACTGAAATTTTGATTGAACAGTTTTAAAACAGATTAATCAAATATTAAAGTTAATGAACACTTTTGGTGCAATTGTTAGTGTAGTGTATTTTAAATTTAGAGAATTGAAGTTGTCACCCAAACATACAATAAATGTTGTACAAAAATCGAAACAGCTCGTTGTTCCAAAATTCCTGGTGAATAAATTCTTTGTGGCTGCTAATCATTTCGATGAAGCGCTTTGTCAATGTTTGAGTGTCTACAGTAGACAGTGTTACTGTTTGCACCTTGTTCTCTACCTTTATAAAGTTTTTTGGCATTGTAGTGAGAACTATTGAGCAACCATACACTCTGATCTTTTCCATGCTCTTCAAATTCCAATAACTCTCTGACAACATCTGCAAAGCCTCACACTCCATTATTGTTAATGTTTTAAGTGAAGGCATTGCTCCTTCCTCCACTACTGGCACCTCCTCTAGCTTCTCCAGGTTAACCAATGAAAGTACCTCCAGCTTAAGAAATGCTCCCCTCTCGCCAAATTCCTTTGGTAACTTCTCTATATTAGAGCACCCAATTATCTCAAGTTGTTTAAGACTCACAACCTTGTGTAAAGCAGGTAGTCGTTTCAACATGCCACATTTGTGCAGTCTAATATAGCTCAGATGTTGAAATGCATAAAATGAATCTTCTATTTGGAGTAATTGAGGGCATGTTAACCAGAGTCTCCTCAATTTTGACAAGGAAATCATGTCATGGGGCAGGCTTTCCATGTTTGTGAGATGCAACCACATACTCTCTATCTGCTTCATGCTTCCCAACATTCCTCGCAGAATTATTTCACCATTGTTTTCAAGTGCCAACCTTTTCAGTTGTTTGAGGGCGGCCATATCGTTAATATTTGAGAGTAGCTCTCTTTTGTGTTTATTTCGCCCTGTCTTTATCCATGCATTTGGACAGTTAAAAACTCTCAGGTATTCAAGAGATGTAAGCTGTGAGATCGCATAAGCTATGGACTGCAGATGTTTACAACTTCCAATGTCCAAAAGTTTTAGGGAAGTTAATTTAGAAACGCTAGATGAAAGCTCGGTAATATTTGGGTTACCAAGATCGAGGATCTGAAGGTTTGTAAGAGCACTGATTGAGTTGGGGAGTGTCTTGATGGGCGTAGAGGCTAACCTTAGGCAAACTAAATGCTTCAAACATCCTATGTTTTTTGGCAACGAGTTGAGGGCAGTCCCTGACAAATCCAGCACCCTGAGACGGATCATTCTCCCAATCACCTGTTCTGGAATTTCTTTCAAATCAGGATTCATCCGCATTAACCAGGAGCGGATATGAGAAGATCCAAATGTGTTTGGAACATGAGCCAAACTGTTAACGACCAACGAAATTCTGAAGTGTGCCAAACAGTCAATAACTGGAAACTCTTGTAAATTCCTGCCCGCACGAAAGAAGCATTTCTCTTCTTTCTCAGCAATTTGTTGTGCTAAGTCCAGCAATTCATCATGCACCCTGAAACAGCCCACATTTCCATCCGATTCCTTAAGCAGTGGCTCAATAAGGCAGCGTTCAGCTAACATATTGACGAATCTCTGTGCTGTTTGGAGAGGATCCTGTCCAGTCACAAACCCTTCTCCAATCCAAAACATGCTCACAGTTCGAGTACAGATGACTTCATCTTCCGGGAAGGAAGAGAGGTAGAGAAAGCATAATTGTAAAGAAATGTCAAAGTCGGCCAAAGCATCATAGCTCAATCTGAGCCTACCATACAACTTCTCTGTAACATCACCGTATGCCTGCACATTCTGCAAACTCTTCAATGCAAATTACCATTCATTTGAATGGGTGACGCCCGCCATTGCTTGTCCAATCACTTTGAGAGCTAAGGGAAGGCCTCCGCACTCCCTGCACACACGCCTCACTGTTTCACTGTCAATGCTCGTGGGCAGAACTCCGTCACTGTGTGGAAAAGCATGGAAACAAAAACAACCGCCAGCTCTCATCCTCCCTCAACTGTTCCACTTTGATGGTAGCTGCATCTGAGATTCCCAGCCGTTCGAGCACGCTGTTACTTCTGGAAGTGGCAATGGTGATGTTGGAGTCGTGGTGTGGAGAGATGAGAGGCACACACAACTCGGTTAATAAGGAGTTTGCACTTGTTTCCCAAACATCATCTAAAAACAAAGCGAACTTATTTTCTCTTAACCTCCCACTTAACCACATTTTCACAACCTCTTCCTCTTTGCTCTCCAATCTTTCATTTATTTGAAGAGCTATTTGTTTGACAAGATCATTTCTGAGAGCATTGAAAGAGGGAGTTTTTGAAATGGTAAGCCAAAGCATTAGGCTGTCACTGGAAAAAAGAGTTTGCACCTGGTTGCTGTTGAACACCCTTTTTAGGAGTAGAGTTTTGCCAGATCCGCCCATGCCAACAACGCCGATCTGCAAAACTTTTTTCTGCAACGCAGAATGTATCAACTCCTCAATTCTCTTGGAGACATAATCTTGTTCCATAATCAGAGGCTCGTCAATATACTTCATCTTCGGCGGGGCTGAAGAAGTGGATGGAAAACATTCCGCAGATGTTGACATGATCTGAAGCTTGAGAGAATCAATCCTTTCTGTGATCTGGTGCAGTCCTTGCCGATTAACCACATCTTGCTGCAGCTGGTGGAGAAAAGCAATGGAAGGAGTGGAGTTTAGATTTGTTGGAAATATGCATGTGATGCATATTTAATTCCAACTATAGCTTTTTTAGGAAAGCTAATTTTAGCTTTAGTCTTGTTTTAGTTTGCTTTAGTTAAGTTAGCTTTATCTTATTTTTATCATTAGATTTAATTAAAATAAATCTCTTTTAAATCATGCATAGCATGCAACTGTTTTAAAGCATGAGTTTAGATTTAGAATACTCAGTTGAAGAGCTGTTAGTGGGTGAGTTATTCTATTTAAATAACAGCAATTGTAATTGCTTTGTATGCACACACAAAGGTGTGAAATCTGCACAAGCAAGGAAGGATGTGCATTGAAAGCACACAGCTGCACGCACAGCTTGATTGTAAAGAGCTGAAGCTCTGAGTATGATGAAGATTTTATTAATGGAGATTATGCACAGCAGTGCTGGTTCGAATATTCATCTGTTTATGCAAGTTATATAAGTATTCTGTTTATTTCTTTTATGTTGTTTGTTGTATAAGACTGCAGATTTTCTACAAATTGGTATCAGAGCAAGGTTGTTCCAGCAGCTTATTAAATTGGTAGCAAGCTATGGCTTCTACATCTGGTATGCAGACACCGCAATTTAATGGAAAGAATTACGAATACTAGTCATTGACCATGAAGGCGCTATTCAGATCTCAAGACGTGTGGGAGATCGTTGAAGATGGGTACACAGAGCCCACAAATGTAGCAGCATATATTGCACTTTCTCAAGCAGAGAAAGATGCTTTGAAGGAGTTACGAAAGAAGGACAGAAAAGCTCTTTTCTATATTCATCAGGCAATGCATGAAATCATTCTTCCAAGAGTGGCAGCAGCCAGTCAAGCAAAGACTGCATGTGATACTTTACAAGTTGCATATCAAGGTAAGGAGAAAGTAAAAACCGCCAAGCTACAGTTACTTCGTAGAGATTTTGAGAATTTAGCAATGAAAGATTCAGATTCTGTAGAATCATTTTTTACTTATGTAGTTGGCTTAGTCAATCAAATCAAATCTCATGGTGAGACTCTTGAGGACAGAAGGATTATTGAAAAATTGCTTAGAAGTTTGCCTACGAAATTTGATCCTTTAGTTGTTGCTATTGAAGAAACTAAGGATCTGAGTCAATTTTCTATTGATGAGTTGCATGCATCACTAATAAATCATGAACAGAGGATGAATAGATCACATACAAGTGCAGATCAGGCTTTTACATCTCAGACAGCAGGTAGTCGTGGCAAAAGAAGAGGAAGTTTCAGCCCAAGAGGAAGAGGAAGAAGTCCATCTAGAGGATGTGGCAGTGGTTCATCAAACTCAAGTGGAAGAGGATATAATCAAGAACAGAGTTGTGGTCAGAGACAAGATAAGTCTCATGTTCAGTGTCATTATTGCAGGAAGTATGGGCACTATGCTTATGATTGCAAGAAAAAACAATATGATCAAGAGAGACAAAATCAAAATCAGGTTGGAAGTTCTATTTCTAAACCTATGTTTATTGCATGCACAAGGATTGCCAAAGAAATACCTTCTTTATCCCCTATTGAATGTAATTTGTCAAAAGAGAGTCCATGTGATGTATGGTATTTAGATTCAGGTTGTAGTAATCACATGACAGGTAATCTAGATTTGTTTTCTAGTTTGGATGATTCAGTTAAGAGTGATGTAACTCTTGGAAATAACAATATTGTGTCTGTGAAAGGAAAAGGCACGGTTAGTATTCTAACAAGACAGGGGGAGCAAACAAGTATGCAAAATGTTTACTACGTTGCAGGTTTGAAACATAACCTTATGAGTATTGGACAATTGGTACAGAAAGGATACCGAGTCTATATGGAAGACAATGAGTGCGTGATTGTGGACAAAGCTCCTAGCACTCAGTTGATTGCAAAAGTGAAGATGAGCAGAAATAGGATGTTTCCATTGATTTTGAAACCTGGAAAGAAGAAGAAATCAGATCTGTTTACAGCAAAGTCATGCGTTAAGCCAAATCAGTCTTTTGTTGAGTCCTGCGCTCAAACAGACAAGTCCTGCGCCAATGAAAATCAGGTCTGCGCTACAGTAAGCGAGTCCTGCACTGATTCCTACGTAAATATAGTTGAGTCCTATGCTGAAGGAACACAATCAGCTTTTCATTCAGTCATGAAGGATGAAACATGGCTTTGGCATCTAAGGTATGGACATTTGAATTTTGGAGGTTTGAATTTATTATATAGAAAAAATATGGTTAAAGGTTTGCCATTGATTCAGAAACCGGAAAGGGTATGTGAAGGTTGTATTTTGGGAAAGCAACACAGAGATTCATTCTCAGTTGGCAAAATAGCAAGATCAAGTGCACCACTTGAGATTGTACATTCAGATTTATGTGGACCTATGCAGACAACTTCTATTGGAGGTTGTATTTATTTTATGACATTCATTGATGATTACACAAGGAAGACATGGGTTTATTTTCTGAGAAATAAATCAAATGCCTTTGATACATTTCAGCAGTTCAAGGCATTAGTGGAGAAGCAAAGTGGATACTACATCAAAGTTCTCAGAACGGACAGAGGAGGTGAGTATGTTTCTAATGAGTCTATGAATTTTTGCAGATATCATGGTATACACAAGCAGTTTACTACCAGGTATACACCACAACAGAACGGTGTGGTAGAGAGGAAAAATAGAACCATCATGGAGATGGTGAGAAACATGTTGAAGGCAAAACATCTTCCAAATGAGTATTGGGCAGAAGCAGTAGCAACTTCTGTTTATATTTTGAACAGGTGTCCAACGAAACTTGTTAGGAACATGGTTCCTCAACAAGCATGGACTAATAGGAAACACAGTGTTTCACATTTCAGAGTTTTTGGTTGTGTAGCATATGCACATGTACCTGATGAGCTAAGGAAGAAGTTAGATAACAAAGGAGAAAAATGTATTTTTGTTGGGTATTCAGAGAATACAAAAGCATAAAAGTTGTACAATCCAGTCACTGGAAAGGTTGTGATCAGCAGGGATGTACAGTTTATTGAGAATGAAGCATGGGATGGAAGTATAGAGAAAATAGTGAGTATAGCAACATCTATTCCACATGATGATATGACAAATGAAACTTTAGAGCAACAAGCTACTGTATCTACAAATCTTGGACATACACCACAAGTTGTAGCACAAGCTACACCTCCATCTACAGTCAGGAGGTCACCAAGATTTCAGCCATCTTCATCCATGCAAGAGACACCGCAGGGAACATCAGAAGCTACTCCATCACCAAAAATCAGTCCTGCATCGAATACTCCTACGCAGCGGAAAACAAGAAGTCTAAGTGAGATTTATAATGTTGATACAACTAATTCATTTTCAGTTTTTGCATTATTTTCTCAAGCTGCAGATCCAGTATATTACGAAGAGGCTATAAAGAATGAAGTTTGGGAAAAAGCCATGGATGATGAGATTGATGCTATAGAGAAGAATCACACGTGGGAGCTAATGGATCTTCCAAAAGGAAAGGACGTGATAGGAGTCAAGTGGGTCTACAAGACAAAATACAATGTTGATGGAAAAGTACATAAGCACAAAGAAAGGCTAGTTGCAAGAGGTTTTACGCAGCAATATGGAGTTGACTACAATGAAACATTTGCACCAGTAGCACGTTTGGATACAGTAAGAATGGTTTTAGCAATTGCAGCTCAAAACAAATGGCCTATTTATCAGATGGATGTTAAATCAGCATTCTTAAATGGATTCCTTGAAGAGGAAGTTTATGTAAATCAGCCAGAAGGTAATGAGATTGAAGGTCATGAAGGAAAAGTATACAGATTGAAGAAAGCGCTCTATGGTCTCAAGCAAGCACCTAGAGCTTGGTACAGTAGAATAGATTCTTATTTGATTGAGAATGGTTTCAGTAGGAGCAGCAGTGAGCCTACCTTATACACCAAGATAAATGAACAAGGTAAAATTTTAATTGTTTGTTTATATGTAGATGATTTGATCATTACTGGAAATCTATCTGCAGAGTCATTCAAATCAGCCATGAAGAAGGAGTTTGAGATGATAGATCTTGGTCTTATGCATTATTTTTTGGGTATTGAAGTTCAACAATTAGAAGGTGAATTTTTTATCTCACAAGAAAAGTATGCAAGTGACGTTTTGAAAAGGTTTAACATGTTGAATTGTAAGCCAACACCAACACCAGTTGCAGTAGGTTTGAAGTTGAGCAAAGAGGATGAAGGATCGTTTTTGGATCCAACATTGTTTAAAAAGTTGGTTGGAAGTCTTATGTATTTGACGGCCACAAGGCCTGATATCATGTATGGTGTGAGCCTCATATCAAGGTTCATGGAATCTCCAAAATATTCACATTGGCAAGCTGGAAAAAGAATTTTGAGGTATGTACGTGGAACAAGAAATTATGGAATTCTTTATTCAAGTTCGGATGAGTTCAAACTCATTGGTTATACAGATAGTGACAATGCTGGAAGTATAGATGATCGGAAAAGCACATCCGGCTATACTTTTCACTTTGGAATAGGAGTGGTTTCATGGGCATCAAAGAAGTAGCCCGTTGTCACGTTATCTTCAGCAGAAGCAGAGTATGTAGTAGCAACAGGAGCAGCATGTCAAGCTGTTTGGACGAGAAGAGTGTTGACAGATTTACAACAGAAACAAGAGGAAGCTACACATATTTTTTGTGACAACAACTCAGCCATAGCGTTGTCCAAAAATCATGTTTTTCATAAGAGGAGTAAGCATATTGATACGAGGTATCATTTCATCAGGGAGCTGGTAAACAACAAGGAAATTCATCTTGAATTTTGTAGATCTGAAGATCAGTTTGCAAACATTTTTACAGAGGCTTTTGTAAAAGAAGTTTTTGAATATTTGAGAGATTGTTTGGGAGTATGTGATCCTGCACATGGAAAATCTGAAAAAGCAAACACAACTCTAGAAGAGTGAAAGCTACAGTTTTAAATTAAGGCGGAGTGTTGGAAATATGCATGTGATGCATATTTAATTCCAACTATAGCTTTTTTAGGAAAGCTAATTTTAGCTTTAGTCTTGTTTTAGTTTGCTTTAGTTAAGTTAGCTTTATCTTATTTTTATCATTAGATTTAATTCAAATAAATTTGTTTTAAATCATGCATAGCATGTAACTGTTTTAAAGCATGAGTTTAGATTTAGAATACTCAGTTGAAGAGCTGTTAGTGGGTGAGTTATTCTATTTAAATAACAGCAATTGTAATTGCTTTGTATGCACACACAAAGGTGTGAAATCTGCACAAGCAAGGAAGGATGTGCATTGAAAGCACACAGCTGCACGCACAGCTTGATTGTAAAGAGCTGAAGCTCTGAGTATGATGAAGATTTTATTAATGGAGATTATGCACAGCAGTGTTGGTTTGAATATTCATCTGTTTATGCAAGTTATATAAGTATTCTGTTTATTTATTTTATGTTGTTTGTTGTATAAGACTGCAGATTTTCTACAACGCAGAATGTATTCAACTCCTCAATTCTCTTGGAGACATAATCTTGTTCCATAATCAGAGGTTCGTCAATATACTTCATCTTCGGCGGGGCTGAAGAAGTGGATGGAAAACATTCCGCAGATGTTGACATGATCCGAAGCTTGAGAGAATCAATCCTTTCTGTGATCTGGTGCAGTCCTTGCCAATTAACCACATCTTGCTGCAGCTGGTGGAGAAAATCAATGGAAGGAGTGGAGTTTAGATGTTCCTCCATTACAAAAATGAGACGAGTGATCTTTCTGCTCATTCGATAACGAGAAATCAGGTGATAGGAAGATGACACAGTGCAGTGTTGTGCCAAATCATATACTTCCTCGAGAAAGTCATTCAATTCGTTCAACCATCGATTCAGGGAAGAGGACAGAGGATGGTGAGAGGAAGCATTAATATTTCCAGAGTTCAAAGCCTTCAGATATTCCTGCATTTCTATGTTGATGGAGTGAAATCTCTCAACCAGAATTTTGAGGGCATCCAGCTCTTTCCTGGCAGCGGACAACAATGTTGATGTGATCAACAATCTATTTTATTGCCAGCTGAATGGCATAACCAATCGTTCCAGAGATGAAACCATGATCAGCCATTATTGAAACATAACCTGTTTTCTACTGGGAACAATGTGTTTTGTGCTGCAAACGCAAACTGTGTTGAAATGTTAATCGAGGCCAATAATAACATCAAAACAAATAATAACATCACATGGATGGCTTGGCATGTTCCAGGATTTCAATTTTTTCCATTAAAAAATTTTTGTTGTTTGAAAACTTTAAACAAAAAAAACTTGAAGGGACCTTGAGGCTTTCACCTTTTGTGATTGATAAGTTTTCATTTATTTGTGGTCGAAAGGTTAAAATCACACTTGCACTATTGTCTTATTTGGAAAATTTAAACAACAAAATTCAAAGGGACCCAACAATTTTTTTAGGTTTGAATGGTTAAAATCTGCATACTTGCATCATTATTGTATTTGAAAAATTTAAACAAAATTCACAAGGATGAGTCCCATGGGGAATATTTTCAACGATACTAAACAATCAGGTGCATTTCAGCTGTTGTGATTATTAAATTTTTTTTATTTTTTTTTGAAATAGTTAAAATTATACACACACCAACGTGTTCAAAATGTATCCACATAAATATTTTAATAAGTTCAAATGGTCGGGTTTGGGGGCCACCCTATACAAAATCTATCCATAGAAATATTTTAATAAGTTTAAATGGTCGGGTTTGGGTTAAGTGTGAATGATTCTCATATTTTTTCAATGATACTAAACAATCGGGTGCATTCACCTTTTGTGATTGATAATTTTTTGTTTATATGTGGTCGAAAGGTTAAATTCACACTTGCACTATTGTCTTATTTGGAAAATTTAAACAACAAAATTCAAAGGACCCAACAGTTTTTTCGGGTTTCAATGGTTAAAATCATACTTGCATCATTATTGTATTTGAAAAATTTAAACAAAATTCAAAAGGATGAGTCCCATGGGAGATATTTTCAATGATACTAAACAATCGAATGCATTTCAGCTGTTGTGATTATTAAATATTTGTTTTTTTTGTTGAAATAGTTAAAATTATACATACACCAACGTGTTCAAAATGTATCCACAGAAATATTTTAATAAGTTCAAATGGTCAGGTTTAGGGCCAACGTGTTCAAAATGTATCCACAGAACTATTTTAATTAGTTCAAATGGTTTGGTTTGGGGTAAGTGTGAATGATTCTCATATTTTCAACGATACTAAACAATCGGGTGGATTCACCTTTTGTGATTGATAAGTTTTTGTTTATTTGTGGTCGAAAGGTTAAAATCACACCTGCACTATTGTCTTATTTGGAAAATTTAAACAACAAAATTCAAAGGACCCAACAGTTTTTTCGGGTTTTGAATGGTTAAAACCATACCTGCGTCATTATTGTATTTGAAAAAGTTAAACAAAATTCAAAAGGATGAGTCCCATGGGAGTTGGAGTAAGTGATAATGCTTCTCATATTTTCAATGACAATAAACAATCGGGTGCATTCCAGCTGTTGTGATTATTAAATATTTGTTGTTTTTGTTGAAATAGTTAAAATTATACATACACTAACGTGTTCAAAATGTATCCGCAGAAATATTTTTATAAGTTCAAATGGTCGGGTTTGAGGTAAGTGTGAATGCTTCTCATATTTTCAATGATACTAAACAATCGGGTGCATTCCAGTTGTTGTGATTATTAAATATTTGTTTTTTTGTTGAAATAGTTAAAATTATACATACACCAACGTGTTCAAAATGTATCCACATAAATATTTTAATAATTTCAAATGGTCGGGTTTGGGGTAAGTGTGAATGATTCTCATATTTTCAATGATACTAAACAATCGGGTGCATTCCATCTGTTGTGATTATTAAATATTTGTTTTTTTGTTGAAATAGTTAAAATTATACATACACCAACGTGTTCAAAATGTACCCACAAAAATGTTTTGATAAGTTCAAATGGTTGGGTTTGCGGTAAGTGTGAATGCTTCTCATATTTTCACCGATACTAAACAATCGGGTGCATTCCAGATGTTGTGATTATTACATATTTGTTTTTTGTGTTGAAATATTTAAAATTATACATACACCAACGTGTTCAAAATGTATCCACAGAAATATTTTAATAAGTTTAAATGGTCGGGTTTGGGGTAAGTGTGAAAAGGTTAAAATCACACCTGCACTATTGTCTTATTTGGAAAATTTAAACAACAAAATTTAAAGCACCCAACAGTTTTTTTCGGGTTTGAGTTATTAATACCATACCTACATCATTATTGTATTTGAAAAATTTAAACAAAATTCGAAAGGATGAGTCCCATGGGAGATATTTTCAACGATACTGAACAATCGGGTGCATTCCAACTGTTCTGATTATTAAATATTTTGTTTTTTTATTTGAAATAGTTAAAATTATACATACACCAATGTGTTCAAAATGTATCCACAGAAATATTTTAATAAGTTCAAATGGTCGGGTTTGGGGTAAGTGTGAATGCTTCTCATATTTTCAATGATACTAAACAATCGGGTGCATTCCAACTATTGTGACTATTAATATTTGGTTTTTGTGTTGAAATAGTTAAAATTATACATACACCAACGTGTTCAAAATGTATCCACAGAAATATTTTAATAAGTTCAAATGGTCGGGTTTGAGATAAGTGTGAATGATTGTCATATTTTCAATGATACTAAACAATCGGGTGCATTCACCTTTTGTGATTGATAAGTTTTTGTTTATTTATGGTTGAAAGGTTAAAATCACACCTGCACTATTGTCTTATTTAGAAAATTTAAACGAAAAAATTCAAAGGATCCAATAGTTTTTTCAGGTTTGAATGGTTAAAACCATACTTGCATCATTATTGTATTTGAAAAATTTAAACAAAATTCAAAATGATGAGTCCCATGGGGGTTGGGGTAGGTGTGAATGCTTCTCATATGTTCAACTATACTAAACAATCGGGTGCATTCCAGCTGTTGTGATTATTAATTTTTTTTGTTTTGTTGAAATAGTTAAAATTATACATACACCAACGTGTTCAAAATGTATCCATAGAAATGTTTTAATAAGTTCAAATGGTCATGTTTGGGGTAAGTGTGAATGCTTCTCAAATTTTAAATGATACTAAATAATGAGGTGCATTCCAGCTGTTGTGATTATTAAATATTTGTTTTTTTGGTTGAAATAGTTAAAATTATACATACACCAACGTGTTCAAAATGTACCCAAAAAAATATTTTAATAATTTCAAATGGTCGGGTTTGGGGTAAGTGTGAATGCTTCTCATATTTTCAATGATACTAAACAATCAGGTGCATTCCAGCTATTGTGATTATTAAATATTTGTTTTTTTTGTTCAAATAGTTAAAATTATACATACACCAACGTGTTCAAATGTATCCACAGAAATATTTTAATAAGCTCAAACGGTCAAGTTTTAGGTAAGTGTGAATGCTTCTCATATTTTCAACAAATCAATCGGGGTGCATTCCAGATGTTGTGATTCTTAAATATTTGTTTTTTTGTGTTGAAATAGTTAAAATTATACATACACCAACGTGTTCAAAATGTATCCACAGAAATAATTTAATAAGTTCAAATGGTTGGGTTTGGGGTAAGTGTGAATGATTCTCATATTTTCAATGATAGTAAACAATCGGGTGCATTCAGCTTTTGTGATTGATAAGTTTTTGTTTATTTGTAGTTGAAAGGTTAAAATCACACCTGCAGTATTGTCTTATTTGGAAAATTTTAGTAACAAAATTTGAAAGGACTCGGCTTATTTGAGGATTTCAGGTTTTGTGATTAGTAAGTTTTACTTTGTTTGTGGTTGATTGGTTAAAACCATGCCTACTCTACTATTGTATTTGGAAAATTTAAATGAAAGGGACCCGGTTTATTTGTGGCTTTTGATTTTTGCAATTAATAAGTTTTTGTTTATTTGTGGAATGGTTAAAACCATACCTACACCACTATAGCATTTGGAAAATTTAAACAACGAAATTCAAAGGACCCAATGTCTATTTGGGTTTGAATGGTTTACAACCATACCTCCACCATTATTGTCTTTGAAAAATTTAAACAAAATTCAAAAGGACTAGTCCCATGGGGGTTGGGGTACGTGTGAATGCTTCTAATATTTTCAATGATACCAAACAATCAGGTACATTCCAGCTATTGTGATTATTAAATATTTTTTTATTTTTGTTGAAATAGTTAAAATTATACATACACCAACGTGTTCAAAATGTATCCACATAAATATTTTAATAAGTTCAAATGGTCGGGTTTCATGAGGAGTTGGGGCAAGTATTTATATTTCTAATTTTATCTAAGGAGAATAAACCAATTGATGCATTCTAGCTATTATCACTAATAAGTATCTGTTTATTTTTGTTCATAAGGTTAAACCCATATACATGCCTAGACTGCACGAAAACACCCTAGACCCCCTCGTACCAAGCTTGGTACCTACTGAGTACTGGTACTGGTACGCTGTGGGTACGTACCCACAGGCCTTGGGTACGTCTTGGGTACGGAAATATGTACCTAGGGGCTATGGGTATGTACCCATAACATACCCACATGGGTTTTTTAAATTTTTAAGTGCAAAAAAAAAACACTTGAGGGCTTTGACTGGAATTGAATCTTGGAAAGTTCGTGTGAGATTCAATATTGCCAGTAGGCTCCGAAGGGTCAAGAGAGATGAAAAGGACTTCATTTGGTTGACTTACTATTTGGGGGCTATCTTGTTGCTCCTCATGGGTCCTTTATTCTTCAGTCAATTTGGAAGGCTGGGAATAAATGAAGCATTTGGTGGTTGGGTAGCCTATCTTCTCTTCATCTGACTTTAGGTGCCAAGCCTACAAATCAATTTTGTCAAATTAGAAATATAATGACAAGATCCTTTCCTTGACAAGAGGTTGTTATACCCTCCTTTGGTTTGAGAAAGAAATTAAAATATTTCATGACTTGTACAGATTTGGGAAGTGGATGGAATGGAAAAACCTTAAAGCTTCCTATAAGCTTCCTCAATCTCAGTTCAAAATGTATACAATGCTCAAAAATTCTTTCACAACTCCCTCTACTGGACTAATTATGGAGGATGAGACGTCTAACTCGAGCTTAAGGCATTAATAATGAATTATCAAATCTATAATATAGTCTCTTTTATTAACTATTATGTTTTGAACATTATGGATCAATACAAACTCAAGTCTCAATTCTTGAAGTATTGGAAATTTGTTTTCATGTTCTATGAATGATTTAAATTTGTATGAGTATTAAATTTCAATAATTATGCAAATTCTTCTTTGTGTGTGTGTGTGTGTGTGTACCGAACACGTGGGCCATACCCATAGCGAAACAGTCTAGATACATGCCACCATGTTCAAAACGTATCTAGAAATTTATTGTAAATCTATGCAAGAAACAGGTAGGGTACATCCGCATGTGACATGCATGCAAATAGGTGCATTTTTTATAGGGTATAGTCACTTCGAGAGTTGGGTGCTGAGACAACTTAATTTTCTCATCATATGTGCATAAGAAAAACTATAAAAGAATTTATAAACATGTTATTTCAATAAATTTTTAACTATTATTTCTAAATCACTGTTATTGACAATATATAATAATTTACTAGGTGAATTATTGGGTGCAAAAAAATTAATTTAGAGGAAACTTGCACATGCACAAACACACACACACATTTCAAATAATCTAGGTAAATATTAGTTTGGAAGAAATGTAGATACACGCCACCTTGTTCAAAATGTTTCTACAAATTTATTGTAAAACTGTGCAAGAAACGGGTAGGCTAGATCCGCATGTGACATGCATGCATAGAAGTGCATTTTGTATAGGGTATAGTCACTTCGAGAATTGGGTGCTGAGACAACTTAATTTTCTCATCATATGTGCATAAGAAAAACTATAAAAGAATTTGTAAACATGCTATTTCAATAAATTTTTAATTATTATTTCTAAATCACTGTTATTGACAATATATAATAATTTGCTAGGTGAATTATTGGGTGCAAAAAATTTAACTTAGAGGAAACATGCACATGGGTGTGCGGGCATACACACACAGATGTCAAACAATATAGGTAAATATTAGTTTGGAAGAAATGTAATTTTCTATGTATAATATGATCATCTTTTTTTACATTTCCCTTTCTCTAAAGGTGTCTTCTCACTGACTTCGGAACATTTCAACATGCAATGGATTATGCCTTCGAATATGGAGGATTGTTGTACTCAATGGAAGAGCCGTTTTATGTTCCCTTATCTAGCTTGGGCCTGGAAGATTACTCTGCCTCATCTCTTATGGGGTTTATGGAAAATAAGGAATGATAGTGTTTTTAGAGATCGGAAACCTCTGATTTTGGTGGCTAAAAGGAAAATCCTAGCAGCCATAAAGGAAAATCTCAAACTATTTAAGGTAAAACAAAAAATCCTTTCCTGAAATGGGAGCAGGAAGTGTTGGATAAGTTCACCTATAGTCTGGTCAAGAGCAAAAGCCCTAGTAAGAATGTTTACTGGATTAGACCTATGGGAAATACGATCAAGATCAATTTTGATGGGGCTTTAAAGGGAAATCATGGTCAAGCTGGGGGAGGGGGTATCTTAAGGAATAGTGAGGGTGATTGGTTGTTCGTCTATGCAGGTCCTTTGGGAAAGCAGACTAATAACATTGCTGAAGCTAGAGCCCTCTTATGGGGTATGTTGGTTGCTAAGGAAAAAGGCCTTAAGGACATCTAGATTTAAGGTGACTCCTTAATTATTATTAATGCTATCCTCAATAAGAGTAAGATCAATTGGTCGTTAAAAAACATCATTCAAGATATCAAGGAATTGCTAAAGTATTTTGATAAGATATCTATCAATCATACCTTGAGGCAGGGAAATAAATGTGCGGACAGGATGGCCAATGTGGTAGTCCTTAGTAACGAGTATAAAATTTGGTGCAAAGGAGAGAGATTACCCTCTGATATTAATGATGAAATCATTAAGGATAGCAGGTGCTAGGATAAATGAAGCCGACAGGAGTGGAGGAAAGTATCCCAGGTACCATGCTAGCTTTTACAAAAATCATTATTTCTATTCGATCTTTGATAGGGCGAACATTTTGTTGGTTGTGGAAATATTTTTCTAGGACCACAAATTTGGCTACATGCAAATGGGTGGAGATAGGATTTGAGTGGAACCCGTCAGTCAGAACGTGGAGGAGACTAACCAGGATCTTTGGAACAAGCTTAAAGTTGGTGGATTTAGCAATTATATTGCTAAATTACATGGTCACAACCCATCTCTATCAAAGGACTTCGGTAATTCCTAGAAAGAGGGGGTATTTACTGTCTGCAGCATGGAGGTTGAGGTCTCGGAGTCCAATATTGCCAGGGTGACTGATATAAAGACGGAAGGGTTAAATATCTACAAGGAAAGAACCCGTAGAGACCTCGAGATTGATCAATTTTTCGTTGGCAAGGAGAAATGTTACCTCTTCATGGATGGCATTGCGCGTTCATGCATTCCTGGAATTTGGAAGGATGTTTTCCTTCAAGTTATGAAATATATTACGTTGGAGGGTAAGTATAGAAAAATATATACCCATCACATGACCTTCTGCAACATGTTCTGTCACAATTTTATGGCTAGTATTCCCTTTTTTCTTGCCACCTCTCTTTCAAATTCACTGATGGATTTCCAGAATGGGAAAGCTGAGCTGCCCCTTCGTCAAGGCTTGATTCTTCCTCTGGTTGAGAATGGCAAGCCGGTTCTAGATTATCCTTTGACAATGGTCCTAAAGGAGCAAGCTGAGGAAGATGATATTACTCTTGTGGAGTGTCTAACTAAAATGAAAATGGGTAAGGGTATCTGTATGATGGAAAAGTGACAAGCGAGTGTGGGAATCTACAAGTAAATCTTCCTCGCACCCGAACTTTCGAGGTCGTGCCGAGATAGCCGGTGGGTATGGATTATGCGTAGGGTATGGGTAAACTAGTTACGAAATCTTATATCTTCGACACGCACTAACGGAATCTGCGAATCAAAGGCAAAGAAGGCCCTCCTAACCTAAACTGGTGCGATACATCGGTCATAAAGGATGACTTCTCGAAGGCTCCAATCAATAACGAGTTCTGGCATGATCGATTCTATAGGTTGTGGGATACGTGGAAAATGACCTGGGATGGTTTCGTGTATGTCTCCAGATAGGGTCATATGATGGGTGATGGATATGCAGCAAATTCTATGGTCGATTCTCTGGTCTAGTCTAGAAGTCTTTAGCTTTGTAGCTGCTATGTCTAACAAGGATAACTATGCGATGATGATAGGGGAAGTGGAATGGATCTAAATATTGATGTGCGTAAGCCAGCGTCAATGTTATATTGACCTGTAGGCTCGTTGGGTTGTGGGATTTATGGGTCACAACCGTAGATTCGTGGTTGTTGTGGACCTTCTATGGTCATGTGCAGAATCAGTCCCTAATCCCTAGTATCCAATAGTCATATGCCTTTTCGGCCTCTACGTTCAAAATTAACAGTTGTGTAATCTTTTTTGAGTATCTTATAGGCGTTATTGCAACCTGAATCCTTAAGCTAGTATCTATGTCTGTGAGAGTGGCTCATGCATCTGGCTATGGGACCAAAGGATCACAATCGAACATTTTCTCTCTTTCAAGCCTTTCTACATTCATGCGGATATTTACCTAGGGTAATCTGTAGATTTGCTAATTTGACAAAAACATGTGCGCTTGGTCGTCTTCTATATTTAGCTCGCTTAACTGTGAGCTAATCTATTGTAAGTCTACTGTTGTTCAGAAGACTTGGATTCTAAGGTTCTGATCTATATCAGTTATTGCCATAATAAGATTGGGTTGAGGCACGATTGGCTCGAATACGTATTCTCTAGGTTCTCTAGGTCCCGTGATTGTCATACAAAAGTAAACGATATAAAGCTAATTAATGACAGAATAAATTAAACATGTAAAATATATTTACGTATATTTATAAGTTTGATAGTTATTGATAAGCTACTGAACAAAATTTAAAGAGCAATTATCTAATATATCTAAAATTGACAACTAAACTAATAATGCATTTAAAACAAACAAAGAAACCGAGTATAGCTACTTGTTTGTGTAGTTTTTGGATCTATTCTAAATAAATTGATAACTGATCTACTCTATTTGAAAGACTCTCGATCCTACCTCATAAGTGAGGAGTGAATCATAGTTTCTCAGAAACTATCAATCCCCATGGCTTCCCTGGTAATATCGAAAGTAAAATTTAACTGAAATGAAGTGATTAGCTATTCTATTTGATATGATTTTAACTATAAATTTGAAAGCTAGAACCTGGATTCTGTAGAATAGTGGCGAATCTGATGGTGTGTGACCTTGTTCCCTCAGTGTGATCTCCTTGTTCTTTCGTGCTCATGCAGATCCAGAAAAGCGTGTAATCCTAGCATCAGCAAGAGTGGATATTGGAACAAAGGAAACTTAGGATGCAGACCGAATACAATGCAATTAGGAGAGGGATAGCGCAAGAGTACAGAGCTTGGCTTATGTAATTCCTAGTTTGATTTATTGCGAGTCATGCAACAAAAAATGTCCAGCACCTGAAAATATCTTGTTCAATGAAAAGAACCTGCATTTTTAATGGCTTCCTATTGAGATAAAACTATCCAACTCCAATTGGTTTGGATGAAAAGACAACAGAACTTTGCATAAGGAGAATATGTGGCTTTCTGACAGCTAAACAATGCTAACTACGCATCTAAGAAATGAAACTATGAATCCTAAACAAAACTGAAAGGTAGAGCTATTGAAATGAGAAATTCAGAGGCAAATTTGAGGGGCCATTTGCTTGAGCACAAGCCAACTATTTATAGAATCTCATTTACCCAAAGGTAAAAACCAAATTGATCTCTTAAACCATAAACAATGCCAAGACACTATTCCAGGGAACTAGAATCATTAATGCAAGCCAAAGGAGGTGAAAAAAGCTAGTAAACGTTGAAATTTACGTGAGATACGTTAAAAGTGCATTCTGGAAAACACATGAAGGACCGCCGCCCTGACTATGCGCGGTCACAAGACTGCCGCCCAGGTAATGCAGCAGTTTTCTAACTAAAGAACAAAATGCAAAGAAAAGAGGGGAAAAGAGAACAACAAAACACGCAGGGGCTAAGCGGGGCATGTGGGATGTTAATGTATACTTGGGGAGCTTTTCTGAATCCCAAGCAGCTTGTGAGGAGACCTGTATCATCATTGGGGCATATGTTATGTTATTCCAGTGGTGCAGTACCTTACAATTTTGGGTACGTACATATTGCCCCCTCGGAGAAGCATTTTAGCCATGAAGAGGCGTAAAACGGTGGGTTCAAGTATGGTGGTCCCGAAATGGGAAGTTAGAAGTCATACCTGATACATCCATGTGTCGGAATGATGCCATCCGAAATTCCCGCTACCTACAAAACGAAAAGAGAACTCAAGTGCAAATAGACAAAAGATCGAAAAATAAATACTAAAATATCATGAAATGAGGACGTACCATTTTTGTGGGGATAAGAACTTACCTCCGTCGGCACTCCAAACCCACAAAAAGGGGCATTCAAAATAAGTCAAGTTGCTATATATGTAAATGTGGGCCCATTTTCCTATTCATTTGCGAGTGTTGATTTGGTTGATTTTGAGCTCTGGGACTCACAGTGACAGTTTCTCATGAGAGTATAGTCAAAACGTCCATGACGAGATCATGATCATGCCTCCACGAGCGGAACACTAACCCGCGAGATCATAAGTTAGTTTTTCTCAATTTTTTGTTTTTATCCCAAAAATATTAAAATGTTGAAAACTTTGTCATGGGGGGATAATTTTTGAAAATGTTAGTTTTTATAGGTTCATCTAGGGGGGCGCCTATTGGGTAGGCTTTATTTTAGCCAAAATAGTCTTTATTTAGTGTTTTTAGGCCTTTTTACGGCACGTGACCCACGTGGGTTTTTGGGACACGACCACCACCCTATTCAGGGCAGCGGTTACAAGACCGCCGCCTTTAAGGCAGTGATTACAGAACCGCTGCCCTACTCAGGGTGGCAGTCCTTCACAGAATGCACAAACAACACCTTTTTGAAGTTAATTTGGCATTTTTAGCATTCTTATGTGTTTTTATGATTTTTATAATGTCATTTGGATGCTAACTTGTTCTATTTTGTGCGTTTTTGGGTGTATACAGGTAAGGGAGGAGTATATTTGATGGAGCCGATAGAGAGAGTGTGATTGGCTCCCAGCAGTATTAGATGCCCTTTCTCAGGACAAGCAGGACACTCTTCAGAGGGTTGGTATACTGTGTATATCACGGGTTCCACATGTTGCACCATCCAGTCACATACTTTGTGACTTATTTTCATATTGGGATGCTGATCAGAACACCTTCCGATTACCAGGGGTCCGAGGTGAGTGGACCATTACTTTGGAGGACTTTTACCATATCTTAGGGGTCCCGATCACTAGGAGATGACTTAATCTTTAGACAGTAAGTTCACGGGCCTAGATAGCACAGTGGGCCTCATACATGGGAGATGCAGTTATCTCCACTGGTTTGAAGAAGGGGGTGAGGGTCCGATCTATTCCTAGCCTGCCTATCCCGTTGATTCACTAGGCCATTATGGGGATCCTTGCCTCAAGATTGATCAAGGACAAGGGAGGAGACACTCTACTCTATTGTTGGTCCCCCATCATTGCACAGATTGAGAGACATGGTCAGATTTATGCCTGGGGAGCCGATATACTTGGGACTACCTATCATGATCTATACAAGGTGGTCTGTTTATAGGGGTAGTCATTGAGCCATCTGACTCTGGTTATGAGCTGGGTCTATGAGCATTTCATCCCCTATGGTAGAGGTGTAGAGGTGGTATATCCTGGAGCTGTGAGGGTAGCCAGATGGACAGACATGTTGGTGCTCAGAGCACCCCACCAGCCAGTTGCTTCCCTGACCATTGATGACATGGAGGCCACACCATATCAGGCCATGGCAGGGTTATGGAGGTGAGGAGGTTCTTACCTTGATTTACTGTTCGACCACAGTGGCAACTTGTTGAAAGGGTAGGGGAGGGTGGAGGTACATCCCTTTTGGTCGAGTGCCTCAGTAGTTTGGCCTGCCTTACGTGGGTATGCTTCCCCCGGTGGTGCCAGTATATAGATCAATTTGAGAGGCTAGGGGAGGTCCTGTCGACACTAAAATTTTCCTCCATAATTTCTATTTCATTAATGTATGTATTAGGAATATGATGTTGTTAAGTATAATTAGTTAGTAGCGTCTGATAGAAGATAACGGCTCCGTCAGTACGGTGTCGCCAATAATGTGGAGTACGGTAACAGTCAAAGTACAATAGGAATGTTGTAAAAAGTAAATATTTGTCGTAAGTGGTCCGGTAATGTTAAAATGTCAAAGTTTGGGTAATTAGAGAAGTAGGGTCTACATGATTAGGAATTAGAAATATTATATTGGTAATAAGGACAAGGAGTGAGGTCATAAATATCTTGTGTATTTTATTTGTAAAAAGTCTAAAAATGTGGAACCCATGTAAAATGATAAGGTTTATCTTATCTTAAGAGATAAGCTTACATGTACAGATAAGAGTTAAGGTATGGAATATGATTCGTCAGAGTGGATTTCTTATCCTATCTTAGAGATAGGATGGATAAGCCTGGAAGTTCTATAAATAGAGAGGCCACCCCCCTCATTTAGCATAGAAAGAAGTAGTGAGAAATATTGTAGGAAGTGTGCGAAGGAAGCCATCAGTTAAAGGTGTGTTGAAGAAGCCATCAAGAGGTGTAATTGTAAAGTTTCTCCCATAGTCTTGTTGAAGTATCTCATGGGTGAGATTGTAACAGTTTCATGTTAATATTATAATTTATTTTGATATTTCAGATTTGTCGTCATTCTGTCTTATCATAGTCAATGGTATTCTTGTGTTCGGTTGTTGTTTTGTTTCCAGATTACATCCACCAAACTAAAGGCTGTGCATTAGTAAATAATCATAGCACGAGGAGTTCCCGGTGAAGAATTATCATAGTGCCGGATTGGTGATGACATTTTGGTTCCATTGCCGGGACCATTCCTCGTTGGTGGATTTTCTGGAGAGATATTCCCACTTAGTCAAAAATCAATTGGAGGGTAACCTTGTTTTTACTGTGCATAGTAGTTACCATGGTAAAGTCATTTTTACCGTGAATAGTAGTTACCATGTTAAAGTCATTTTTGCCATGAATAGTAGTTACCCTGGTAAAGTCTTTTTTGCTGGGAATAGTAATTACCGCAGTAAAGTCACTTTTTACCGTGAATAGTATTTACCGCAGTAACTTCACTTTTTACCGTGAATAGTGTTTACCACAGTAAAGTCAGTTTTTACCGCAGTAAGTCAGATTTTACCATAGTTTACCGTGGTCATTTCTATAGTGATTCCAATTATTTGTGCACATAAGTCTTGTTGATTGTACTTGTGGGTTGGTATTTCACGGTGGTTACTTTTGAAAATGGGAAAGATTCTTGTTTTTTCAGCTCAATCTAATGAAGATGCTTCTTCTTTCATTCAAGATTTTAAGCGATCTTGTATTTGTAATGGCCTTATAAGAAGGGAACAATGGACTGAATTTTTTCCTACCTTTTTGGATGGTTCAGCACTTAGGTGGTTTGAAACACTAGGTGATAATGTGAAAAATTCATGGGATTTATTAACTGAAAGGTTTCTTGAAGAATTTGGTGAACAACAGAAATATGCAGATCTCATGATCGAGATCACAAAGCTATCCCAAGGAGAGAAGGAGAAGATAAGGGATTATCATGCTTGTGTTCTAGAGCTAAGGAGGAAGCTCGATGCCCAGATCCAGAAGGAAGGACTAGCGGATGGGTTGATAAATGGCGTGGATAATCTCCTCTGTAAGCACTTCATTCTTGGGATGAAGCCAGAGATCAGACAACGAGTGAAGTATGACCGCCCAGCTACCATTGAACAAGCAAAGGAGATTGCAAGAAGGCAAGAAGAAAGCATGGAAGAGGATCCCAAAGAAATTGTTGCTAAAGTATAGCCTACACCAGCACCTTTGGTCCAGAATCCACAACCACTCCCGGTGAGCACAAATATTTCTCCTAGTACATCTACTGAGTATGAAGATCTCCTCAAAAAGATGGGTCAGTTAACTATTAATATTCTTCAAGGAAATGAATTTAGTTCTCAGGGAGGAGATAGAGGTCCAAAAAGAAATATTTCTGAAGTTGTATGTTATGGTTGTTATAAAAAGGGTCATTATAAGTATAATTGTCCAGATAGAGCTTCTACATCTGGTAAAGGAGATAATGATAAAGGAAAAGCACCTGTGAATTCTTTTGATGTAGTAGATAAGAGCAGAAATAATGAAGTAGATGTGTTTGTAACAAAAAGAAAGAAATAAAAAGATAATCAAGATGGAAATGATCCTAAGAAGATGAAAGAAGAAACTAATAAGAAACATAGGAGAAGAAAGTTGGGTGTGTAGGATTTTCTGATTTCACAGGGGTAAGGACCATACTCTATCTTGGAAGATCTGTCCAAAAGGCCTGCAAATATTACATATGGTCAACTCTTGGCTATGTCTTCTGAGAAGAGGCGGGAGTTGTGAGGTGGACTCAATGCTCGAAGAAGGAAGGAGGTTGAGGTCCCTGTTTTGGAGGCAGAGGCAGATCCCTATGCTCCACAAGCTGAGGTATTATGTAATGGTATTTCAATTCATGATGTCTTAGTTGATGGAGGTGCTGCAGTTAATGTAATGACCGAGTCTGTAATGAATATGTTGGGTTTAAAAATTGATCGCCCTTCAACACTTATGTTAAGGTCATTAAATAAGGGAAAAACTAAACCAGAAGGTGTAGTTTCAAATGTGGCAATATCTATTATGGGTGTTGTATGTGTGGTAGACTTTCAGGTGATGAAAAATGGTACTGTTGCGTACCCAATGTTGCTGGGAAGACCATGGCTAAGGAGAGTTCATGCAAGAAACTACTGGAATGAAGGTTTCATGACACTTGGACGTGGTAGAGAGAGGGTGAAGATAAACGTGATCCCTCGACATCATAAAGCAGAACCTGTGGATTCAAGTGATGAAACTGATGATTGGACATCCTCTGATTACTCTAGCACCAGTGAAGTGGACACTGAAGATGAAGAAAGTGAGGTTGATGTTTCAGTCATGGATATTCTTCCAGTCACACCAACCCAGGACCCCATAAAATTATCTGAAGAAGAAGTTGATGATCGTCTCCAACAAATAAAGATTGGTGATGCCGTGATGGAGAGTGAGAAGGAATCCTACCTCCAGCTCTTTCGAAGGTACATACACCTATTCACTTTTGATTACAAGGAACTCCGCCAAGTAAGTTGGGTAGAACATTGTATTGAGCTAGTAGATGGTGCTAAGCCCATAAAGCAAATGTCATATAGAATGAATCCTAATTTTTCCAAGACTGTAAAAGAAGAAATAGATAAGTTGCTTGATGCAGGATTCATATTTGCTGTGGAGAATTCGGAATGGGTTTCTCCCATTGTGATCTCAATAAAAAAGAATGGGAAGCTACGCATTTGTGTTGATTATAGGAAGCTCAATAAGGCAACAAAGAAGGATCATTACCCTCTTCCATTTTCAGATTAGATCTTGGACGAAGTAGCTGGCCAAGAGTGCTATAGTTTTGCTAATGGATATAGCAGCTACAACCAAGTTCGTATAGCAGAGAAAGATCAGCTAAAGACCACGTTCACCACTCCTTGGGGAACGTTTGCTTATAGAGTTATGCCTTTTAGGTTGTGTAATGCTCCAGCAACATTCCAGCGTTTGATGAATAGGGTGTTCGAACCCTACATTGGGACCTTCATCAGAGTATTTCTGGATTATTTTTGCATCTATGGGAGCAAGTTGGACCACCTGCACCAGATGGAGACAGCATTTCAAAGGTTAGATGAAGCACAAGCCTCACTAAACCCTACAAAGTGTGTCTTTGGATGTTCTAAAGGCGTTTTGTTAGGGCATGTTGTATCCAGAGATAGTAATTGTACTGATCCTAATAAAGTTTCAAAAATCAAAGATTTACCATTTCCTATTAATAGAAGTAAGTTGAGATCATTTTTAGGCCATGTCGGTTACTATAGAAGGTTCATCAAGAATTTCTCAAAGATTACACAGCCACTAACCCAGTTCTTGAAGAAGGATGTTACTTATGAACCAGGAAATAAGGCGCATGAAGCTTTTGGACAACTGAAGGAAGCCCTGGTGTCTTCACCTGTTTTGAAGAATCCAGATTGGAGCAAGCCATTCATTGTGTACACTGATGCCTCAGATGCAGCACTAGGAAGTACTTTGAGCCAGAAGGATGAAAATGGGAATGAACATCCAATTTACTTTGGGAGCAGACAAATGAGCAGTGCTGAGGTAAACTATACTGTAACTGAAAAAGAGGCTCTGGCTATCATTTTTGCTGTAAAGAAGTTTAGAAATTACTTGCTAGGGCAGAAATTTATAGTTGTAACAGATCATCAGGCTCTGAAATATATTGTCAATAAGCCTAACCCATCAGGGAGGATAGCAAGATGGATAATTTTGCTACAAGAATTTGAATTTGATATTATAGATAGGCCAGGAAAGAAGCATGTCAATGCAGATGCACTCTCTCGAGCCTATGATGGTTTAGGATCATCTTGTGATGATGATGATTTCCCCGATTCAGCATTGTTATCCCTTGACACAATCCCTAGTGAATACATAGATATTTGGAATTATCTGAATGAATTCAAGTTTCCTGATGGTGCCAATGCAAAGATTAAGAGAAATATTACTCAAGCCAGTCGTCCATATTCTATTCTGCATGGAGCATTATTTCGAATAGGACCTGATGGACAGTACAAGAGGGCAGTTGGACGTGATCAAGGAAAGGAGCTGCTAGAAGAATTCCACAATGGTACATGTGGAGGGCACTTCTCTGGACAACTTACAGCAAGAAGGATCTTGGATGCAGGTTATCACTGGCCCACTCTTTTTAAAGATTGTTATAATTATTGTAAGACATGTGATATTTGTCAAACACATGGTAACCGTAAGACTTCATCAGCTCCATTATGTCCTATTCTTCCACTTGGTCCCTTTGAAAAGTGGGGAATAGACATTGTAGGTCCACGTCCAACTACATCACGCCAAAATAAGTATATTGTAGTTGCCACAGATTATTTAACCAAGTGGGTTGAAGCTAGGCCATTGAAGACAGCTTCTATAGATGAAGTGGCAAGGTTCATATACGAACGTATTGTCACTAGGTTTGGTTGCCCATTAGAAATTGTAACAGATCAAGGAAGTCACTTCATTAATGAGGTGGTAGAAGCCCTATTCAATAAGTTTTCTATTAAGCACAGGAAGGCAACAACATACAAGCCAAGCACAAATGGACAGGTGGAACGAACAAATTTTGTGCTGTGTCAAATTCTAGCAAAAGATGCAGCCTTGCATGTACATAAATGGGATAAAAGGATTCATGCAGCATTGTGGGCATATAGGGCAACATCAAAGTCAGCAACAGGATACTCCCCATTTCAGTTGGCCTATGGCATTGATCCAGTTCTTCCTATTGAGTTTGATATTCCCACTGTGAGAGTTATGAAAAATGAAAGGATGGATGAAAGTGATTCAGTAAAAGAAAGGTTGGTACATCTTCATTTGCTAGAGGAAATGAGGGAAATAGCAAATGATACAAGCCATAAGAATAAAATGAAGCAGAAGGAATACTTTGATCAAAATATCCGATGGTCTCCATTTCATGTGAATGACTTGGTCCTAGTATATGATTCCAGATACAAAAAAAGAAGACAAAGAAAATTTCTTCCAAAATGGATGGGGCCCTACAAAATAGTAGCTGTGCATGAAAATGGTACGTACCGACTGGAGGAATTGGATGGCACTCCCATTACGAAATGGGTCAACCATGACAAGTTGAAGATTTTCCAAGCACCAGAATAGTCTACTCCGAGGACGGAGTAGAAGCTAGGAAGGGGGAAGATGTCGACACTAAAATTTTCCTCCATAATTTCTATTTCATTAATGTATGTATTAGGAATAGGATGTTGTTAAGTATAATTAGTATTAGCGTCTGATAGAAGATAACGGCGCCATCAGTACGGTGTCGCCAATAATGTGGAGTACGGTAACAGTCAAAGTACAATAAGAATGTTGTAAAAAGTAAATATTTGTCGTAAGTGGTCCGGTAATGTTAAAATGTCAAAGTTTGGGTAATTAGAGAAGTAGGGTCTACATGATTAGGAATTAGAAATATTATATTGGTAATAAGGACAATGAGTGAGGTCATAAATATTTTGTGTATTTTATTTGTAAAAAGTCTAAAAATGTGGAACCCATGTAAAATGATAAGGTTTATCTTATCTTAAGAGATAAGCTTACATGTACAGATAAGAGTTAAGGTATGGAATATGATTCGTCAGAGTGGATTTCTTATCCTATCTTAGAGATAGGATGGATAATCCTAGAAGTTCTATAAATAGAGAGGCCACCCCCCTCATTTAGCATAGAAAGAAGTAGTGAGAAATATTGTAGGAAGTGTGCGAAGGAAGCCATCAGTTAAAGGTGTGTTGAAGAAGCCATCAAGAGGTGTAATTGTAAAGTTTCTCCCATAGTCTTGTTGAAGTATCTCATGGGTGAGATTGTAATAGTTTCATGTTAATATTATAATTTATTTTGATATTTCAGATTTATCGGCATTCTGTCTTATCATAGTCAATGGTATTCTTGTGTTTGGTTGTTGTTTTGTTTCCAGATTACATCCACCAAACTAAAGGCTGTGCATTAGTAAATAATCATAGCACAAGGAGTTCCCGGTGAAGAATTATCATAGTGCCGGATTGGTGATGACAGTCCTAGAGGTCGGGGTTGGACAATTGTTACTCCTGTAGTCCCCATTGCAGCTAGGCGAGTAGTACGAGCTCGAGGGAGAGCCGGTGCTCCTAAAGCACCCTTACTTCAGATTTCCATTGCTCCTGCTCACAGCAGCGACGACCCTATTGACATAGACTCTGAGTCTGAGGATTTCACATGGGGAGAGACGGAGGAGGAGACCAAGGCTGAGGCTAGTGAGTCAGGTGGAGAGGAGGACAGTGATCCTGACTGGCATGACACTCGGGATATTTTACAGGCAAAGAGGGCCGAGCAGAGTGCGAAGAGGGTGACTTTGGTTTTAGAGGATCCACTCTCTCAAGGCCTTGGCGGAGAGGATGAGTCCATAGCGGGACACTATGTTTCCCCGGCCATAGGAGGAGTGCACCAGTTAGCGGTGACATCTGTGGCAGGTGTCGATCCTAGAGATCCATCTTGGAGGCCTTGCAATCCGAGTGAGTTATCATCCTTTCTTTTTAACATTTGTTTCTAGTTAGGATTTCCTTAATTGCTCTCTCTCTCCATTTTTTTACATTTATTTTTATCTTTTGATCATTTCTAATTGGCTTTACACCTTTTCTTGCAGAGACTGCCGATGAGTGGCGAGACCTGATTCGCTGGGTATGCACCAACACCCTAATGATTCCTATATAGAAGACCCGTGTAGAGATATCCATGGATGCAAGGGAGCCTTCATCAGTTGGTAGGCACACCGACATCTTTTCCCCTATCTAGCATGTGGCCAGGATGGTGTCTACCCTCTGTACCGAGCTGGCAGGGTACAGGAGAGCAGAGCACCTAATGAGGAGTCATTCTCATGGTGAGACCATAGCTACTCCTCGGGATCGTGAGCCCTCTGTGCATTCATAGCGCCGGCATAGCTAGATTCCTAGACGTGGGCGTGCACCCTCAGAGCGATCTCATAGGGGTTGAGAAGCCACTTGGCTCTCTTGGACTATTTCCATGATGTATTTTGTATCTTTCGGGCTCTTTGAGCATTTTGACCATGCTTGGTGCATGATGGCATTGTACAGGAAACTTGTTTGTTTATATATATATATATATATATATATTCTTTTCTTGGATTGGACGCTTGGTATTAATGTTCTTATGATTCAATTACACATGTAAAATTATAATGGTGTTTTTGTATGCTTCTCAGAATGTATGCAATGGAGAACAAATGATACAAATGTTTACTTTCTTTTTGTATTTCATGATGCTGATATATAATAATGTAGGCACAATGTGACTTCGAACTCTAGCTTCTTATAAGCAATTTTTTGGTACTTCATATTTGTTTTGACAAAATGTGATGATAAACCGGTATGAAGAGCAGATAAACTTTCCCCACTCTTAACTCCATGCAACTAGTAAGATGCGAGGGCTCATCACCGAGAGCTAGAAATGGCACAAGTTATGAAATGTGTTGAAATGATAGTGATTAAGAGATAGACAAAGCTTTGGTGGAACCAAATTAGGATGCTACAAGCCTGCTCTACTCAAGTGACTCCATAGCTTGGGATGCAACTTGCTTTGCGGTTTATCTAGACTTAGATCCGTAGATGGCCTCATGGTAGACAAAATCTGGGTTTCAGGGCTTTGAATTCTCTTGGAATTTTGGACATCTGATTCATTTGTTTTTTGACTCAAAATTTCAAAGGTTTATTTGAATTTGATTGTTGACTGCCTTCAATGTTTATTTGTCAAGAGGACTCCCTACACCTTGCCCCATGCTACTTAGTAAGAAGCGTGGGCTTATCACCATGGACAAGGTGTAGGCGAGTAAGGGCATTCCCATCCTTTCCCAACCCTACGTCACCAGTAAGAGACACAAGATCATCACCAAAGGTTGGTGGGGCAAGGAAATGTGTAAAAATAAAATTTTCTGTTTGATCTATATTTGACTTGTTTATTTGAGCAAAATGTCAGTGTATTCTTATTTCCAAAAAGATATACATAGGGGATAGATGTGACATGATGAAAGCTTCTAGAACAGACCATAGGCAAGGCACCTATCCTAGGAAGAAACGGAAGATGAGAACAAGCATGCAGATCTTGGTATGGTTACCATTAAGGTTTTGTCATATCTAGCTTTATTCGATGAAATGATTCCAAAACAGGTGATGACGTTGTAAAATGAAGTATGATTAGAGTGTTTTATGCCAATACCATCAGAATTTTGTAATGAATTGCTTTGAGAATGAGTTCCTTGATCACAAAGTTGTACGAAACAAATGGAAAAAATGAACCTAACTATATGAAGATGCAATGTAGATATATTTATATAAATAGTGCTGGCCGCTTATGCGTAGAATTGTTTAAGGTGTAGGGAATTGACTGTTTTGCCAAATTCCTCACCCTATACTATATAAAAGAGATATGCACCATTTCCATAGTCTTTCATGACTTGGTATGGGCCCAACCATTTGGGTCGGAACTTCCTTCCTTCGCCAGTCTTTTTATCGATCCGGCTGTCTAGCATTAGAACTAGATCACCTTCATATATGTCTCATTCATAGACCTTCTTGTTATACTGTCGGCACATCCAGGTTAGCAATAGACTCTATGCCGTGTGCTCAACATCTAACCTGGCCTCATCTAGGCTTTCTAGCTGGGAGAGACGTGCTTCTCTGTAAGCATCTTCATCCAGAATCCCTTGTAATGAGACACAGAAACTGGGTATTTCAACCTCAAGCAAAAGAACTACCTCTGCCCCGAATACCAACGAAAAAGGATTTTCTCCTGTTGGTGTTCTTATTGAGGTTCAGTGGGCCCACAAGGCTAGATATAACTTCAAATACCAATCTCACTTGTTTTCTGTCACAGTTTTAAGAAGAATGGCTTTTAGTGTTTTGTTTGTTGCTTCAGCTTGTTCGTTGGCTTGAGGGTAATACAGGGAGGCTGTATGATGGCTTATTTTAAATTTATTGCACAATTCACAAACTTTGTCATTCTTAAAAGAAGTCCCATTATCTGAGATAATGATTTGTGGGACACCGTACCTGAAAATGATTTGGTTCAAAATGAACTTAGCGACTACAGAACCCGATACAGTAATAAGAGGCATAGCCTCTACCCATTTGGTAAAATACTCGGTGGCCGTGATTATAAAGTTATGGCCATCTGTAAATGAGGGAGAGAACTTCCCTATCAAATCTAGGCCCCACGTAGAAAAGGGCCATGGAGTAGCGATTGGTTGTAGAGATTGTGCTGGCATGTGAATCTCGTGGGAGAATTCTTGACACTTACGACACCTTCGTGTAAAATCTACTGCGTCGTGTTCTAGAGTGGGCCAGAAATAGCCCATCCGGTGTATTTAGTGAGTAGTGGCATGACCACTAAAGTGGCCTCCACATATCCCACTGTGAGATTCGTGGAGAACCCTCTTGGATTCTTCTGTGTCGACACATCTTAGAAGCATTCCATCAAACACTTTACGATAGAGCACCTGCTCTATAATGACATATTTAGCTACGATAATACGTAATTGCCTTCTTCATTGTGGTGTAGCACCTTCTGGATACGTATGGTCCATGATATGATTAATAATATTAGTATACCATGGACACTCAGAGATAGGAGGTCTAGTTTCGATGTAGTATATGCATTCATCGGGAAAGTCCAGATCTACTAGATTGCCCCCATCTAGCGGGTTATCAGCTAACCAATACACAATGATTTTTCCTTTAATGGACTTCTGATTTACAAATGTTAATTCAAATTCCCCCATTAAGGTTATAAAGCGTCCAGCCTTTTTAGACAAGGATCCTTGTGTGAGGAAAGTCTGTAAATGGTCTATTTTTACAATGACCCTTGTTTCTTGGTTTAGCATGTAATGCCTTAAGTGTTTGGTTGTGAAGATTATGGCAAGGCATTCTCGTTCTGCTTGTGTATAACGTGTTTCATAGTCGAGCAACGTTTGGCTGATAAAATAGATCGCATGTTCTTCTTTGTCATCATCCTCTTGGGCTAGCATGTAGGTTAGCGAGACATTGGTATCTCGTGAGTATAAGATTAAAGGGTGGTCTAATTTAGGTGGCATTAGCATGGGTGGTGACAATAGGAAACGCTTAACTGCATCACAAGCTTTGTTTCAGTCTTCATCCCAATCAATACTATAATTTTTCTTGAGTAGATTGTTGATTGGATGAATGGAAAAACTTAAGTCCGGGATGAATCTCTGGATTGCACCGAGTTTTCCAAGAAATGACCTGATTCCAAATTCATCCGAAGGTGGGATCATTTCGATAACTTGGATTTTGGCTAGGTCTACATCGATCCCTCATGACGATATAATGTAACCTAGGAGCTTCCCTCGTGTCACACCAAAGATGCATTTTTTTGGATTTAGCGTGACTCCGTATTCTATTAGACATGAAAGAATGATGCAGAGTACTTCCGGATGATCACAACGTCTCCTGTCTTTGGCCAATAAGTCATCTACATAGGTTTCTACAATTTTATGAATAAGATCATGAAATACATACGTCATATCCCGCTGGTATGTAGCGCCAACATTCTTGAGACCGAATGGAATAACAACATAGCAATAGGTTCCCCAAGGAGTTATAAACATGGTTTTAACTTGGTCTTGTTCAGATATTCTAATCTGATTATATCCTGAGAATCCATCCATGAGAGACAAAATCTCAAATCTAGTTGTTGCGTCAACAATGACGTCTATGGATGGTAACGGGAATTCGTCGCTAGGAAAAGCTTTGTTAATGTCCCAAAATTCTATGCAAATGCGTATCTTCCCATTCTTTTTTAGAACGGGAACGATATTAGATACCCATTGAGATTAATCGACGGGTTTGATGAATCCTACTTGGAGGAGTTTCATTACTTCTTCTTTCACCATGAGAGCTACCTTGGGTTTCATTGGTCTTTTTTTTTGTTTAATCGGCTTTACGTCTGATTTAGTGATGAGGTTATGTACCAAAATGTGTGGTGCAACCCCTATCATTTGTTTATAATTAAATGCAAAATCCTTCTGATGTTCCTTGAGGATTCGATTGTGTATTTCTACTTCTGATGGAGTTAACAAGGATCCTAATTTCAATATCCTTGGTTCATTCTCCGTTCCGATGTTAATATAAATTGTTTCTTTGATTAAAGAAGCGTTACCTTCTTCAAACTCATGCGGGGCCAGAGGTAATTCCAGATCGTCTCCCTTCTCTACCTGTGTTATATGTTGAGCTCCTTTTGTGGGGGAAGCTCTAATCATGGGATTTCCAAAGTAAGAAGATGAATGCGGGATTAAGGAAAAATCTATCACGTGATGGGTGAGATGTAACGTTGCATAGGTGTTTAAGTAATCCAGAGTGGCTCTATCACTATCAATGTGATCTAGGATAGTAGATTTTTTCTCATCCATGTTTGTTAAAAGAGGGTTTGACATTGTTTTCACCAATGGTTCAGTACGAAGGGATACTATGAAACGAGCATCTTCCAACTCACTGCTTGGGGTGAAGCGTGACAGGGAGGTTGCTAAAGAATTGACAAGAAGATTTTGTTCACGTGGGATTGCTTCAATTGATATGAAGTCAAACTCTTTTCTTAAATCCAATACAGCTGTTTTGTAGAGCTGTAAGTGCTCAGCTCTAGTTTCATATACCTCAGAGACTTGGTTTGCTATCAATTGTGAGTCTCCTAATACTCTGATGTTATTAAAAATGATCCTCTTAGCTAAGATGAGACCAAGGAGGAGGGCTTCATACTCAGCACCATTGTTTGTACATTCAAAATTTAGTTTAAAGGCGAATGGTGGGATTTTTCCCTCGGGAGAAGTAAAGATTACACCTGCCCTAGCTCCATAATGAAATCTAGCTCCATCGAAATGGGAAGAGTCTAGTATTTAGCTGGGAATATAGACGTTGGGATATTTGTTGTGTTAACATCTTCTACTTCTACCATGCAGAGATCCTCTGCTGGAAGAGAACCAAAAACTATGGTATATCCCATGCCTACAAAATCAAATGGTAGGAACATCGGTAGATCATGTTCTAACAACTTGACAATCTTTGTAGTAGTTCCTAACAATATTGTTTCTATAATGTTATCCTCATCTTTGAGTGTTGGGATAGTCTTGATTAGGCTCATAGTCTAAAGATTTTTTGTAGGTACCAACTTCTCCTCTGGTTTTGCGTTGGTGGGTTTATTGAGTTGTTTTGTCAGGAGTTCAAACTCCGATGTGAACACCTGGTCTTTTCTTTAAGTCAACTAGGTGTATATTGAATGGCTTTGGATCCCCCTTGGCTACAAACACTTTTCCTAAATGCAAGAATCTTACTTCTTGAAATAATGTAGAGGGGGTTGCCTTCATACAGTGTATCCATGGTCGGACAATGATCATATTATAGTTGGTTTCTCCCGATCTATAATGTAAAACTCAGTAAGGATTATTTTTGGGACCTAAGGTGACCGGTAGTACTATAGTTCCAATCGATGTGGCTTTAAGGATTTCATAGCCTCTTAATGTATTTCGAGTCGAGGAACAATTTGAATCTCCATACCCTAGCTTTTGAAGGAAAGAGAAGGGGACTATGTTAACTGCTGCCCCATCGTCAACCATTGCGTGTTTAACGTAATTGTTATAAACCCAGACTTGCAAATATAAGGATGGATCACCTCTGCATGTAATCTCAACGTCTGTTGGCATTTTGTTTTATTTCGAATATAAACTCGATATCCCTATCCAACTATCCCGGAGGGTGAATATCAAAGTCTATATGGTTCACCTGTGTTTCGGGTGGTGGAGTGATGTTAATTAAATGACCTAAATCTAATGCCTCCAAAAGAGCAGCCCTTGATGGGTAGGAGCATTCTTCAGCAAGTCTAAAAAAGAAATGTACGAGAAGGTTTTTGTTAGATCATTAATTAAATCATAGGCACCTACAAGTCTTACTAACATTTGTTGGATTTTATTTGTCTCAGGTAGGTAACTTGGACTTGGCTAAGAGGAATACTCTCGTGTCCTTGTTACAAGCTTCCACGGGTAGTTCGGTGTCTAATTCCACTAAACCGACTATCTTGGGTCGCAGTTGACTTCCTAACTGTGGTGCAACTAATGGATTTAGTGCAGTCTGTGGCTTCATGATCATTGTTTCCTATTATTATACCCTTATTTGTCCCCAATTGGATTTAACATGTTGTTATTGTGATTTAGGAGCAGATCATTAAAGATTTTGAGGGGTGCGTTTTGAGGGTAAACTGCCCCCGTGAAAGTATTTGGTGCCGGTGATGTAGGATTGGCCAAGGAACATATCTATGAAAAGTTTTCTTTGTTCCTCTTGAAAACATTGCATGAATTTATCGTAGTCACATCATGTTCTAGTGTCATGGCCTTGGATTATTGTGAAAACCACAATACGAGTTAGGATTGTAATTTCTAGTCTGGCGTTCGGTGCATATTGTGGCCCAAAACTTTGATCAAACCGTTTCCTATTTAGGATTAAAGTTTTGCATTTTTTGTTTTTGGTTTTGGTTTTGGTTTTAATATCCATTTGAGTTTTGGCTTGGACCCTTTGTAAGGTTTTGTTGTTGTTTTTGTTGTTTTTATGGATGATTAAAGTCCACTACATTGATTGTTGGGGTAAATTTGTTGATTCATTGGTTGTTTGTTAGTGGTGGAATATTCACAACATTTTACCCTTTTGGCCTGATCAGTTACTCCATCTGTTGTCACTCCGCAACTTTTATTAAGGACTTTAGGTCCTTGATTGACATTTGTGGTAGTAGGATAAGCCGTATAATTCTGGTTGGAGGTGATTAAACCTCTCGTTTCTTCCATACATCTTACAACCACTATCTATTGCCGCTTGAGACTTCTTCCTTTACTTCTCTTGCTGAGAGAATAAAGGAATAAATCACATAGTTCCATTTCCTTGTTTGGAGCACTGGCTGAAGAATAAAGAACTGTATGCCACCTCTGGATGAAATGAGCGACATATTCATTGTGTTCTTGCTTAATGTGTAAGAATTCCCTGATTCCTGTTCTCAATAGTTTGTTCATATCAAACGGCTTAATGAATTATGAAACGAGTTGTTTAAATGAATGGGATGGAAGCCTCAGGTATTCTATAATACCAATCGAGGGTGATGCCCTCTAAGGTTTTGGGGAATATTTTAGCATACAACCCCATCTGAAGGGAGCAGTTCTCAAATGTTTGTGGCGTATAAGCCTTGATATGTGCATTCGGATCTACCTCCCCTTTTTATTTGGGTAAATTGGGAAGCAGGTCTTGGAAGCATGACTCTTCGTATGGTGAAGTCTAAGTACTCTTTCAAATATTCTGAATAAGTCCCTATCGCGTAGGTTTCAACCATTGATGGTGCCTGCTGAGGGTTGTGCCAATGGAATGGGTTGTTGATATGGCGGTAGCGTATGCACTGGTAGGGGCATAAGGAAACCCCTGTGGTTGAGTAAACATGCCGAGAGAGGAGAACATATCCCCTTGTGGTGATTTGGAGTACATGTTCAAGTATGAAGGGGGATTGTCTAGGAATGGATTATTTTGTACTAGACCGGAAGGTATTGGAATGGTATTAGAAATGACAGTTCTAGTCGGCGTTTGTTGTGAATACTGAGGAGTCATGCCTAACATGCCCATTCCTGTGAGGAGGTCTACTTGGCTAGGATGGTGTGGAGAATTAGAATTTCTTTCCCTGTATGAATTGAGAATGGTGATTTGCCTGAGCAATTTCTAACCCCCTAAATTTTTCTACTAAAGTCGAAATGACTTCATTTGGTAAAGTCATCGTATTTTTCCTTAGTGGCATTTGTTGTATATCCCTAGTGTTGTACAGGCATGTGATACCCTACTATGAACTGATCGTTACCCTACCAAGTTTCCCAGAGGGCATTTCCTACATGTAGTGGTTATGGAGGTATTTGTGCTTGTAAACTTCCTATGGGGTGGGTACATACCCCGAGAGCATTGTTCATTTCTGGCATGACATACTGAATGTTCATCATCTAAAACCAGGGTATGGATCTAATTGTCTACTAATTTTTGGTCTAAGCAGCACCTAAGGAGACAAACCAGATTCTCCTGTGAACGTCATATTGTTCGAGCCTGAAGGCTCTGTGTGTTGCGTTTTGAGCGAGCTGATCCAACTCTTATGTTTGAAAAGATGAGCCATGTATAGTCCTTGGAGGTGGATTGTGTGTTGATAATTGGCTAGTTGAATAGTTGCCACCCCATACTGAGAGTGAGGGCGATGACTATCTATTCAGCTGAGTGTAGTATGCTTCAAGACCTAGGAGAGGTCTACCATATACATCGAATCCTGACATATTTAGGGGTATATGAATACCCGCAGAATAATGGAGGTGGAAGGAAGAAGTGAAACTAAAAGAGGAAGAATTTTTTCGTTTCACGTTGGGGTTCACCGATTTTGTATGATGGAAAAATGACAAGCGAGTGTGGGAATCTACAAGTAACTCCTCCTCGCACCCGACCTCTTGAGGTCCTGCCGAGATAGCTGGTGGGGATGGATTATGCGTATGCGTATGAGTAAACTAGTTAAGAAATCTTATATCTTTGACACGCACTAATGGAATCTACTAATCTAAGGCAAAGAAGGCCCTCCTAACCTAAACTGGTGTGATAGATTGGTCGGCAAGGATGACTACTCGAAGGCTCCAATCAATATCAAATTCTGGCATGATCCGATCTATAGGTTATGGGATACGTGGAAAATGACCTGGGAATTAGTTTCGTGTATATCTTCAGAAAGGGTCATATGATGGGTGATGGATATACATTGGATTCTATGGTCGATTCTTTGGTCTAGTCCAGAAGTATTTAGCTTTGTTAGTTGCTATGTCTAAAAAGGATAACTGTGCGATGATGATAGGTGGAAGTGGAGTGGATCTAAATATTGATGGTGTGTAAGCCAGTGTCAATGTTAGATTGACCTGTAGGCTCGTTGGGTTGTGGGATTTGTGAGTCACAACCATAGATTCGTGGTTGCTGTGCACCTACTATGGTCATGTACGGGAATCAGTCCCTAATCCCTAGTATCCAATAGTCGTATGCCTTTTCGGCCTCTACGTTTCAGAATTAATAGTTGTGAAATCTTTTCTGAGTATCTTATAGGCGTTCTTTCAACCTGAATCCTTAAGCTAGTATCTATGTCTATGAGAGTGGCTCCTGCATCTGGCTGTGATACCAAAGGATCACAAGCCGAACATTTTCTCTCTTTCAAGCCCTTCTACAGTCATGTAGATATTTACCTAGGGTAATTTGTAGTTTGGCTGATTTGACAAAAACGTGTGCACATTGGTCGTCCTCTATATTTAGCCCGCTTAACCGTGAGCTGATCTGTTGTAAGTCTGTTGTTGTTCAGAAGACTTGGATTCTAAGGTTCTGATCTATATCAGTTATTTCCGTAATAAGATTGGGTTGAGGCATGATTGGCTCGAATACGTATTCTCTGGGTTCTCTAGGTCCCATGATTTTTCATACAAAAGCAAACAATATAAAGCTAATTAATGACAAAATAAATTAAACATGCAAAATATATTTACGTATATTTCTAAGTCTGATAGTTATTGATAAGCTACTGAACAGAATTTAAAGAGAAATTATCTAATATATCTAAAATTGACAACTAAACTAATAACGCATTTAAAACAAACAAAGTAACTGAGTATAGCTACTTGTTTGTGCAGTTTTTAGATCTATTCTTAATAAATTGATAACTGATCTATTCTATTTGAAAGACTTTCGATCCTACCTCAGAAGTGAGGAGTGAATCATAGTTTCTCAGAAACTATCAATCCCCATGGCTTCCCTGGTAAATATCGATAGTAAAATTTAATTTAAATGAAGTGATTAGCTATTCTATTTGATATGCTGTTAACTAGAACTTTGAAAGCTAGAACCTGGATGATCTACAGAACAGTGGCGAATCCGATGGTGTGTGATCTTGTCCCCCTCAGTGTGATCTCCTCATTCTTTTTTGCTCATGCGGATCCAAAAAAGAATGTAATGCTAGCATTAATCAAGAGTGGATATTGGATCAAAGGCAGCTTAGGATGCAGACCGAATACAATGTGAGTAGGAGAGGGATAGCGCAAGAGTACAGAGCATTGGCTTATGTAATTCCTAGTGAGATTTATTGCGAGTCATGCAACATAAAATGTCCAGCACCTGAAAATATCCTATTTGATGAACAAAACCTGCAACTTTAATGGCTTCCTATTGAGATGAAACTATCCTACTCCAATTGATTTGGATGAACAGATAACAACACTTTGCAAAAGGAGAATATGTGGCTTTCTGATAGCTAAACAATGCTAGCTATGCATCATAAGAAATGAAACTATGAATCCTAAAAAAACTGAAAGGCTAAGCTATTGAAATGATAAATTCAGAGGAAAATTTGAGGGGCCATTTGCTTGAGCACAAGCCAACTATTTATAGAATCTCATTTACCCCAAAGGTAAAAACCAAATTGATCTCTTAAACCATAAACAATGCCAAGACCAATATTCCATGGGAACCAGAATCATTAAAGCAAGCCAAAGGTGGTGAAAAAATCTGGTAAACGTTGAAATTTACGTGAGTCACAGTTAAAAGTGCATTCTAGAAAATGCGTGTGAAGGACCGCCAACCCTGAGCAGGGCGGCGGGTTACAAGACCGCCACCCCTAACTGAGTGGCAATCACAAGACTGCCGCCCAAGCAAGGTAGCGGTTTCGTAACTGAAGAACAAAATGCAAAGAAAAGAGGGGAAAAGAGAACAACAAAGCACACAGTGGCTAATCGGGGCATGCAAAATGTTAATGTATACTCAGGGAGCTTTTCTAAATCCTGAACACCTTACGAGGAGACCTGTATCATCATTGGGGCACGTGTTATGTCTGATCTATTCCTAGCCTTACTATCCCCTTAATTCGCCAGGCCATTATGGGGATCCTTGCCTTGAGATTGATCGGGGACAAGGGAGGAGACACTCTACTCTATTGCTGGTCCCCCATCATTGCACAGATTGAGGGGACATGGCCAGATTTACGCCTAGGGAGCCAACATACTCGGGACTACCTATCATGACTTGTACAGGCTGGTCCGTTTACAGGGGTAGTCATTGAGCCTTCCGACCCTGGTTATGAGCTGGGTCTATGAGTGTTTCATCCCCTATGGTAGAGGTGTAGAGGGTGGCAGATCCTAGAGCTGTGAGGGTAGCTAGATGGACAGACATGTCGATGCTTAGAGCACCTCACCAGCCAGTTTGCTACCATGACCACTGATGACATGGAGGCCACACCATATCAAGCCATGGTAGGGTTATGGAGGCGAGGAGGCTCTTACCTTGATTTCCTATTCCACCACAGGGCAACTTGTTGATAGGGTAGGGAGGGTGGAGATACATCCCTTCGGTCGAGTGCCTCAGCAGTTTAGCCTGCCTTACGTGGGTATGCTTCCCCTGATGGTGCCAATATATAGATCAGTTCGAGAGGCCAGGGGAGGTCCTAGAGGACGGGGTTGGACATTTGTTACTCCTATAGTCCCCATTGCAGCTAGGCGACTAGTACGAGCTCGAGGGAGATTCGGTGCTCCTTAGGCACCCTTACTTCAGATTTCTATCGGTCCTGCTCATAGTAGCGATGACCCTATTTACATAGACTCCGAGTCTGAGGAGTTCACAGGGGGAGAGATAGAGGAGGAGACCAAGGCTGAGGCTATTGATTCAGGTGGAGAGGAGGATAGTGATCCTGAGTGGCATGACACTCGACATATTTTACAGGCAGAGAGGGCGGAGCATAGTGTGGAGAGGGTGAATCTTGTTTTAGAGGAGCCACTCTCTCAGGGCCTTGGCGGAGAGGATGAGTCTGTAGCGGGACACTATGTTTCCCCGGCCACAGGAGGAGCGCACCAGTCAGTGGCGACATCTATGGCAGGTGCCGATCTTAGAGATCCATCTTGGAGGCCCGGCGATCTGAGTGAGTTATCATCCTTTCTTTTTAACGTTTGTTTCTAGTTAGGATTGCCTTAATTTCTCTCTCTCTCCCTTTGTTTACATTTTTTTTTATCTTTTGATCATTTCCAATTGGCTTTTCACCTTAGCTTGCAGAGACTGCCGATGAGTGGCGAGACCTGATTCGCCAGGTATGCACCGACACCATGATGATTACTATGGAGAAGACACTTACAGAGCTATCCGTGTATGCAGGGGAGCCTTCAGCAACTGGTAGGCACACCGACATCTTTTCCCCTATCTGGCATGTGGCCAGGATGGTGTCTACCCTATGTACCGAGCTGGTAGGGTACAGGACAGTAAAGCACCTGATCAGGAGTCATTCTCATCGCAAGACTGCACCTACTACTCTAGATCATGAGCCCTCCATGTACTCAGAGTGCTGGCCTAGCCAGATTCCTAGATGTGGGTGTGCACCCTCAGAGGAATCTCATAGGGGTTGAGAAGCCACTTGGCTCTCTTGGACTTTTTTCATGATGTATTTTGTATCTCCCGGGATCTTTGAGCATTTTGACCATGCTTGGTGCATGATGGAATTGTACAGGAAACTTGTTTGTATATATATATATATATATATATATATATATATATATTCTTTTCTTGGATCAGACACTTGGTATTAATGTTCTTATGATTCGATTACGCATGTAAATTAAAATGTTGTTTTTATATGCTACTCAGAATGTATGCAATGGAGAACAAATGATACAAATGTTTACTTTCTTTTTGTATTTCGTGATGCTGATATATGATAATGTAGGCATGATGTGACTTCGAACTCTAGCTTCTTATAAGAAATTTTTCGGTACTTCATATTTGTTTTGACAAAATGTGATGATAAACCGGTATGATGAGCAGATAAACTTGCCCCACTCCTAACTCCACGCAACTAGTAAGATGCGAGGGCTCATCACCGAGAGCTAGAAAGGGCACAAGTTATGAAATGTGTTGAAATAATAGTGATGAGAGATAGAAAAAGCTTTCGTGGAACCAAATTAGGATGCTAGAAGCCTACTCTACTCGAGTGACTCCATAGCTTGGGATGCAACTTTCTTTGCTGTTTATCTAGACTTAGATCCATAGATGGCCTCATGGTAGACAAAATCTGGGTTTGAGGGCTTTAAATTCTCTTGGAATTTTGGACATCTGATTCATTTGTTTTTTACTCAAAATTTCAAAGGTTTATTTGAATTTGATTGCTGACTGCCTTTAATGTTTATTTGTCAAGAGGACTCCCTACACCTTGCCCCATGCTACTAGTAAGAAACGTGGGCTTATCACCATGGACAAGGTGTAGGCGAGTAAGGGAATTCCCATCCTTTCCCAACCCTACGTCACCAGTAAGAGATGCAAGCTCATCACCAGAGGTTGGTGGGGCAAGAAAATGTGTAAAAATAAAAAATTTTGTTTGATCTATATTTGACTTGTTTATTTGAGGAAAATGTCAATGTATTCTTATTTCCAAAGAGATATACATAGGGGATAGATGTCACACGATAAAGCTTCTAGAACATACCATAGGCAAGGCACCTATCCTAGGAAGAAACTGAAGACGAGAACAAGCATTCAGATCTTGGTATGTTTAACCTTAAGGTTTTTTCATATCTAGCTTTATTCGATGAAATGATTTCGAAACAGGTGACGACGTTATAAAATGAAAAAGTATGATTAGAGTGTTTTATGCCAATACCATAAGAATTTTGTAATGAATTGCTTTGAGAATGAGTTCCTTGATCACAAAGTTGTACGAAACAAATGGACAAAATGAACCTAACTATATGAAGATGCAATGTAGATTATTTATATAAATAGTGTTGGCCGCTTATGCGTAGAATCGTTTAAGGTGTAGGTAATTGACTGTTTCGCCAAATTCCTCACCCTCTAATGTACATAAGAGATATGCACCATTTCCATAGTATTTCTTGACTCGGTATGGGCCCAACAATTTGGGTAGGAACTTCCTTCCTTCAACAGTCTTTTTATCTATCCGACTCTCTAGCCTTATAACTAGATCACCTTCATATATGTCTCATTCATAGACCTTCTTATTATACTGCCGGCACATCCAGTCAGCATAGACTCTATGCCACTGTTCAGCATCTAACCTGGCCTCATCTGGGCTTTCTAGCTGGAAGAGACATTCTTCTTTGTAAGCATCTTCATCTAGAATCCCTTGTAATGAGACACAAAGACTGGGTATTTCAACCTCAAGCGGGAGAACTTCCTCTGCCCTGAATACCAATGAAAAAGGAGTTTCTCCTGTTGGTGGTCTTAATGAGGTTCAGTGGGCCCACAAGGCTGGATATAACTTCAAATTCCAATCTCACTTGTTTTCTTTCACAGTTTTAAGAAGAATGGCTTTTGTTGTTTTGACTGTTACTTCAGCCTATCCATTGGCTTGAGGGTAATATAGGGAGGCTATATGATGGCTTACTTTAAATCTATTGCACAATTCGTGAACATCGTCATTCTTAAAAGAAGTCCCATTATCTGAGATAATGATTTGCGGGACACCGTCCCTGTAAATGATTTGGTTCAAAATGAACTTGGCGACTACAGAACCCGGTATAGTAGCAAGAGGCATACTCGGTGGCCATGATTATAAAGTTATGGCCATCTGTAGATGAGGGAGAGCACTTCCCTATCAAATCTAGCCCCCATGTAGAAAAGGGCCATGGAGTAGCGATTGGTTGTAGAGCTTGTGCTAGCATGTGAATCTCGTGGGAGAATTCTTGGCACTTACGACACCTTCGTACAAACTCTACCTCATCGTGTTCTAGAGTGGGCCAGAAATATCCCATCCGGTGTATTTTGCGAGTAGTGGCATGACCACCGAAGTGGCCTCCACATATTCCACTGTAAGATTCGTGGAGAATCTTCTTGGATTCTTCTGTGTCGACACATCTTAGAAGAATTCCATCGAACACTTTACAATAGAGCACCTACTCTATACTGACATAGTTAGCTATGATAATGCGTAACCGCCTTCTTCGTTGTGGTGTAGCACCTTCTGGATATGTATGGTCCATGATATAATTAATAATATCAGTATACCATAGACACTCAGAGATAGGAGGTCTGATTTCGATGTAGTATATGCATTAATCGGGAAAATCTAGATCTACTAGATCACCCTATTCTAGCGGGTTATCAGCTAACTAATCCGCAATGATTTTTCCTTTAATGGACTTCTGATTTACAAATGTTAATTCGAATTCCCCCATTAAGGTTATAAAGCATCCAACCTTTTTAGACAAGGACCCTTGTGTGAGGAAAGTCTATAAATGGTCTGTTTTACAATGACATTTGTTTCTTGGTTTAGCATATAATGCCTTAAGTGTTTGGTTGCAAAGATTATCTAAATGCATTCTTGTTCTGCTTGCGTATAATGTGTTTCATAGTCGAGCAATGTTCAGCTAATAAAATAGATCACACATTCTCGTTTGTCATCATCCTCTTGGCTAGCATGCAGGCTAGCGACACATTGGAAGCTCTGAGTATAATATTAAAGGGCGGTCTGATTTAGGTGGCATTAGCATGGGTGGTGACAATAGGAAATGCTTAACTGTGTCAAAAGCTTTGTTGCAGTATTCAGTCCAATCAATACTATAATTTTTCTTGAGTAGATTGTTGATTGGATGAATGGTAAAACTTAATTCCGGGATGAATCTCTAGATTGCACCGAGTTTTCAAGAAATGACCTGATTCCATATTCATCCGAAGGTGGGATCATTTCGAGAAAAACCAAGATTTTTGTTGGGTCTACATCGATCCCTCGTGACGATATAATGTAACCTAGGAGCTTCCCTCCTGTCACACCAAAGACGCATTTTTTTGGATTTAGCGTGACTCCGTATTCTATTAGACGTGAAAGAATGACGCAGAGTACTTCCAGATGATCAAAACATCTCTTGGCTTTGGCCAATAAGTCATCTACGTAGGTTTCTACAATTTTATAAATAAGTTCATGAAATATATATGTCATAGCCCGCTGGTATGTAGCTCCAGCATTTTTGAGGCCAAATGGCATAACAACGTAGCAATAGGTTCCCCAACGAGTTATAAACGTGGTTTTAGATTAGTCTTGTTTAGATATTCTGATCTGATTGTATCCTGAGAATCCATCCATGAGAGACAAAAGCTCAAATCGAGCTGTTGCGTTAACAGTGACGTCTATAGATGTTAACGGGAAGTCGTCCCTAGGAAAAGCTTTGTTAATGTCCCGGAAGTCTATGCAGATGCGTATCTTCCCATTCTTTTTGAGAACGGGAATGATATTAGATACCCATTGAGATTAATCGATTGGTTTGATGAATCCTACTTGGAGGAGTTTCATTACTTCTTCTTTCACCATGAGAGTTACCTTGGGTTTCATTGGTCTCGATTTTTGTTTAATCAGCTTTATGTCTGATTTAGTGACGAGGTTATGTACCGCAATGTGTGGTGCAACCCCTGTCATTTCTTTATATTAAATGCAAAATCCTTCTGATGTTCCTTGAGGATTCGAGTGTGTATTTCTACTTCTGATGGAGTTAACGAGGATCCTAATTTCAATATCCTTGGTTCATTCTCCATTCCGATGTTAATATCAATTGTTTCTTCGATTAAAGAAGCATTACCTTCTTGAAACTCAGGCGAGGCTGGAGGTAATTCCATATTGTCTCCGTTCTCTACCGTGTATATGCTGAGCTCCTTTTGTGGGGGAAGCTCTATCATGGGATTTCCAAAGTAAGAAGATGAATCTGGGATTAAGGACAAATCTATCACGTGATGGGTGAGATGTAATGTTGCATAGGTGTTTAAGTAATCCAGAGTGGCTCTATCACTATCAATGTGATCTAGGATAGTAGATTTGTTCTCATCCCTGTTTGTTAAAACTGGGTTTGACATTATTTTCAACAATGCTTCAGTACAAAGGGATACTATGAAATGAGCATCTTACAACTAACTACTTGGGGTTAAGCATGAGGCCGAGATTGGTATAGAATCAGCGAGAAGATTTTGTTCTTGTGGGATTGCTTCAATTGATATGAAGTTAAAATCTTTGCTTAAATCCAATACAGCTGTTTTGTAGAGCTGTAAGTGCTCAGCTCTAGTTTTCATATACCTCAGAGACTTGGTTTGCTATCAATTGTGAGTCTCCTAATACTCTGATGTTATTAAAACTGATCCTCTTAGCTAAGATGAGACCAAGGAGGAGGGCTTCATACTCAGCACCATTGTTTGTACATTCAAAATTTAGTTTAAAGGCGAATGGTAGGATTTTTCCCTCGGGAGAAGTAAAGATTACACCTGCCCTAGCTCCATAATGAAATCTAGCTCCATCGAAATGGAGAGTCTAGTATTTAGCTGGGAATATAGACGTTGGGATATTTGTTGTGTTAACATCTTCTACTTCTACCATGCAGAGATCCTCTGTTGGAAGAGAACTAAAAACTATGGTATATCCCATGCCTACAAAATCAAATGGTAGGAACATCGGTAGATCATGTTCTAACAACTTGACAATCTTTGCAGTAGTTCCTAACGATATTTTTTCTATAATGTTAGCCTCATCTTTGAGTGTTGGGATATTCTTGATTAGGCTCATAGTCTAAAGATTTTTTGTAGGTACCAACTTCTCCTTTGGTTTTGCGTTGGTGGGTTTATTGAGTTGGTTTGTTAGGAGTTCAAACTCCGAGTGAACACCTGGTCTTTTCTTTAAGTCAACTAGGTGTATATTGAATGGCTTTGGATCCCCCTTGGCTACAAACACTTTTCCTAAATGCAAGAATCTTACTTCTTGAAATAATGTAGAGGGGGTTGCCTTCATACAGTGTATCCATGGTCGGACAAGGATCATATTATAGTTGGTTTCCCGATCTATAATGTAAAACTCAGTCAGGATTATTTTGGGACCTAAGGTGACCGGTAGTACTATAGTTCCAATCGATGTGGCTTTAAGGATTTCATAGCCTCTTAATGTATTTCGAGTCGAGGAACAATTTGAATCTCCATACCCTAGCTTTTGAAGGAAAGAGAAGGGGACTATGTTAACTGCTGCCCCATCGTCAACCATTGCGTGTTTAACGTAATTGTTATAAACCCAGACTTGCAAATATAAGGATGGATCACCTCTGCATGCAATCTCATCGTCTGTTGGCATTTTGTTTATTTGGAATATAAACTCGATATCCCTATCCAACTGTCCCGGAGGGTGAATATCAAAGTCTATATGGTTCACGTGTGTTTCAAGCAGTGGAGTGATGTTAATTAAATGACCTAAACCTAATGCCTCCAAAAGAGCAGCCCTGTGGGAAGGAGAATTATTCAGTATGTCTAAAAAAGAAATGTGCGAGAAGGTTTTTGTTAGATCATTAATTAAATCATAGGCACCTACGGGTCTTACTAACATTTGTTGGATGTTATCTGTCTCCGGTAGGTAACTTGGACTTGGCTGAGAGGAATACTCTTGTGTCCTTGTTACAGATTCCACAGGTAGTTCGGTGTCTAATTCCACTAAACCGACTATCTTAGGTCACGGTTGACTTCCTAATTGTGGTGCAACTAATGGATTTAGTGAAGTCGAGGCTTCATGATCATTGTTTCCTGTTATTATACCCTTATTTGTTCAATTTGGATTTAACCTGTTGTTATTGTGATTTGGGAGTGGATAATTAAAGATTTTGAGGGGTGCATTTTGAGGGGAAACTGCCCCCATGAAAGTATTTGGTGTCAGTGATGCAAGATCGGCCAAGAACATATCTATGAAAATTTGTCTTTGTTCCTTTGGCAAATGTTGCATGAATTTTTTATTGTCACGGCGCGTTCTAGTGTTATGGCCTCGGATTTTGTGAAAACCACAATACGAGTTAGGATTGTAATTCCTAGTCTGCTAGTTCGGTGCATATTGTGGCCCAAAACTCTGATCAAACAGTTGCCTATTAGGATTAAAGTTTTACGTTTGTTGTTTTTGGTTTTGGTTCTAGTTTTGATATCCAGTTGAGTTTTAGCTCTGACCCTTTTTAAGGTTTTTCCATTGTTGTTGTTGTTGTTGTGGATGATTAAAATCCAATGCATTGATTTTTGGGGTAAAGTTGTTGTTTCATTGGTTATTAATTAGTGGTGGAGTATTCACAACATTTACCCTTTTGGCCTGATTAGTTACTCCATCTGTTGTCACTCCACGATTTTTATTAAGGAGTTTAGGTCCTTGATTGACATTTGTGGTAGTAGGATAAGCCGTAGTATTCTGGTTGGAGGTGATTAACTTCCCGTTTGTTCCATGCATCTTACAACCGCTATCTATTACCGCTTGATCTATTCGGAGAGTGCTCTCAAGCACTTCATTGTAAGTCCTTAGTGAGAACTTTTGGACTTCTTCCTTTACTTTTCTACTGAGAGATTGAAGGAATAAATCACATAGTTCCATTTGGTCCATGTTTAGAGCACTGGCAGAAGAATAAAGAACTATATGCCACCTCTGGATGAAATGAGTGATAGATTCATTATGTTCTTGCTTAATGTGCAAGAATTCCCTGATTCTTGTTCTCAATAGTTTGTTCATGTCAAATTCCTTAATGAATTCTGAAAGGAGTTGTTTAAATGAATGGATGGAAACCTCAGGTATTCTATAATACCAATCGAGCGCCATGCCCTCCAAGGTTTTGGGGAATATTTCAGTAACAACCCCATCCCAAGGGAGCAGTTCTCGAATGGTTGTGGCGTAAGCCTTAATATGTGCATTCGGATGTCTTTCCCATTTGTATTTGGGTAAATGGGGAAGAGGTTGTGGAAGCATGACGCTTAATATGGTGAAGTCTAAGGGCTCTTTCAAATATTCTAAATAATTCCCTATCACGTAGGTTTCGACCATTAATGGTGCCTGCTGAGGGGGCGGCAGTGGAATGGGTTGTTGATATGGCGTAGCGTATGCACTGGTAAGGGCATAAAGAAACCCCTGTGGTTGAGTAAACATGCCAGGAGAGGATAACATATCCTCTTGTGGTGATTTGGAGTACATGTTCAAGTATGAAGGGGGATTGTCTAGGAATGGAATATTTTGTAGTAGACCGGGAGGTATTGGGACGGTATTAGAAATGGCAGTTTTAGTCGGTGTTTGTTGTGAATACTGAGGAGTCATGCCTAACGTGCCCATTCCTGTGAGGAGGTCTACTTGGCTAGGATGGTTTGGAGGATTAGAATTTATTTCCTGTATGAATTGAGAATGGTGATTTACCTGAGTAATTTCTAACCCCCTAACTTTTTCTACTAAAGTCGAAATGACTTCATTTAGTAAATTCATGGTATGTTTCCTTAGTGGCATCTATTGAATATCTTGGTGTTATATAGGCATGTGATACCCTGCTATGAACTGATCGTTACCCTGTCAAGTTTCCCCGAGGGTATTTCCTACATGTAGTGGTATGGAGGTATTTTCTTGAAAAGAGACCTCGGGTTGTGCTTATAAAATTCCTATGGGTGGGTACATACCCCGAGAGCATTGTTCATTTCTGGCATGACGTACTGAATGTTCATCATCTAAAACAAGGTATTGATCTGATTGTCTACTAATTTGTGTTCTAAGCAGCACCTGAGGAGATGAACCAGTTTCTCCTGTGAATGTCATATTGTTCGAGCCTGAAGGCCCTATGTGTTGCGTTTGAGCGAGCTGATCCAACTATTCTGTTTGGAAAGATGAGCCATGTCTAGTCCTTGGAGATGGATTATGTGTTGATAATTAGTTATTTGAATAGTTGTCAACCCATACAGAGAGTGAGGGTGATGAATGTCTATTCAGTTGAGCGTAGTATGCTTCAAGACCTAGGAGAGGTCTATCATATGAATCGAGTCCCAACATATTCGAGGGGTATATGAATCCCCGTAGAATAATGGGTACGAGTGAAGGTGGAAGGAAGAAGTTAAAATAAAAGAGGAAGAATTGTTTTGTTTCACGTTGGGTTCACCAATTTTGTATGATGGAAAAGTGACAAACGAGCGTGGGAATCTACAAGTAACTCTTCCTCACACCCGACCTCTCGAGGTCATGCCGAGACAGTCAGTGGGGATGGATTATACATAGGGTATGGGTAAACTACTTAGGAAATCTTATATCTTTGACACGCACTAATGGAATCTACGAATCTAAGGCAAAGAAGGCCCTCCTAACCTGAACTAGTGTGATAGATCGGTCGGCAAGGATGAGTGTTCAAAGGCTCCAATCAATATCGAGTTTTGGTGTGATCTAATCTATAGGTTGTGGGATACGTGGAAAATGACCTGGGATGGTTTCGTGTATGTCTCCAGACAGGGTCATATGATGGGTGATGGATATATAGTGGATTCTATGGTCAATTCTTTGGTCTAGTCCAGAAGTCTTTAGCTTTGTTAGCTGCTATGTCTAACAAGGATAACTTTGTGATGATAATAGGTGGAAGTGGAGTGGATCTAAATATTGATGTGCGTAAGCCTGCGTCAATGTTAGATTGACCTATAGGCTTGTTGGGTTTTGCGATTTGTGGGTCACAACCGTAGATTCGTGGTTGCTATGGACCTGCTATGGTCATGTGCGGAATCAGTCCCTAATCCCTAGTATCACATAGTCATATGCCTTTTCGGCCTCTATGTTCAAAATTAACAGTTGGGCAATCTTTTCTGAGTATCTTATAGGCGTTCTTGCAACCTGAATCCTTAAGCTAGTATCTATATCTGTGAGAGTGGCTCCTACATCTGGCTATGGGACCAAAGGATCACAACCGAACGTTTGCTCTCTTTCAAGCCCTTCTACAGTCATGCGGATATTTACCTAGGGTAATCTGTAGTTTGGCTGATTTGACCAAAACGTGTGCGCTTGGTCGTCTTCTATATTTAGCCCGCTTAACTGTGAGCTGATTTGTTGTAAGTCTGTTGTTGTTCGAAAGACTTGGATTCTAAGGTTCTGATCTATATCAGTTATTGCCGTAATAAGATTGGGTTGAGGCATGATTGGCTCGAATATGTATTCTCTGGGTTCTCTAGGTCATGTGATTTTCATACAAAAGCAAATGATATAAAGCTAATTAATGACAGAATAAATTAAACATGCAAAATATATTTACGTATATTTCTAAGTCTGATAGTTATTGATAAGCTACTGAACTAAATTTAAAGAGAAATTATCTAATACATGTAAAATTGAAAACTAAACTAATAACGCATTTAAAACAAACAAAACAATCGAGTATAGCTACTTGTTTGTGCAGTTTTTAGATCTATTCTAAATAAATTGATAACTGATCTACTCTATTTGAAAGACTCTCGATCCTACCTCATAAGTGAAGAGTGAATCATAGTTTCTCAGAAACTATCAATCCCACGGCTTCCCTGGTAATATCGAAAGTAAAATTTAACTGAAATGAAGTGATTAGCTATTCTATTTTATATGCTTTTAACTAGAACTTTGAAAGCTAGAACCTGGATTCTGCAGAACAGTGATGAATCCGATGGTGTGTGACCTTGTCCCCTCAATGTGATCTCCTTGTTCTTTCATGCCCACGTGAATCTAGAAAAGTGTGTAATGCTAGCATCAGCAAGAGTGGATATTGGAACAAAGGTAGCTTACGATGCAGACCGAATACAATGCGAGTAGGAGAGGGATAGAGTAAGAGTACAGAGCTTGGCTTATGCAATTCCTAGCGAGATTTATTGCGAGTCATGCAACATAAAATGTCCAGCACTTGAAAATATCCTGTTCGATGAACAAAACCTGCAACTTTAATGGCTTCCTATTGAGATGAAACTATCCTACTCCAATTGATTTGGATGAAAAGACAACAACACTTTGCACAAGGAGAATATGTGGCTTTCTGACAGCTAAACAATACTAACTATGCGTCTAAGAAATGAAACTATGAATCCTAAACAAAACTGAAAGGCTAAGCTATTGAAATGAGAAATTTAGAGGCAAATTTGAGGGGCCATTTTCTTGAGCATAAGCCAACTATTTATAGAATCTCATTTACCCAAAGGTAAAAACCAAATTGATCTCTTAAAACATAAACAATGCCAAGACACTATTCCAGGGAACTTGAATCATTAATGCAAGCCAAAGGCGGTGAAAAAAGCTGGTAAACGTTGAAATTTACGTGAGTCACATTAAAAGCACATTCTAGAAAATGCGTGAAGGACCGCCGCCCTGAGCAGGGTGGCAGTTTCATAACTGAAGAACAAAATGCAAAGAAAAGAGGGGAAAAGAGAACAAAAAAGCAAGCAAGGGCTAAGAGGGGCATTTGAGATGTTAATGTATACTCGGGGAGCTTTTCCAAATCCTGAACACCTTGTGAGGAGACCTGTATCATCATTGGGGCATGTGTTATTTAATTATGGCGGTGTAGTACCTTACAATTTTGAGTACATACATATTGCCCCCTCGGAGAAGGGTTTTAGCCATGAAGAGACGTAAAATGGTGGGTCCGAGTATGGCAGTCCCAAAATGGGAAGTGAGAAGTCATACCTGATACGTCCATGTGTCAGAATAACGACATCCAAAATTCACTCTACCTACAAAACGAAAAGAGAACTCAAGTGAAGATAGACAAAAGATCGAAAAATAAATACTAAAATATCATGAAATGAGGACGTACCATTTGTGCGGGGATAAGAACTTACCTCCGTCAGCGCTCCAAACCCATAAAAAGAGGCATTCAAAACAAGTCAGGTTGCTATATATGTAAAAGTGGGCCCATTTTCCTATTCATTTGCACTTGTTGATTTGGTTGATTTTGAGCTCTGGGACCCATGGTGACGGTTTCTCATGAGAGTATAGTCAAAATTTCTGGGACAAGATCGTGATCATGCCTCCACGAGCGGAAACACCGACCCGCGAGATCATAGGTTAGTTTTTCTCAATTTTCCGTTTTTTATCCCAAAAATATTAAAATGTTGAAAACTTTATCATGGGGGGATAATTTTTGAAAATGTTAGTTTTAATAGGTTCATCTAGGGGGGGAGCCTACTGGGTAGGCTTCATTTTAGCCAAAATAGTCTTTATTTGGTTTTTTTTAGGCCTTTTTAGGGCACATGACACACATGAGTTTTCGGGACACGACCGTTGCCCTGAACAGGGAAGTGGTTCCACAACCACCACCCTATTCAAGGTAGTGGTTACAAGACCGCCACCTTTAAGGTGGTGATTACAGAACCGCCACCCTACTCAAGGCGGTGGTCCTTCACAGAATGCACAAACAACACCTTTTTGAAGTTAATTTGGAAGTTTTAGCATTCTTATGTGTTTTATGATTTTTTCTAATGTCATTTGGATGCTAACTTGTTCTTTTTTGTGTGTTTTTGGGTGTATGTAGGCGAGAGAGGAGTATATTCGATGGAGCTGAGAGAGAGAGAGTGTGTGATTGGCTCCCAGTAATATTACATGCCCTTTCTCAGAACAAGCAGGACACTCTTCAGAGGGCTGGTATACTACATATATCATGGATTCCACATGTTGCACCATCCAATCACATACTTTGTGACTTATTTTCATATTGGGTTGTTTGATCGGAACACCTTCCAATTACCAAGGGTCCAAGGTGAGTGGACCATTACTTTAAAGGACGTTTACCATATCTTGGGGGTCCTGATCATCGGGAGATGACTTACTCTTGAGACAGCAGGTTCACGGGCCCAGATAGCATAGTGGGCCTCCTACATGGGAGATGCAGTTATCTCCACTAGTTCAAAGAAGGGGGTGAGGGTCTGATCTATTCCTAGCCTACCTATCCCCTTGATTCACCAGGCCATTATGGGTATCCTTGCCCTCGAGATTGATTGGGGGACAAGGGATGAGACACTCTACTCTATTGTTGGTCCCCCATCATTGCACAGACTGAAGGACATGGCCGGATTTACGCCTAGAGAGCCGACATACTCGGGACTACCTATCATGATCTGTATAGCATGGTCCATTTACAAGGGCATTCATTGAGCCATCCGACCCTGGTTATGAGCTGGGTCTATGAGCGTTTCATCCCCTATGGTAGAGGTGTAGAGGGTGGCAGATCCCAGAGCTGTGAGGGCAGCCAGATGGACAGACATGTCGGTGCTCAAAGCACCTCACCAACCTGTTGCTTCCCTGACCACTGATGACATGGAGGCCACACTGTATTAGGCCATGGCAGGGTTATGGGGTGAGGAGACTCTTACCTTGATTTCCTGTTCCACCACAGGGTAGCTTGTTGACAGGGTAGGGAGGGTGGAGATACATCCCTTCGGTTGAGTGCCTCAGCAGTTTGGCCTGCCTTACGTGGGTATGCTTCCGCTGATGGTCCCAGTATATAGATCAGTTTGAGAAGCCAGGGGAGGTCCTAGAGGCCGGGGGTTGGACATTTGTTACTCCTAGAGTCCCCATTGCAGCTAGGCGAGTAATATGAGCTCAAGGGAGAGCCAGTGCTCCTTAGGCATCCTTACTTTAGATTTTTGCTGGTCCCGATCATAGTAGTTGATGACCCTATTGACATAGACTCTGAGTTTGAGGAGTTCACAAGGGGAGAGACGGAGGAGGAGACCGAGGTTGAGGCTAGTGAGTCATGTGGAGAGGAGGACAGTGATCTTGAGTGGCATGACACTTGGGATAAGAGGGCGGAGAAAAGTGTGGAGAGGGTGACTTTGGTTTAAGAGAAGCCACTCTCTCAGGGCCCTTGGTGGAGAGGATGAGTTCGTTAGCGGGACAATATGTTGCCCCAGCCATGAGGAGGAGTGCACAAGTCAACAACAACATCTGTGGTATGTGGCAATCCTAGAGATCCATCTTTGAGGCCCGGCGATCCGAGTGAGTTATCATCCCTTCTTTTTAACGTTTATTTCTAGTTAGGATTGCCTTATTTATCTCTCTCTCCCTTTGTTTACATTTGTTTTTATCTTTTGATCATTTCTAATTGGCTTTTCACCTTTTCTTGTAGAGAATCCCGAAGAGTGGGCGAGACCTGATTCGTCGGATATGCACTGACACCCTGATGATTCCTATGGAGAAGACCCGTGCAGAGCTATCAGTGGATGCAGGTGATCCTTCAGTATCTTGTAGGCACACTGACATCTTTTCCCCTGTCTAGCATGTGGCCTGGATGGTGTCTACCCTCCGTACTGAGCTGCCAGGGTACAGGACAGCAGAGCGCCTGATGAGGAGTCATTCTCATGGCGAGACCGTAGCTACTCGAGATTGTGAGACCTCCGTGCATTCAGAGCACCGGTGTATCCAGAGTCCTAGACATGGGCGTGCACCCTCAGAGGGATCTCATAGGGGTTAAGAGGCCACTTGGCTCTCTTGGACTGTCATGATGTATTTTGTATCTACCGGGCTCTTTGAGCATTTTGACCATGCTTGGTGCATGATGGCATTGTACATGAAACTTGTTTGTTTATATATATATATATTTTTTTTTATTTTTTTTTCTTGGATTAGATGCTTGGTATTAATGTTCTTATGATTTGATTACGCATGTAAATTAAAATTTTGTTTTTATACGCTTCTCAGAATGTATGCAATGGAGAACAAATGATACAAATGTTTACTTTCTTTTTGTATTTCGTGATGCTGATATATGATAATGTAGGCACAATGTGACTTCGAAATCTAGCTTCTTATAAGAAATTTTTCGGTACTTCATATTTGTTTTGACAAAATGTGATGATAAAACGGTATGATGAGCAGATAAACTTGCCCCACTCCTAACTCCGCGCAACTAGTAAGATGTGAGGGCTCATCACCGAGAGCTAGAAAGGGCACAAGTTATGAAATGTGTTGAAATGATAGCGATGAGAGATAGACAAAGCTTTGGTGGAACCAAATTAGGATCTTACAAGCCTACTCTACTCGAGTGACTCCATAGCTTGGGATGCAACTTGTTTTATGGTTTATCTAGACTTAGATCCATAGATGGCCTCATGGTAGACAAAATCTGGGTTTCAGGGCTTTGAATTCTCTTGGAATTTTGGACATTTGATTCATTTGTTTTTTACTCAAAATTTCAAAGGTTTATTTGAATTTGATTGCTGACTACCTTCAATGTTTATTTGTCAAGAGGACTCCCTACACCTTGCCCCATGCTACTAGTAAGAAGCGTGGGCTTATCACCATGGACAAGGTGTAGGTGAGTAAGGGTATTCCCATCCTTTCCCAACCCTACGTCACCAGTAAGAGACGCAAGCTCATCACCAAAGGTTGGTGGGGCAAGGAAATGTGTAAAAATAAAATTTTCTGTTTGATCTATATTTGACTTGTTTATTTGAGCAAAATGTCAGTGTATTCTTATTTCCAAAGAGATATACATAGGGGATAGATGTGACACGATGAAGCTTCTAGAACAGACCATAGGCAAGGCAACCTATCCTAGGAAGAAACCGAAGATGAGAACAAGCATTCATATCTTGGTATGGTTAACGTTAAGGTTTTGTCATATCTAGATTTATTCGATGAAATGATTCCAAAACGGGGTGATGATGTTATAAAATGAAAAAAGTATGATTAGAGTGTTTTATGCCAATACCATCAAAAGTTTGTAATGAATTGCTTTGAGAATGAGTTCCTTGATCACAAAGTTATACGAAACAAATGGACAAATTGAACCTAACTATATGAAGTTGCAATGTAGATTATTTATATAAATAGTCCTTGGAGGTGGATTGTGTGTTGATAATTTTTTATTTGAATAGTTTTCACCCCATATTGAGAGCGAGGCCGATGACTGTCTATTCAGCTAAGCGTAGTATGCTTCAAGACCTAGGACAGGTCTACCATATGCATCGAATCCTGACATATTTAGGGGGTATATGAATACCTGCAGAATAATGGGTACAAGTGAAGGTGGAAGGAAGAAGTGAAAATAAAAGAGGAAGAATTGTTTCGTTTCACATTGGGTTCACCAATTTTGTACGATGGAAAAGTGACAAGCGAGCGTGCGAATCTACAAGTAACTCTTCCTTGCACTTGACCTCTAGAGGTCATGCCAAGATAGCTGGTGGGGGATGGATTATGCATAGGGTATGGGTAAACTAGTTAGGCAATCTTATATCTTTGACACGCACTAATGGAATCTACGAATCTAAGGCAAAGAAAGCACTCCTAACTTGAACTTGTGTGATAGATCAGATGGCATGGATGACTACTCAAAGGTTCCAATCAATATCGAGTTCTGGTGTGATCTGATCTATAGGTTGTGGGATACATGGAAAATGACCTGGGATGGTTTCATGTATGTCTCCAGACAGGGTCATATGATGGGTGATGGATATACAGCGGATTCTATGGTCGATTCTCTGGTCTAGTCCAGAAGTCTTTAGCTTTGTTAGATGCTATGTCTAACAAGGATAATAGTGCGATGATGATAGGTGGAAGTGGAGTGGATCTAAATATTGATGTGCGTAAGCCAGCGTCAACGTATAGATTGACCTGTAGGCTCATTGGGTTGTGGGATTTGTGGGTCACAACCATAGATTCATGGTTGTTGTGGACCTGCTATGGTCATGTGCAGAATCAGTCCCTAATCCCTAGTATCCAATAGTCGTATGCCTTTTCAGCCTCTACGTTCAAAATAAATAGTTGTGTAATATTTTCTGAGTATCTTATAGGCGTTATTGCAACTTGAATCCTTAAGCTAATATCTGTCTTTGAGAGTGGCTCCTCCATCTAGCTGTGGGACCAAAGGATCACAACCGAATGTTTTTCTCTATTTCAAGCCCTTCTACAGTCATGCGGATATTTACCTAGGGTAATCTGTAGTTTGGCTGATTTGACCAAAACGTGTGCGCTTGGTCGTCCTCTATATTTAGCCCGCTTAACCGTGAGCTGATCTGTTGTAAGTCTGCTGTTGTTCGGAAGACTTGGATTCTAAGGTTCTGATCTATATCAGTTATTTCCATAATAAGATTGGGTTGAGGCACGATTGGCTCGAATACGTATTCTTTGGGTTCTCTAGGTCCCGTGATTTTCATACAAAAGAAAACGATATAAAGCTAATTAATGACAGAATAAATTAAACATGCAAAATATATTTACGTATATTTCTAAGTCTGATAGTTATTGATAAGCTACTGAACAAAATTTAAAGAGCAATTATCTAATATATCTAAAAATTGACAACTAAACTAATAACGCATTTAAAACAAATAAAGCAACCGAGTATAGCTACTTGTCTATGCAGTTTTTAGATCTATTCTAAATAAATTGATAACTGATCTACTCTATTTGAAAAGACTCTCAATCCTAACTCATAAGTGAGGAGTGAATCATAGTTTCTCAGAAACTATCAATCCCCATGGCTTCCCTGGTAATATCAAAAGTAAAATTTAACTGAAATGAAGTGATTAGCTATTCTATTTGATATGATTTTAACTAGAACTTTGAAAGCTAGAACCTAGATTCTGCAGAACAGTGGTGAATCCGATGGTGTGTGACCTTATACCCTCATTGTGATCTCCTCGTTCTTTCATGGTCACAGGGATCCAGAAAAGCATGTAATGCTAGCATCAACAAGAGTGGATATTGGAACAAAGGCAGCTTAGGATATAGACTAAATACAATGAGAGTAGGAGAGAGATAGCGAAAGAGTACATATCTTGGCTTATGTAATTCCTAGTGGGATTTATTGCGAGTCATGCAACATAAAATTTCTAGAACCTGAAACTATCTTCTTTGAAGAACAAAACCTGCAACTTTAATGGCTTCCTATTGAAAACAAACTACTCTACTCCAATGGATTGGATGTAATAACAACAGCACTTGCACAAGATGGATATGTGGCTTCCTAATAGAAAAACAACACTAACTAATCATGCAATGAAAGAAACTAAGAATTCTAAGAAAAATGAAAGACTAATCTGTTGCAATGAGAAATTCAGAGGAAAATTTGAGGGGCCATTTGCTTCAGCACAAGCCAACTATTTATAGCATTTGCATTTACCCAAGGTAAAAACCAAATTGAACTCTTAAACTATAAACAATGGCAAAACACTATTCTAGGAAACCATAATCATTAATGCAAGCCCAAGGTGGTGAAAAAAAGCTGGTAAACGTTGAAATTTACGTGATTCATGTTAAAAGAGCATTCTGGAAAACACGTAAAGGAATGCCACCCTGAGCAGGGCGGTGGTTACAGGACCGCCACCCTGAGCAGGGCGGTGGTTACAGGACCGCCACCCTGCTTAGGGCGGCGGTCACGAGACCACCGCCCAGGTAGGGTGGTGGTTTCGTAACTGAAGATCAAAAGGCCAAGAAAAGAGGGGAAAAGAGAAAAAAAAAGCACGCAGGGGCTAAGCAGGGCATGCGGGATGTTAAAGCACACTTTGGGGAGCTTTTCCGGATCCTGAACACCTTGCGAGGAGACTTGTATCATCATTGGGGTACGTGTTACATTGTTCTGACAGTGTAGTACCCTACAATTTTGGGTACGTACATGAACCATTACCATGTAGCATGGATCTTTTCTCTCTTCAGAAAATGATGAAGACCATGTATTCCCAAACTTGCAAGAAGGTAACTCATGGATGGAAAGAAGTATGTATCATAAGGAGAAGAATTTTTCAAATGAATTTTAGCCATGTGTATATCATTTTTCCAACCATCTCCTTGAGGTTCAATTTTAAGACTCTTAAAATTATGGTGAAAGAAAGTACGTGGTAGCTTTGAAAGAGGATTCTATGCAAAACATCTTGAAGATTACAAAAGATATTAAAGACCCTTAATTGAATCTTGAAATCTTAACACATTACAAAAGATGCGATGGATATGAAAAATAAGTATGATTTCAGTCATGATCCCTCTTTTGATGCACAAGTACTCAAAAATGAGATAGAAAAAATAGATGAACTCAATGTTCTCTTGTAAGCCTTGGTGAATGAGAATGAATGTGCAAATGAGTCTACCTCTTTTTCATTCTATGAATAAGGTTGTATTCATGTTGAATGGAAAGAAAATAAAATTCCTAAATATCCTACGGATAATTTTAGTCATGAAGATAACACCTCCATCATTGAAAATTATTCTAAGGCCGATGTTGATCTAGTTTGTGTAGACATCAATTGTTCAAAACAACATGGTTAGAATGTGTAAGAGTCTTGTAAATGGATTCAAAATTAGATTGTTTTCACTATTTATAAAATGCTTGCTAGTTTTGAGCATGAATATGTTGTGACATTCAACATCGAGGATGATGAAGGTATTTGTACCAATTATGTAGACTTAATTTTTGAAAGTTATTTTTCAGTAACATAAATGTGAGATGCTTGACATTCAGGAAATTTTAAATGGGAAGAGAATCTTGAAATTTTTCTCACTACTTCTAAGTGCCGCATTGATCTTTGGAATGATTTCAAGCTACAAAAGTTTCCCAATAATGGTGAATAATTTCAATACAAAATCATAGATTTTACTATTGAGAACATGGAGGAATGGATTCTCATATTCACGAAGAATTGGATTGAAAATACTGAAGGAAAGACCTCTAAGCATGTTACAAATTTTTCATTGGATACAAGAGTGTTTCCATGAAATATCAGTATAAAGAATGAATATTGGTATGTATCCTTCTTCTCAAACCATGAAAATCCATCACAGTATCATGGAATGATTAGATAATGATCTTTGAGCTTCAGACATTTGAATTCAACCTATTATTCTATGATGGTATGCACTTCTCCCAACCTATTGTCGAGTTTTCTATGATGGTATGTTCTACATTCTTCCCCCACCTATGTAAATTTACCTCCCCTGTAATATATTTTCCCTCTTTGTTGTGTGTTTGTTTCCAATTTTGGTGCATTTCCCTTCCACTGGTGTGTTTGTTTTATTTTTCCCCGTGTGTTCTTGTTTCTTGTGTTTGTGAAGAAATGACTCAATATCAAAATGGATAAGGTACTGGTAAAAACTTACTGTCTTGATATTCTAGAGTTATTATTTGTCCTATAATAATTATATTTGATCCAAAACAAGTCCCCAAGCTGGTGCCATTTGTTGTCATGTAAAATTTTTAGCATGAAAAACTAAAAAAAAATGTCATGACAACCTAGTCCTCATTTGAAAATCCTTCTCTTGGTCAATATAAACTTATCCTTTGGCCAACTAAGTTACCATGTTACCCTCATGATAGCAAAGAGGAATTATTATCCATCTTTCCCCCCCCCAAAAAATATTGGATCAGCCATGACCCCACACAGAAAGAACCAGAGAAATCACATTCGAATCCAAAAAACAAGTTGTAGAGGGACTTTACAATGGAGTGGTGGGGCATGTGAAAGATCAAATGACCCCGTATAAGAAGAAATTCAAGAAACGGCTCTATTGAGTGAATCATTGCCTCAAATCCAACAAAAAAATTATAGGTGGGCTCAGAAATGGAATAGTAGGGTCGGGGAAGGAGTTTGAGTGGTGTCAAAGGAACCAGATACTCACAGGAAAAGAAACAACGAAGATTCAAACTCTTCAGGCTCTGAAATAGTTCAGGATAGACCCAAAAATTGACTAAGTATGGAGGAGATAGCAGAAGCTTCCAAGTGTCCAAATGGCTCACCTCCAAAATTTAAAACCAAAGGGGTAGGCTCAAACAAGCACCAAGCCTCCACACGTACAGAGATCCAAAAGTTTCATCGGCCGTTGAAAAGTGTTCGACTTGGTGGAAGGGGCCATGTGTCGGCTCAACGCATTTCCAAACTAGGAGCTCAAGGTAGAGACTCAAACTTGTGCCAGCCCTCCATGTAGCCAATGGTCAACAGAGGTCAAAAGGAGAAGGGGCCTAAAACGGCTAAGTAATGAATGTAGGTGGAAGGTGCCAGGTGTCCAAACAATGCACATTCAAAAGTAGGACCCTGAGTAGGTTGTTAAATGCTCATGGGCCTTCCACGTGTCCCAGATCCTGAAATGGTGAGGGTGACCATTGAAAAGTCCAAAGGCCCATGGAGGTCTCCACGTTTCGTATCCGTGCTACTCCAAAGGTAAATTCTAGGCGCAGTTTCTAAACATGCATAAAGCCTCCACATGTCTTGGGTTGGATACAATGCCTCCGCCCGCAGAAAAGACTCAGGAAGAATACAAAGGAAATAGGGAAACCTACGAACATTGCCACATGTCACATGGGCACTATTCTAAGAGTAAGGAAGGATTAAAATCTCAAACGATCGCAGAGCTGCCATGTGGACCCAGTACAGAGAGACTCATTTAAATATTACGCACTCACGACCCAAAAAATTTAAATGGCCATATCTTTTGACTGAGAACTTAGATTTGGGTAGGAGAATATTTTTTGGAAACGTCTCGACATCCTATATACCTTAGAAACATAAAATATCATTTTTTTGTAGGATTTGGTGGGTGAAAAATGGGAAAAAATATTCCAAGAAATTAATGCAGAGCCCCATTTCTCCAACTACCAGATCTGATTTGATTCAATCCACCATTCTTCTTCAATATGCCAGACATATTTGGGCTAGATTTGAAAGGGGCATTGATTAATAGTGGTTTATTCTTCAAGTCAAGATTCAATCCATATCCCGTGGTAGTTGAAATAGGATTCGAATTTTCCCTCTTCTCTCATTTATTCTTTCTATATATTGTAACACTTATTATTTGAGAAGGAGAGATTATTCTGGGCATAGGGAAACTCTATCAAATTTGTTTCCCAACTGCACTTTGAGTTGAAAACCTTCTCCTACACCTGACAAGCATTTTTGTGCCTCTAAGAAAAATGTAATGGTCTGTACACCCATATAGAGCAATAAAACATGTTTTTATGGTGTTTCTTCATCCCTTTGCATTGTTTTGTTGTCTCTTCATGCCTCTCCATTTCAAATCTATTTTGTGCATGTGTGTTTCACATTTACAAGTGAAGGGCATTGTGTTTCATGGAGTTTTAATCATGGATCAGGATCTAGGTTTGTGTCACTTCTGTCTGACCTTCCCATCTTCCTTTCTCCCCTGTTTCATCCTCCCTCAATAGAGCATCTCACCACTTTCCTTCTCTGGTGTATCACCACTTTAATGTAGGCTTTTATTTCCCCCTCTGTTTCTCTCTGGTTCCTTATAATGGTTAGACTAGGATAGTTTATTTTCTGTCTGCATTAGAGTAGCTCATGGCAGGTAGTTAAGGAACAAGAACTAAATTTCTATGGAGGATCATGTCAGGTTTGCAATTCCCACAGCTTGAGAGATGATCTAATGTTATGTAATCACACTGAATGCCCCATTTTAATTAATTCACATCTTTGGCCATTCGGGGGGTGTTATGATTTTACACTAACAATTTTGGCATGCCCGGTGGGACAAGAGGTCTTCACTTTATTTCATCAAGCTGATGTGTTCTTAGTGGGATTCATCCTTTTAAGGCACATGCAAGCACATCTAGTGACTCCATCTAGTCAAAAATCCATTCTCTAAGTTGCAGACCTTTTCCATCCATTTCCACTCATTTTCATCCATTTTCTTCTTCCATCTCATTCATTTTCTCCCATTCCATGAGGTTGTGAATCATGACTTCATTCCCTTCATGGAACTCACACTTATAGCAATGCAGTCCACCTACAACACATTTCCCAACTCCTCCAAATCAGCATTATAATTAGATCCAGGACCATTATGCTTACCCATATGAGCAAGGTCAAAGTTAGTTTGGCCATGGAGCTTATCAAGAACAAGGGGATGCATACAATGGTGAAAACTATGTGGATAATGTTGGTTTATTGGAGAAAATTTGAAAAATGGATCTTGACATGGTTTAGTCAAGGGGCATAGCAAAAATGAAGGCATTAAAGATTGGTTGCAGGGCACCTTGTCCATGGGAAGCCCCTTTTCCAAGACATTACAACCCTCAAGAGAAGCTTGACTTCATGGTTGATGTGCTGCCTCAACTTACACTATGGATTGAGGACATTGAGGCTTATGATAAAGGTGTGAGACAACCTTTTCAATGGGTAAGTCCATCACCAGCTCCTTGTCCTTCATTTTATCTTTCTCAAGCTTTATCATTTCAACAATGTCATGAGTCAAGCCCCTCATCTACTGCCCCAAGTGTTTATTTTCTCCATCTCCTGATCTCCCATCCTACCTCAGTTCCTCCCCCCCTTTCCGTTCCAAATAGCCATCCCCTCCAAATAAACAAGAAATCTAACCTCCCTCCCCACCACAAGCAATTGCAAAGCTGGTTGAACCACAACCTATTAATCCTCTTTCTTTCCCAAGTCCATGTTGGGAAGAGACTCAAGAATCCAGTCAAGGAGAACAACAAGAAGGGGAACCTAACAGAGAAGAAATGAAAGACAATCTGAAGAGTTGGGATGCTAAATTTGGGCTTACAAATATTCCCTTAATGGTTAAGCTAATAGAGGAGGTTAAGGTTGAAGAACCAGTGGTGGCTGAGGCTAAGTTTGCAGCAGAGGAGGAGGACCATAAATTTTCAGAGGCTCCAAGTGTGGAGTAGGCTACAGAAGAACCTTCATTTCTTCCTCCCACTTCATCCCATTTTAACTTCATGTTGGAAGATGAAGGGAACCATGGTAAGGAAGTTTCATATCAGGAGGACACCATGGACAAGGTTGAGCACATGCATCAGGAAAACAAGGAGATAGATTATCTGCCTGACTTGGAGGATTTCTTTGATGGAGAGGAGTATAGTGCCAACTTCCCTTTGACACCTTTTCATACTGATCATGATACTACTGATTATATTATGGGAATGATTATGGACTTTATTATAATATGATGTTAGATGTTAGATCATGGATTGTTGTTGACCTTGATTCAGTTATGATGCATGATGATTATTAGAGACATTTTGGATATTGATGTGATATCATGTTTGACATGGTTATTGTAAACACCTGTAGTTTGATCAATACACTATTATTTCTAATAGTGCACTAACTATTCTTCCCTTTGCAAATTGATGGCACACCGCCAATTAAACCTATCTAACTCCCTTCTCATGACATCTTTTGGTCATTTTTCCTCTTATAAACCACTTAAACAGGTTGTTATAGCCTCGTTCTAACTACATTAGCTTCTTATTGCCTTCTAGCTTGCTTCTATTAGCTCCCTGGAATATCAATCCACTTCATTAGATTGATTAAGCCCTTCAGAAACCCTTCTAGAACCCTAATTACTCTCTAAGAGAGATTAATTAGTCTAACCTAGGTTAATTACCCTAAACATAGTCAAATCACACTTTGACTTGCTAAAAGTGCTTTTTGAACTTTAGCATTTGTCCCACTTGCACCCAATTACTCTCTAAGAGAGATTAATTAGTCTAACCTAGGTGTTTGTAGTAAAATTGGATATTTTTACAGTTTGTAAAAATATTTTCTTTTGATCCATTACTGCAGGTTTCTAGGACAAACAATTCAAAAAATAGTATTTTTTTAACATTTCAGTTGCATAGTTAAAGTGTTTTGTTCTTGGCTTAAAATTAACTTTGTAGAAGTAGTATGCTCTCTCCTCGCATCTTCAAAGGCAATCCGAGAGATCAAAAACACTTATACAAAACTCATATTGATTGTTCAAAAACACTTATTTTATAAAAGATGAAGTAAAACTTTCATGTTTTTTCACGTTGTGTATGCTCTTCCTTCGCGCCTTTTTGGAGATCTTAGGAATCAAAAGCAAAGTGTAAAATTCTCTTTCTTGACATCAACCCATGAACTAGAAAATTACTAAAAAATGTTTTCTACAAGACCTAACACTTGTTAAAGAAGGGTGTCGAAAAACAAAAAACAAAAATTGCTAATACACGTGTTCTTACAGGTTGCCAAAAGGTGTGCCACTTAAAACCACAATAAGATAAGTAAGATAAAAAAACACCATATTCAAAACATTGTATTGTAGGTTTTAGAAAAGGGTACATCCCTATCTGCTCAACTGGAACATAACCCCTTTGGAATAACCCCTTAAGCTATAATAATGGGGGTGGTTCCATGAACCCTAAAGTAATCCACCACTGAGTAACCTCGTGGATGAAACAGGAAGCGCTTCACCTACCCACTTGACTTGTACACCTTGTGAGATAGAGTTACCAGTTGTCCATATGGCGACCCCAGGGAGAGCACACGTGGACACACTAGTTGCCCTTTGTGCTCAAAGGGGGTAAAGTAAAGCCGAGATAATCCCAAGATAGACAAGGGACTATTTGGGTAAATCACCCTCGCTTAAGACAACTTTGTAACACCTAGGTAAGAGAACTTATTAAGGAGACCATTTTGTCTTGGAGCCCACTTTGTTAGTCCTTTGTTGTGTCAAGCCATCACGAAGTGAAAACTCATCTGGAATCTAAACATGTTTTTCGAACAAGGAAAGGAACCCTTGTGATTTTAATCTAAGTGTCTTTTCATCACGAGACTAAACTACGTCCCACTTTCACTTAGTTTTATTCTTGTCTTGAGACAAGGCAAAGCTCTACCCAAGTGATGCTTGGTTTGTTTCTATCTTTTAATCAATACCCTTACATTCTCACTACCCATTATTCGGGGTGAGAAAGGAGCGTACCTCGCGCATTTTTATCATAGATAGTGCTTGCCACTTTTTTGGCCGTTTACGCCCATCCATGTTTACAGCTAGGTTGTTAAATGTCTAAAGTGCACAGGTATGCTTTTTGTATATTTGATAAAAGTCCTTCCATATTGACTTCAGGATCATCTTCACCATTGTGGTACGGTTCATCTTTTGTCTCTTCTTGAGTTTATACTTTTTTTCGCATCTTAGACACATAATCTTGGTACTTACATCGTGTTCTCATTTTTTGAGAAAATGGTATAATTCCCTTTATTGTGCGGTTATGTTGCTCACACGATTTGAAACTCCTTTCTATACTTATCATTTGGTTTTGGTTTCGACATCATCTAGGTCTTCTTGAAAGGTGTCGATAACGCCTTATATATATCATAATAAAGTTGTCATGGTACTAACACCATGCTTTCTCGATTAATGTATTATGGTGACGTTGTTATGCTATATGTATTGATGACTTCCATTTTTCAGAAGGTTTGGCTTTCATCGGCATTCAAACTATGTTTTGCGTATACCTTGTCAAGGGACTATGATGGCATCATGCCAGTACTTGGGCCTTGTTAAGGTTCTAACTGGACCTACGTATTGATACATCATTGTCACTATCTATTTTTAGGGCATAGGCTTTGAAAAAACAAACTTAGTGATCATAACATTTAGGTGTGCATATGAGTGTTCCTTGATTAAAAAAACTACATAACACTACATCTAGGATACACTGTGGTACAGTTCAAAGATCACTTTGAGCAGCTTGCAGAAACCATACACTTAGGGGTTGCACTAGTTACATACCAAATGTCTATTAGCAATGCCTTAAATCATAAAAATGGAGCCTAATCAAATGAGCATGATATAGGAGAAAACCCTTTTGACACCTTCCCATTTAGTGGTCACAATTTAGCACCGCTCTTTTCTCAAGTCAAAGATATGAAGACGTTAATTGATCATAGTGGAGAAGACTCAGACTCTTCCAGAGAACAACAAAGGTTAGACCTAAATAGATTTGAAAAACTCATATATTATAATAAAGATCAAGTACTCGCAAGAGTCTTAACATTAGGAGCTAAACTTTTGCACGAGCGTGAAGAAGAAACAAAGGTCATTAACCCTAACCTAGGAGAGTGAAGATTCGTCTTATACATAGATAACCCTTTTGATGTCAGATACACTTCCACTTCTAGGCAACATAAAGCCAGTGTCAAAGTTCAACCATCATGAAAACCTCACTATAAAGCTTCATGTAAAGTGAAAATTGAATGAAAAAATTCCCCTCCTTGGAAATTTGATGAAGAAGAGGACCCCCTAGTTGAGGAGGAGATCCTCCAAAAACAGATCTTGAAGTTGAGTCAGAAACTAGCAAACCTAGGCTCTTCAAGAAGAAACATATACAAAGACAAAGACAAAAACAAAATTAACGAGTTTCAATTTGACCCACATACAGGCTATACCTTTAGGGAAACTCAGGATCAAAGGCCAATGTCGCCTACTAAAGAGCAACTCATTCAGGAGGAATTGAAATCTATGAAAGATATACTTACTACATTACAACAGGGAAATGTAGGCCAAAATAGAAAGTATTCATATGAAGAATTATATCCTTACCCCTTTGATAAGGACATGTTACAAAAACCTTTCCCAAATAATTTTACCATTCCCAAGTTTGATAAATATAAGTGAAAAAGTGATCCTCATGATCATATGAAATACTTTTACATGGCTTATCAAGAGGTCATGTATAGCGATAATTTCTTAATACGACTTTTTTATCGCACCCTAGGAGCTGTGGGATTGGAATGGTTCTATAGCATACCCAAGGGCTCCATTACAACATGGCCCACGCTAGTAGAGAAAATTGTAAGGCATTACTCCTATAATATGGAAAGCATCATCACAATGAACGATCTATGTAACATAAAAGAAAAACCCAATGAGACATTTGTAGGATTTTTACAACGATGGCATGGGCTAGCTAGTCACTTTCCTTGTGCCTTACCAACAAAATAGTTAGTGAGCATATATGTTCCTAACTTAAACCCAGAAATAGCCTTTCATTTACAAATGCATTGTGTCTCAAACTTCGAAGAAGTCATAGAGAAAGGCAGTCAAATTGAGAAAGCCCTCATTGCCAAGGGAACGCTTAAAAATGTCACTAAAAACAAACATGAAGCCAAATCCACAAACAAACCTAAATTCTTCAATAAAAATAAACATGTTGTTGGTGATGGCATTATGGACTCTAAAAGAGTCCAATCCGTATAGACAGGCCCACTTTTAAAGCTTTCGTAAGGACCTCGTGCCAAAACACCTACCAAACATACGTTTACTTCCTTAACATAATCCTTATCTACCATCCTAAAACAATTAGATGACGTAAAAATGGTAGAATATCCAACTACAACAATACCATATCTGGAAGATGCTCCAAAATTGGTTTGGTTCAAAGATCATGAATACTACGACTTCCACCGTGTTAAAGGACACAAAACAGATAGATGTTTGAGATTGCTCCATTATATCCAAGACCTCATCAAGGAAGGGAATATTGCTTTGGATTCTTTCCTGAGTCTAGTAAAATTTAAAATGAAAAAATGGGTGTTCACAAGGAACCTTTTCCTAACCATGTAGATAAAAAGAAAAGAAAACCAAATCAAGGGCAAACCTCCAACAACTATAGGATTGTTGCCTATGTGTACTCTACAAATGATAGTCCTTATGATTCCCTCATTAGATGTATTAGCTCATCTAATGAACATATCAACACCATTCAGATTTTAGAAAAGTGCTGCACAGTCGGGACGAGACGTGCCCGCTTAGTCATACAAGATCTTGTTCCTATCCCTAAGGAAGGTCAGTATAATTTAATAGAGCAGTTAGAGAAAACACTTGTTAGGATATTTGTTCTCGATCTCCTCAAGATATCTAATGCCCATAAGAACATACTATATAAAACTTTACAAAATTCAGGGGTTTCCATAGAGGTAGACCCCCAAAACCTTCAAGCCATGATTACACGCCTAGACACCAATGATCATATTAATTTTGATCATACTGCAATCCCGCATAAAAACCTAGAGCATAACTTACCCTTGTATCTCGAAGTGGTGGTTTACCCATCATAAAATCAAAAGAGTACTTGTAGATGGGGGATCTGGTCTAAATATTTGCACTTTGAAGCTGGTCAAGTAGTTAGTCCATTCAAAAAGTAGAGCTGGGTGCTAAGACTATCACAATCACAACATATGAAAATGAAGAAACAGAGTAAGCAGGAACTATAGTGGTTCCCATGGAGGTAGGACCAACATGTTATGACTGTTTCACCTATTTCTTAGATCATTTCTTTGAAGTGTTGACGAAACAAATAGGGTAACGGGCATAGGAGGAATACCTGTTCAAATGTTGGTTGATGGGTTGTTGCATGTGTATGACTTCCGAATCCACAACTGATTGTGAGAGCTTCCTTTTGACTAGGAGGAACTACCTGTAATGCAAAGCAAGACCACCAGAAGGAGTTAAACAATATGGGTAGTGAACTGCCTAGCGTATGCTAGATCTAGGAAGTGTGATACTTCCTAGATGGCTGTCAATCCACTGTTTTAAACAATTTAATGTTGTAAACAAAGTAAATCCTATTGTAATTTGAAATGATTTAGGTATCTCACTTAAAAAAAAATAAGAGATAGATCTAATCTAACAAGCTAAGCTATAATAGAATCCAAAGGTCAAATGATTGGTTTTGGGTTCTACAGGTTTGACAGAGGTCTCAGGTAGATCACAGGTGGATGAGGGTGAAATGAAATTTAGTGGGTAGGTCTCTGTTCTGGGTTGTATGGGAAAATACAGATACCGATGTCGATTAAGGGTAACCGATGGCGGTCAGGTGTAACCGGTGCTAGTTACTTGTGGAAATTTGGAAATGCCACAGAACAAGCTTTGGGTCTCCTTTGTGATTACACAAAGGACTTTGGTTATTCGGGATGAGGTATTGGGTGATTGGGGTAGGATTTAGCAAGGTTTTTAATGGGTATATGGAGGTGGAAATGTTGGAGAAGGTCAATAGGTGGCTAGGTAAACAATAGATGATAAAATGATGATGAAATGAAATAAACTAGAAAAGTATGACGTTATACTTACTTGGATTCTGGTCCTGAATTCCTGTGAGTGAGGGATGAAGGTGCTGATGAGAGGTTTGAAGGTTGCAAGTGATCACCAACTAAAGGAAAGCTTCTGCATGGACTGCATGTACATTCCTCTTTGCTTGGTTAGATCAGATCATGGTTGGGATGGCTGTGCAGGAAAAGATGTTTGATCTCCTTCCTTGCATGCAGATTCTCAGTTGGAATTCACTCTCTGAAGATGTGTTATCTCTCTGAGATGTGTTAATGCTCACCAACCTTCTATTTCTTGCTTCCAACTTCCAACTTCCAACTTCCAACTTCCAATCTTGAGAATAAGGTTGTTTTAGGGTTAAAAGGGTAACCAAAGGCGGTTCCGGCTTAACCGGTGACGGTTAGGGGTAACCAACGTCGATCAAGGTGGGATTTCCTATGTTTACTAAACTAGGGAGATCCTCTTGATTTCCTCAGATCTCATGTCGTTAACCTGCGGATTAGACTGGGAGCTTCTTGTGAGCATGTGGGAATGTGGTTAGAGGGAATGTAGGCATTGATTTTTAGGGTTTGGGTAAGTCTTAGTTAGTTATGGCAACTTACTAAGAACAGGTCTTAGGTTGAGTTGGCTTGGTGAGGTGTCTAAGTGAACTATATGTGTGGATATTATTTAAAATAAGATATTTAAATAATAAATATAGTGCGGATAATGTAATTAAATTAATTAAATTAATATTAGTAGGGTGAAAGGGGACATGGCTAGGTGAATGTGATGAAGGGTGTTTATTCATCGAGGGACCAAAGGAGAGTGTGACCTAATTTTAGTGTCTACATTTTTCCCCTTTTTGTTGTGTAGCTTGTATTGGTAAGCGATGCTAACAAAAATAAGATGTGGTTGCCCCATGTTTGGGTGAAGGTGATCCCCCTCAAACTAGGAACTGACGAGGCAGTAGGTAGAATTGGTGAGTGGTTTGATAAAGAGGTAAATGTGAGGAAAAGGCAGGTGAGCACAAGGGGGAAAAAGGGTAAAAGGTCTACTCAGGGCATTCTAGGTAATGGGTCTAGGTCAAATGTAGCAACAATCAAACACATGCACACGTATAAACTGCAGCACACTACCAGGTTGAAGAGCAGGAAAACTCTACATCATCTAAGGTCGATAGGTTTATCCAAACAAGGTTGAAGTGATTCCGGTATCTAAGGTATAGGATATGGTCAGGAAACACAACATAGGTCAGGTGTAGGAACATTTAGGTATGTTCCGGTACACCAAGGGTTGGGTCAGGATAAATGGTCATGACAATAGGCTAGGTAAGGTCATTAGGTCAACAACACAGGTAACAGTGCCGCAGGGTATAGCGAACACATGAGGTCAAAGGTCACTAGCGATGGTCCTAGGTCCAAATAGCTAGGGCACAACATGGGTAAGGCTAAGGTAGGGGTAAAATAATGAGTCCCAAAGGAGGAAAAAGGGAGGGAGGAAATGAGGAGGTCAGGAAAGGTAAGGTAAATGGGTTGGGTAAAGGTGGGGTTGGGTAAAGGATCAGGGTGAAGGGTGGGGTAAAAGGGCAAAAGGGAAGGCAATGTGTAGGTGAGGGTGACCGATGTCGGTCATGGATAACTGACGTTGGTATAGGGCAATTGAAAAAATGGTTAGGTAGGGCACACGAATGATGCTGGTCAAGGGTAACCGACGTCGGTTAGGTCAAGTTGGTTATAAAAACAAAAAATCCACGTTTGTTGGTATTCATTTTTTATTTTCGAAGTGAGAAAATGACAAAAAAGGGAGAAAAGAGAGAAAAGTGTCTGGAGGAAATGAGACAGTGAGCTGGTAGTGTGATTGGACAAGGGTTTGGTTGGTGAGTAGTAGGGTCCATGAGATTAGGGTGAGAGATTTGATTGATCAGAGGTTATGGGTAGCTATTCGGTGATGGCAGAGGCCAGAGAGGGATCGGGTGGGCCACCAGTACAACGGCCAGATGTGCCACTGAGATGGCAAAAATGCGATGAGGTAAGCACCCTACAGTACATTGTTGATTTGATAGATTAGAGGAGTAGAGTATTGTTATTTGTAGGTTGTTGTTGGTTTTTGGTTTTTGTGGGGTAGGTAAAAATTAAATTTGGGTATGGGGGGAATAGTGGGAAAAAAGAGGAAGGGGGGAGGGTAGTAAATGATATAGGTGGGGTGGGTAGAGGTCTAGGGGTAGTCTAGGTCATTTTAGGTGGGGTTAAAAGGGGTAGGGGGAGGTTTTTAGGAAAGGGGGGTTTTGGGAAGTCACGGTTTTTTTCGCGACAGTGACCGACGTCGGTCAAGTGTGGCCAGCATCGATTGGGTGGAACCGGTATCGGTCACCAAACACGTGATCTGATGTCGGTTAAGGGGTAACCATGGTTGGTAAGGGTGAACCATGGTATCGGTCACTAAGTAGGTGACCAATGCCAGTTTAAGGGTGACCGGAGTCGGTTAGGATGAACCGGTATCGGTCAGGCTTTTAGGCACAAGGGTGAAAAAAATGATGTGGGCTAGGTAGTTGAGATGGGTAAGGTGAAAATAGGGTGGAGGGTAATGATAATTGGTGAATATGGTCATGGTTAAGGTAAATTAATGTTGTCTTTGTATTGGATGCAGGGGAGAATGCAGTTACATATGTGAGGACAGGGTTCTTCCGCTACTGGTGACAGTGTGCAGTGTAGCAAACCCGTTGGAGCTGCAACATGTGGAGGTAGTGGGCTTGAGTGGGGTTCGTCACTACATAGACATGTTGTTCGGAAGCCCAACTTGATGGTCACATTCATCGATAGATGGGATCCTGTGACCAACACATTCCACTTGCTGACGGGTGAGATGACTATCACCCTAGAGGACATGTTTCAGATTTTGTGGTTACCCATATTGGGTGCCCAGGTGTACTAGATCTCCTCTGAGGCCTCAGAGGAGCTGATTGGGACTGTTTTTGGCAAGGGAGCAGCTGATTTGAGATTCCATAGCACTAGTTTGAGCTATGGAGAGATGTACCTAGCCCGTCCGGATGAGACGAGGCTAGTGGTTTTGTTGATGGAGGTAGTGTGTTGCTATGCACTGCCAAGATGTAGAGGGTGGATGCTTTCCCTGATCACTGATGGGGGTACTCCATGATATGATGGTGCATGAGACATGCTTTTCCTGGGCACCAACATTCTTAGTGTAGCTATACAAAGAGTTGTGGGCATATGGGCAGTTGTGCAGGTTTAGCTTGTGTTGTACATTTATACTACACTTTTGGGCATACGAGCACATAGTGTGGGTGTGACCGATAGGGATGCCCTCGAGAAGATGCATTCCCAGCTAGATTTTTGTTAGGTGGGATACAGGAATTGGGTGCCAATGATAGGAGAGTAGAGATCAGATAGGTCGACACATGATGTGGCCCATTTTCGGCAGTTACTGGAGGGATTGTCTGGAGTGGACATTATATGGAGGCCATATGTGGGATTCCCCTCATATAGGCATATGCATGAGGAGCTAGCTGAGCTCCAGCTAGAGAGGTGGATACAAGGTCACCATGCCGGAGAGGATGAGATGATCCCGGTAGACAGAGTCTGATGGTAGTTTGGGATCTTACTGGACATTCCTCTGCCCTTCCCACAGTATCAGAGAGATGACATGGAGAGGCCCCTACCTCTACCACAGCCTACAGTGCCCACAGGGGAGGAGGAGCAGCTAGTGGATCAACAGATAGATGATTTTGGATGTACAAACAGGTATAGGTAGTGGTGGGCAGCTCAGTTACGAGTCATACCACCCAGATCAGGGTAGTCATACCTAGCTACCATTACAGTGTAGAGAGATGCCCTACAGGGGTAGGTAGCTATGCTGATTACCTAGTTGGGTATATTGTAGACACAACTGGAGGGTTCAGAGGTAGAGGTAGTAGAGCTACACGTACAGGTGGCCAGTTTGCAGGTCCAAATGGCAGATGGAGGAGATGGAGGAGATGGAGGAGATCGAGATGGTCAGGGGGGATGGTCATGTGGCAGCCTTACAGGATCAGGTGGTAGGTTTACAGGGCTAGTTGGCCACAACCTAGGCAAAGATTGGGGCTTTACAAGCCCAGACACAGGCACAAGGTCAAGGGGGCACCACCACAGGCACTAGGAGAAGGTCCCAGTTCATAGGTAGGCACAAGATAGGTACATGAGCTGAGACCTAAGGGACCACCATAGACTATGCCTATATCCAAGTTATGGGATGCCCTAGGTGAGGCAAGATACTATTAGGACCAGCTTATGGTGGACATGATAGATTTCATATCCTATACTGAGTACAGGGCACAACAGGCGTAGGCATCCAATGAGAGGATGAGATGATCCCACACTCATAGTGTAAAGAGCATAGGAGGTCAAGGGTACAGGTGACACATAGATGGAGGACATCAGATGAGATGCCTGATATGTGGTCACCTGGTTTTTTGATGTATACTAGTTTTTTTTATACATATATCAGCCTGTGTCCCAAAGACAGTGAGGTTGTATGAGTGATTTGTATATGTTGAGCATATATCAGCCTACATGCTGAAGAGATTTTGTATTGATTCATTCTTTTTTGTATATATGAGACCGGCCTGTGTGTCGATGACATTTTTTATTGTATATCGGCCTACGTGTCGACATTTTGAGATGATGGACATGATGAGATAGGCATGTATATTGAGATACACAGTTATTGATTTATATGATGAGATACATGGTATTTTGTGATGTGTTGATGTTTTTATGAGATATTGGATGTATGGCTTGTGTTAGATGAGATATGGGTTTGTTGTTTTGATATGGATGGAAATTACGTGAGTTAGGCATGATGGAGTGAGGTCAGTTTAGGCATGGATCGAGTCAGGTTGGTTAGGCATGGTTGAATTAGGTTTGGCTATGCATGGATTGAGTCAGGTTGGTTAGGCATGGATCGAGTTAGGTTTGGCTAGGCATGGATTGAGTCAGGTTTGTTAGGCATGGTTGAGTCAGGTTGGTTTAGGCATGATTGAGTTAGGTTTGTTAGGCATGGTTGTGTTGAAAGGAGGTGAATTTGTGATTCATTATTATTTTTTCAATGAATGATACTATGAGTCATATGTGAGATGTGGTATAATCTATGCATAGTGATGATAGAGAAATGGTAATTATAATAAATGTATAAAATATGAAGCAACTTGTTATGTATATGGCTTAATTTTCAATTTTGTATATAAAAGGGAAACTGCATAAGGTGTAATGTAATGGTGGGGAACATGGAAGATGAATTTTTTAGGGTAGAGGATGGCCGAGCTAACCTCCAAGGGCCCCATGCCCTCAAAGTGCTACCTACATAGTCCCGACGAAAAGGGACCTCAGGCCGATGTAGTTCTCCCATAAGCTAGGGAAGAAAACAAGGAGGTGTGAAAATGAGTTGGTAGGTTTTTGGGCATGTTGTGGGTTTGGATCTGCTAGGTGTGGGTAGATTATAAGTAAAATTATGTAAGTTGAGGTGATTGTGGCGAAAGAAGGTGATTACCCAAAAAGTAAGCATCGAGGACCAAGTCCTGTATAAGGTAATCAAAATGTAAAAAAAGATGGTTAAAAGATAAAAGGGGGTAATAACACCACCTAATGGGGTAGGATCATACTGAGTGGATCATACCTTGGCAAAGGTGATGAACGTAAGACCCTACAGACATTGCAGGATGGACTATTCTACAGTGAAAAGTAGTCACATGATTACTAAATTTCTAAGTTCCGAGAAGTCCCTTGAGGCAGTAGAAAATGAGAGTGGGCATGGTTCAAAGGGTGAAGAGTAGGTAATTTTTATATGGTATGAGGTAGCATGTGCTTCGCGCAAGAGATTTGAGGTCACAATGGGCAAGTCCATGACAAAAATCTTGAGTGTTTTGACCTATAGGTGAGATATACTGATCGGTGTAGAAAGTCTATATGGGAAAAATTGAACTCCTTGAGGTCTTCGTAAAGTTGATCGATGCGGGAAGCTTTGATTGCTCTTGGTTTTTTTTTTGAAGAGCTTTACATAGCTGTGGGAGCAGTCTATTTATAGTAGCAGTTATCAAGAGGAAGATGTCCTTTTGAGGGAGTCATCTTTTTATTGGAAGTTTTACTCAAGGAGTTTGGTCCCATTGTGAGGTCTTTGTAGTCATGGATAAGACCAAGGTGAAATATAGGACTCTTATTCAAATGGCAAGGTGAAACGACCATGGGATCTCATCTAAAGGTAGATGAAAAGCATCCATGAGAATAATGCTATGTGCAGTGCCATGGTACACATATTTAAGAGAAGATAACTAGTGACAAGTACTCACATGATTCTTGTTCAATCGTTAGGGAGGTGTACGCAGTGAATGGTGCTCAATGGACGAGCATGGGAAGAGATAAAGGGTGAGGTAGGACAACAATTCAATAATAGAATGGTCGAAAATACAAGGCGTTAATGGGCTCAGGGTCAGGTTTACCATCAAGAGAATATAAACGATAAGCACCCGATCCATAGGTATGAGTCATGATGTATGGTCCAAGCCAATTAGGAGAAAATTTACCCCGTTTACTTTTTTCTTCTTTGGTTACGTGTTTATTTTCTTTCAGGACAAGGTCACTGACTTGGAAGGTTTTTTCATGAACATGTTTGTCATAGGCACATTTGATACATTGTTGGTAAACTTGAAGGTGGTCTAGAGCATTAAGACAACATTCATCTAATAACTCTAGCTATGCTATCATTAGTGAGCATGTCATGAAGAGAAATATGGAGTGAGGGGATCTGGACTTCGAGAGGCAGAACAACCTCTATACCGTAGACCAGAGAAAATGGTGTGGCCACAGTGGAAGTGTGAATACTAGTGCGGTATGCCCATAGTGCAAAAGGAATGTGCGTATGTCAATCCTTCCTAGTATCGTCAACTACTTTCATGAGAATTTTGTTGAGAGTTTTGTTAGTGGATTCGGCTTGGCCATTGGTTTGTGGGTAATAAGGTGATGAGAAACTAAGCTGAATGCCAAAGGTGTCGCAAAGTCTTTGTAATGTTTTTTTTTTGAATTGTTTTCCACTGTCAATGATGAGGTGATGAGGAACACCAAAGTGACAAATTATGTGGTGGTTAATAAACTCACATATTTTCTTGGCTTTCATGGAGATGAGTGGTATGGTTTCCACCCATTTTGTATAGTATTCGGTAGCAGTGATGATCCATTCATGGTGTTGGGACGAATGAGGATTGATTTCTTCAACAAGATCCAAACCCGATTGAGATAAGGGCCAAAGGTCACGAGCAACCTATAAGGCATGACTGGGTGTATGATGAAGATTGGAATGTTGTTGGAATTTTATAGAATTTTTGACGTAGTCACAACAATCATGGTTAAGGGTCAGCCGGTAATAGCCTAGGCGAAGAATACGCTTAGCAACAGCAAGGCCACTAAAGTGACCTCCACATATGCCATCATGAACTCCTTAATGGTATAAGGAATTTTAGAACTTGTGAGGCATTGTAAAATAATACCATCAAAGTTGTGCTTATAGAGGAGGCCCCCCAGAATGATGTAATGAGAGACATTTTTAAGTAAGGCACGTTGTTCGTTACGGGTGAGATCAGGAGGTAAGATGGAGAGATAAAGATAGTTGGAGTATTGTTTATACCATAGGTCACTTAGGTCAGGGGTAGCGGTTCCGATCATGTAAACATCATGATGTAAATAAGAAGGTGATTGGAGTAATTGTATTGTGACAAAGATTGTAGAATCGTCAGGTGAAGCGGGTATTTGGGAAGGTAAGCAGGCCATGGTATCTGTAAATTTGTTGGTTGAACGTGGGATGGTTTGAAGGGTGTAACGATAAAAGGTGGTCAAAAGTACGTCTACATGATGTTTATAATTTTGAATTATCTCGTTATGAAATTGGTACATACCATTGACTTGGTTCACGACCAATTGAGAATCACCAAAGATGTTGATTGATTTGACATCTAGGGTGTAGGCGGCTTGGATACCTAGTATGAGCGCTTCATATTCGGCAATATTGTTGGTGCATTCAAAATCTAGTTTGAAAGAAAAAGGCATGGGTTCACCTCAAGAGGAATGAGGATAATACCATCTCTGCCCCCACGCTGACACTTGGAACCATCAAAAAAGAGTTTCATTTGATAAGGAGGTTCATCCAGGGAAAGGGTAGCAATCGACTCATCTGGAAAGTTAAAATTAGAGGGTTGATCCCCGGAAATATGTGTGTCAGAAAATTGGTCAGTGATAGCTTGGCCCTTGATGGAATTTTGATGAATGAATTTGAGGTCAAGATCAGCTAAAAATCATAAGCCATCATATGGCACACTGATTTTGATAAGGTTTTGCATACATGAAGTGTAAGGGGTTGGTGTTGGTCACAACATAGGTTTTGTGGTTGACTAGGTAATAATGGAGTTTGGTGGCAATGAAAACTAAGGCTAAGCAAAAAAAATTGGGATGGGTGTGTCTGGTTTCATAGTCCAAAAGAGTATAGATGATGTAATAAACTACCTAATCCTTGTTTTTTCATCGCGATGAGCGAGCATGGCTCCCAAGGAGTGATCGGTACCGGATATGTATAGGTAAAAAGGTTGATAGTCTTTAGGTGGAATGAGTATGGGTGGTTGGAGAAGGTATTTTTTTAAGGCATCAAAAGCTTTTTGATAGTCATCATCCCATTTAAAAGAGACATCCTTCTTGAGCAGATGATGAAATGGTTGACACCGATAAGATAATTGTGAAATGAAATAGAAAATAGACTGCAACTTACCTTACAGGCTACGAAGTTGTTTAAGGTTAGTGGGTGGAGGCATTTCCAGAATGGCCTTGACTTTAACAGGGTCAACTTCTATACCACAGAGGGAAACGATAAATCCCAGGAGATTTCTTAAAAGAACCGTGAAGACGCACTTCTTAGGCTGAAGGCAGATGCAATATTTAATGAGGTGATCAAAGATGGTTTTAAGGACAGCAAGGTGATCTGAGCGATGTTTATATTTGGCCAAGAGATCACCCATGTAATCTTCCAATATGTGATGCATACATCATGGAAGATGTAAGTCATAGCCCGCTGATATGTGGCACCAGTATTTTTAAGGCCAAAAGGCAAGACTCGATAACAGAAGGTCCCCCAAGGGGAGATGAATGAGGTCTTGTGTTGATCTTTTGGGGCAAGAAAAATTTGGTTCTAACCCGAGAAGCCATCCATGAGTGATAGCATCTCATGACCAGCGGTGAGGTCAACCAGTTGATCAATACCGGGTAAGGGAAAGTCATCTTTCGGGCAGGCTAAGTTGAGGTCACGGAAGTCCGTGAAAATGCATAGTCCCCCAGTTGCTTTAGTGACAGGGAAAATGTTAGAAATACAATGAGGATAATCAATGGGTAAGATGAAGGAAACGGAAATAAGGTGCTGAAGTTCTTCTTTGACGAGAAGACCAATGCGAGGGTGCATTTTCCTCAGCTTTTGTTTGATGGGTTTGGCATCGGGAATGATTACAATATTGTGGAACAATATAGTGGGGTCAATACCGGGCATGTCTACGTAAGACCAAGTGAAAGCATGGTTATGATATTTGAGAAAAGAAGTGATGGATTCCTATTCAGTAGCATCTAAAGATTGTCCGATCTTTAGGATGTGCGGGTCATCTTGAGTATGAATGTTGATCTCGATAGTTGATTCATTCAACATGGTTTTCATCTCAGAGGATAATGACCGATGAATATATGAGTCTTCTACACCAAGGTAGGTGAGTATGGATTCATCATCCTAACATTGAACAACGTTAATTATAGGTGTGTTGTCATCGATCATTTCAGGATAAAGGAAGGGAAGAGTGGAAGGGGCCTTGCCCTCACGTTGATAAGTCAGAGGCCAAAAGGAAATGGTGTTTATGAAAAAAAAATTTAGGAGGGATAGATTCAGGATCCATCGACTCCTTCGGTGAAGGTGGTGATGAAGGTGGAAAATAGCTAGCATCCTTAATGAGTTCAATGCGGGCCTATTTAGTAGGTGGTTCGGGAAAACCAATACCACTACGGTCATTATGTTTGCGGGTGGTACATGGAATAATAGTATGGTGGCCTTGATCATAAAATCCAAAACCAAAACCCCTCCATGCACATCGGTGCAGGAAGGTGTGGGCGAAACAGAAATTGGTAAGTGATTGGAAGTCAGCAGAAAATGGGCAGGTTTGTGATGGTGGTTCAGGTGTATAAGTGGTTGTATCAAGTCCCCTATAGGTGAGACTAGTACAAAGGTGAGGAGGACCATAAAGGATGCGTTCTCCTATACGTTGATCATAGCGAGGGTGTTGGTGAAGGCTTCCATACTCTTGTTGAGTAATAAATTTGTTAACACTATATAGGCGGTACTCCCCCAGAGTGAGGCATTGAAAAACACCTTCTAAGGGATCAGTGGTTGGTATGTAGGTAACTAATATGGATAATGTGTCAGAGGTTGATGCGAAGGTCAATTTAATGGATTGGGAAGCTAATGGGTCAACCATGGAGGTTATGGCAGTGGTAGGAATGGAGGAGGTATGTGCAATAGAAGTAGTGGCTGTACTGGTAGGTAGAGGTGTAGGTGAAGCGGTAGTGGTCGCAGAGGTAGACGGCTTGATAGGTATGAGCACATCATTGGGTTGGTAAATCATGTTGCATGTTTTGAAAGGTGATGGGTCAGCTCGAATGGTATAATTGTGTCCTTCATGGTCAAACTTTACATAACGATGTAAAGTGGAAGGAACACAACCCATTACATGGATCCAGGGTCTGCCAAGCAACAAGTTATATTGGAATTCCCCCTCCAAAACGTAAAACAATTATTAAATAGTGTGGGAACCTGTCATCACCAATCCAGCACTATGATAATTCTTCACCGAGAACTCCTCGTGCTATGATTATTTACTAATGCATAGCATTTAGTTTGGTGGATGTAATATGGAAACACAACAACAAATATAACACAAAAATACCATAGACTATGATACGAAGGAATGATGACAAATCTGAAATATAAGTGTAAATTATAATATCAACATGAAATTGTTACAATCTCACCCATGAGGTACTTCAAGTGTTACTGACTTCACTTGCCTTCCAACAATAACTATGGGAGAAACTTCACAATTACACCTCTTAATGGCTTCTTTAACACACCTTCAAAATGATGGCTTCCTTTACACACTTACTCATACAATATTTCTCACTACTTCCTTCTATGATAAATGAGAGGGGTGGCCTCATTATTTATAGGAATTCAGGTTTATCCACCCTATCTCTAAGATAGGATAGGAAATCTCTTCCAGAAAATCATATTCCATACCTAAACTCTTGTCTTTACATGTAGGCTTATCTTCTAAGATAAGATAAACCTTATCATCTCACATGGGTTCCACCTTTTTAGACTTTTCCACAAATAAAATACACAAAATATTTATGACATCACTCTTTATCCTTATTACAAAATATAATATTTCTAATTCCTAATCATGTAGACCCTACTTCTCTACTTACCCAAACTTTGACATTTTAACATTACCGGACCACTTACGACAAATATTTACTTTTTATAACATTCCTATTGTACTTTGACTATTATTGTACTCTACTTTATTGGTGGCACTGTACTGATGGTGCCGTTATCTTCTATTGGACGCCACTACTAATTATTACTTAACAACATCCTATTCCTAATACATACATTAATAAAATAGAAATTACGGAGGAAAATTTTAATGTGGACATTTTCCCCCTTCCTAGCTTCTACTCCATCCTCAGAGTAGACTATTATGGTGCTTGCCTGAAAATCTTTAACTTGTCATGGTTGACCCATTTCATAATGGGGGTGCCATCTAATTCCTCCAGTCGATATGTACCATTTTCATGCACAGCTACTATTTTGTAGGGCCCCATCCATTTGGGAAGAAATTTTCTCTGCTTTCTTTTTTGGTATCTGGAATCATATACTAGAACCAAGTCATTCACATGAAATGGAGACCAATGGATCTTTTGATCAAAGTATTCATTTTGCTTCATTTTCTTCTTATAGCTTGTATCCTTCGTTATTTCCCTCATTTCCTCTAGCAAATGAAGATGCACCAACCTTTCTTTTACTGAATCACTTTCATCCATCCTTTCATTTTTCATAACTCTCACAGTGGGAATATCAAACTCAATAGGAAGAACTGGATCAATGCCATAAGCCAACTGAAATGGGGAGTATCCAGTTGCTGACTTTGATGTTTCCCTATATGCCCATAATGCTGCATGAATCCTTTTATCCCACTTATGTACCTGCAAGGCTGCATCTTTTGCTAGAATTTGACATAACACAAAATTTATTCATTCCACCTATCCATTTGTGCTTGGCTTATATGTTGTTGACTTCCTATTCTTAATAGAAAACTTTCTGACTAGGGCTTCTACCACCTCATTAATGAAGTGGCTTCCTTGATCTGTTACAATTTCTAATGGGCAACCAAATCTAGTGACAATGCGTTCATATATGAACCTTGCCACTTCATCCATGGAAGTTGTTTTCAATGGCCTAGCTTCAACCCACTTGGTTAAATAATCTGTGGCAACTAAAATATACTTATTTTGGCATGGGGTAGTTGGAAGTGGACCTACAATATCTATTCCCCACTTTTCAAAGGGACCAAGTGGAAGAATAGGGCATAATGGAGCTGATGAAGTCTTACGGTTACCATGTGTTTGAAAAATATCACATGTCTTACAATAATTATAACAATCTCTAAAAAGAGTGGGTTAGTGATAACCTGCATCCAAGATCCTTCTTACTGTACAGTTGTCCAGAGAAGTGTCCTCCACATGTACCATTGTGGAATTATTCTATTAGCTCCTTCCCTTGATCACATCCAACTGGCCTCTTGTACTGTCCATCAGGTCCTATCCGAAATAATACTCCATGCAGAATAGTAATATGGACGACTGGCTTGAGTAATCTTCCTCTTAGTCTTTGCATTGGCACCATCAGGAAACTTGAATTCATTCAGATAATTCCAAATATCTATGTATTCACTAGGGATTGTGTCAAGGGATAACAATGCTGCATCTGGGAAATCATCATCATCACAAGATGAACTTAAACCATCATCATCTCGAGAGAGTGCATCTGCATTGACATGCTTCTTTCTTGGCCTATCTATAATATCAAATTCAAATTCTTGTAGCAAAATTATCCATCTTGTTATCCTCCCTGATGGGTTAGGCTTATTTACAATATATTTTAGAGCCTGATGATCTGTTACAACTATAAATTTCTACCCTAGAAAGTAATTTCTAAACTTCTTTACAGAAAAAATGATAGCTAGAGCCTCTTTTTCAGTTACAGTATAATTTACCTCAACACTGCTCATTTGTCTGCTCCCAAAGTAAACTGGATGATCATTCTCATTTTCATCCTTTTGGCTCAGAGTACTTCCTAGTGCTTGCATCTGAGGCATCAGTATAAACAATGAATGGCTTGATCCAATCTGGATTCTTTAAAATAGGTGAAGACACCAGGGCTTCCTTCAGTTGTTCAAAAGCTTCATGCGCCTTATTTCCTGGTTCATAAGTAACATCCTTCTTCAAGAACTAGGTTAGTGGCTGTGGAATCTTTGATAAATTCTTGATGAACCTTCTATAGTAACCCACATGGCCTAAAAATGATCTCAACTTACTTCTATTCATAGGAAATGGTAACTCTTTGATTTTTGAAACTTTATCAGGATCAGTACCAATACCATCTCTGGATACAACATGCCCTAACAAAACACATTTAGAACATCCAAAGACACACTTTGTAGGGTTTAGTGAGGCTTGTGCTTCATCTAACCTTTGAAATGTTGTCTCCATCTGGTGCAAGTGGTCCATCTTGCTCCCATAGATGCAAAAATCATCCAGAAATACTCTGATGAAGTTCCCAATGTAGGGTTCAAACACCCTATTCATCAAGAGCTGGAACGTTTCCAGAGCATTACACAACCCAAAAGGCATAACTCTATAAGCAAACGTTCCCCAAGGAGTGGTGAACATGGTCTTCAGCTAATCTTTCTCTGCTATATGAACTTGGTTGTATCCGCTATATCCATCAGCAAAACTATAGCACTCCTGGCTAGCTACTTCATCCAAGATCTGATCTGAGAATGGAAGAGGGTAATGATCCTTCTTTGTTGCCTTATTGAGCTTCCTATAATCAACACAAATGCGTAGCTTCCCATTTTTTTTTATTGAGATCAAAATGGGAGAAACCCATTCCAAATTCTCCACAGTAAATATGAATCCTGCATCAAGCAACTTATCTATTTTTTCTTTTACATTCTTGGAAAAATTAGGATTCATTCTATATGGCATTTTCTTTATGGGCTTAGCACCATCTACTAGCTCAATAGAATGTTCTACCCAACTTACTTGACGGAGTTCCTTGTAATCAAAAGTGAATAGGTGTATGTACTTCTAAAGAGTTGGAGGTAGGATTCCTTCTCACTCTCCATCACAACATCACCAATCTTTATTTGTTGGAGACGATCATCAATTTCTTCTTCAAATAATTTTATGGGTTCATGAGTCGGTGTGACTGGGAGGATATCCATGACCAAAACATCAACCTCACTTTCTTAATATTTTGTGTCCACTTCACTGGTACTAGAGTAATCAGAGGATGTCCAATCATCATTTTCTTCACTTGAATCCACAGGTTTTGTCTTATGATGCCAAGGGATCACGTTTATCTTCACCCTCTCTCTACCATGTCCAAGTGTCATGAAGCCTTCATTCTATTAGTTTCTTGCATGAACTCTCCTTAGCCATGGTCTTCCCAACAACATTGGGTATGCAACAGTACCATTTTTCATCACCTGAAAATCTACCACACATAGAACACCCATAACAGATATTGCCACATTTGAAACAACACCTTTTGGTTTAGTTTTTCTCTTATTTAATGACCTTAACATAAGTGTTGAGGGGCGATCAATTTTTAACCCCAACATATTCATTACAGACTTGATCATTACATTAACTGCAGCACCTCCATCAACTAAGACATCATGAATTGAAATACCATTACATAATACCTCAGCTTGTGGAGCATAGGGATCTGCCTCTACCTCCAAAACAGGGACCTCAACCTCCTTCCTTTGTCGAACATTGAGTCCACTTCACAGCTCCCGCCTCTTCTCAGAAGACATAGCCAAGAGTTGACCATATGTAATATTTGCAGGCATTTTGGACAGATCTTCTAAGATGGAGTATGGTCCTTGTCCCTTTGAAATAAGAAAATCCTGAACACCCAAATTTCTTCTCCTATGTTTCTTACTAGTTTCTCCTTTCATCTTCTTAGGATCATTTCCATCTTGGTTATCTTTTTCTTTCTTTATTTTTGTTACAAACACATCTACTTCATTATTTATGCTCTTATCTACTACATCAAAAGAATTCATAGGTTCTTTTCCTTTATCATTATCTCTTGTACCAGATGTAGAAGCTCTATCTGGACAATTATACTTATAATGACCCTTTTTATAACAACCATAACATATGACTTCAGAAATATTTCTTTTTGGACCTCTATCTCCTCCCTGAGAACTAAATTCTTTTCCTTGAAGAAGATTAATAGTTAACTGGCCCATCTTCCTGAGCAGATCTTCATACTCAGTAGATGTACTAGGAGAAAGATTTTTGCTCACTGAGAGTGGTTGTGGATTCTGGACCAAAGGTGATGGTGTAGGCTCTACTTTAGCAACAATTTCATTGGGATCCTCTTCCATGCTTTCTTCTTGCCTTCTTGAAATCTCCTTTGCTTGTTCAATGTTAGCTGGGAGGTCATACCTCACTCATTTTCTGATCTCTGGCTTCATCCTAAGAATGAAGTGCTTACAGAGGAGATTATCCACGCCATTCATCAACCCATCTGTTAATCCTTCCTTCTAGATCTGGGCATCGAGCTTCCTCCTTATCTTTGTGATCTCGATCATGAGATCTGCATATTTTTGTTGTTCACTAAATTCTTCAAGAAAACTTTCAGTTAATAAATCCCATGAGTTTTTCACATAATCACCTAGTGTTTCAAACCACCTAAGTGTTGAACCATCAAAAAAGGTAGGAAAATATTAAGTCCATTGTTCCCTTCTTATGAGGCCATTATAAATGCAAGATCATTTTAAAGCTTGAATGAAAGAGGAAGCATCTTCATTAGAATGGGCTGAAAAAACATGAATCTTCCCCATTTTTAAATGTAACCACAGTGAAATACCAACCCACGAGTACAATCAACAAGACTTATGTGCACAAATAATTGGAATCACTATAATAGAAAGTGACTTTACACCTTTCTATAGTAAAATAGAAATGACCACAGTAAACTATGTTAAAAATTGACTTACTGCGGTAAAAAATGACTTTACTGTGGTAAACACTATTCACAATAAAAAGTGAAGTTACTACGGTAAATACTATTCACGGTAAAAAGTGACTTTACTGCAGTAAATACTATTCATGGTAAAAAGTGACTTTACCATGGCAACCACTATCCACAGTTAAAACAAGGTTACCCTCCAAATCTTTTTTGACTAAGTGGGAATATCTCTCCAGAAAATCCACCAACGAGGAATGGTCCCGGACATGGAACCAAAATGTCATCACCAATCCGGCACTATGATAATTCTTCACCGGGGACTCCTCGTGCTATGATTATTTACTAATGCACAGCTTTTAGTTTGGTGGATGTAATCTGGAAACACAACAACAAACATAACACAAAAATACCATAGATTATGATACAAAGGAATGATGACAAATCTAAAATATAAGTGTAAATTATAATATCAACATGACATTGTTATAATCTCACCCATGAGGTACTTCAAGTGTTACTGACTTCACTCTCCTTCCAACAATAACTATGGGAGAAATTTCACAATTACACCTCTTAATGGCTTCTTTAACACACCTTCAAAATGATGGCTTCCTTTACACAATTACTCATACAATATTTCTCACTACTTCCTTCTATGCTAAATGAGAGGGGTGGCCTCTTTATTTATAGGAATTCAGGTTTATCCACCCTATCTCTAAGATAGGATAGGAAATATCTTCCAGCCAATCATATTCCATGCCTAAATGCTTGCCTTTACATGTAGGCTTATCTTCTAAGATAAGATAAACCTTTTCATCTCACATGGGTTCCACCTTTTTAGACTTTTCCACAAATAAAATACAAAAAATATTTATAACATAACTCTTTGTCCTTATTACAAATATAATATTTATAATTCCTAATCATGTAGACCCTACTTCTCTACTTACCCAAACTTTGACATTTTGACATTACCGGACTACTTACGACAAATATTTACTTTTTACAACATTTCTATTGTACTTTGATTGTTACTGTACTCTACTTTATTGGCGGCACCGTACTGACAACGCCGTTATCTTCTATTGGATGCCACTACTAAATATTACTTGAAAACATATTATTCCTAATACATACATTAATAAAATAGAAATTACGGAGGAAAATTTTAATGTCGACAGACCCATGCAAACATGGAGGATGACAGTTCCTAGTGTAGAGGTGATAGCATCATTGAATGATCACAACATGACCAAATGTTTATGCATGCAATTTTCAGGTATGCACATTTGAGAAAATGCATGGAATGAAATGATATTAATGATAGCGCCCCCATCAATCATCACACGATGTACCCGTATGTCATCGATGTGGACAGAGATGAAGAGGGTTGGATCTGGGTCATCATTTTGGTGTGGCACGATCTCTTCCTCTAAGAAGCTAAGGGAGGCCACTTGGTGAATAGGGTGGGGTGAAGATGAAGATGGTAATTTGGTGAGGGAGTCTATATGATGGGGTGTGATAATGGAGGCTACGAGGGTAGGGTCATTGGGTAAAAACTTGATAGATTGAAGAACCTCCATGAGAGCTTGACGATGGGATTCCGAGGTTTGAATGAGGTCATATAGGGACATTTTAAGGGGAGATTGGTGTAATTTTTTTAGCATGGTGCGATGTGTGACACCATTAGAAATGGGGTACGTATGACTGTGGATAGTGATTTTAGGTATGGGTGCAGATGGTATGTTGGGTATAGGATTGGTTGGTGGGTCAGTTGCCTTTTCTTTAACCTTCTGCGCACGTGTAGTGACGTGAATCATGTTGATTTGAGGGGAGTTGTAAAATGGATAAGGTGTAGGGTGAGTGGTATAACGACACGATGGGAAAAAATCTACTAGAGGAGAAAAAACCTGTGAGGTGACTTGGGCGCAACAACATTTGGGTGGTGGCGTGGCAAGTTCTCTGATGTGAACCATGTTAATTTCAAATCTTGGTTATGGCTCTAGGAGCTGTGAGGGTGGAGGTTGTGGTTGTTGAGTGGGTAGTATGGGAATGGGTATTGGTGTGGTAGGATCCTCGTCGAGAAGGTTGTCGTTGTCAAAGTTGGTTTCTGGTGGACATAATTGGATAAGGACGGTTTTCAAGGCCTTAAAGTTCTCCACATCGTGTCCTAGCACACGATGTTATGCACAATTTTAGTATCGTCAAACCCTTTTGGCTTGGGTTTGAGGGGGTTGTAAGGTCTGAGTGGCGGTAATGTGATGACAGAAGTCTCAAGGAGGTTGGTTAAAATTTTGGCATAAGACCCTCCTAGTGGATCACAATGGGAAGTGAACGTGGGTTTGGGTGTAGGTGTAGGTGATTGTTGAGGAATGGTCTTTAGAAGAGGAGTTGGTCGAGCCATGGGTTTGGGTGATGGTGTGGTTTTAGGTGTCGGTCGTGCTTGTTTAGGTAGGGGTATAGTAGGTGAACGGGTAAGAGGGTGTGTGGTTTTTTTTACTACCTTATTGTGGGGTAGTGGAGTTTTGTTTTTGGGTTGCACCTTCTTAGGTAAAGGTGATGTGGGTGTACAAGGTCTAGAAGGAAAAGCAGATGGGGGAAGAGGGAAAGTTACCCATGGGGAAAATTAGGGTGTTGTGAAGGTAGATGATGTGGGTTGTGCTTGAGGTGTGAGAGACAATGATTGAAGTGTAGTGGGTAGTGAAGAAATAGCTGAGGGTATTGGAGGTATGTGTGGTAAAGAGGCTGCAGGTGTAGGTGTAAGTCGAGTTGGGCATCTAGGTATGTTAGAGGTTTGTGAGGAAGGAATGGGCTGTTATGTTTTTGTTTATTGGTGTGTGGAGGTTGCTTGACCATGTTGGGCATATGAGGTCCTAAGATAAACATGATAGGTATAGGTGCAATTGGCACAGTTGGGGTATGAGTTCTATGGGTTTGGTGATTCTGTTTAGGTGTTGGAGTTGGTGTGGTGTTGTCTTTGGAGGATGTAGCTAAATCTAGTTTGATAGGTGGGTGAGTAAGGTTGGTGGTCAGGGTGACCCCTAAAGTGTTAATAGGTTTAGTCAAGGCAAATGTTGTAGGTATGGGTTTGGGTTTAGGTGTAGGTTGAGTTATGGGTAAGGGTGTGGTTTGAGCTATAGCAGGTGTCATAGAAGGAGTTGTGATAGAGGTGGTTGGGTTTGGTTCGATTGGTTGAAATATTTTTGGGTAGATAGTGAAGGTATTAGCAAGGGATATCTGCATCTGTGTTGAGACAGGAAGTAAAAGGTGCTCCCATAGTAGAGCCCTATCCACATAATCTAAGTGATCAGTAAAACATGAGAACGGAATGTCTGTAGGTGGATTTGGTGAGGACCTAATAGAAATTCCCATAAAATGTGTCTTAGAGAAGGGGAATTGGCTAGCTTTAGCTTCCATGGGTAAGAGAGCCGAAAGTAGGTTTGTAGGATGTTGGGTAGCTGAGGGAAAATGCTTGCCAAGAGGTAAAGGTATCTCAACTGGGTCTATGATAGGTGGTGGAGATGATGGGTGCTCCTCTATGGGTGGAGGAGGTAATGGGTTCTCCTCTATGGGTGAAGGAGGTAATGGGTGCTCCTCTATGGGTGGAGGAGGTATTGTAGCTAAAGGCTCTCTAAGTGGTGAAGTCAGGGGTGAGATGGTCTCAATGTTAGCGAAATATTCCTCCATAGGTGATGAAGGAGATGAAAGGTGTTCCTCTATTGGTGAAGGAAGATGGGAGGTTGGTTCTAATGTGGAAGGAGGATTTTGTGCTAGGATCTCCTCTATGGGAGGACTATGGGTTAATTGGGAGGTTACAGGTACATCATTAAAGATTGTGTGAACCTCGCGAGTATGGGTATCGTGAGTTGAGGTCTCACCAGTTTGATCAAATGAAGGGACATGGTTGGGAAATGGTTTCTTGAAGATGTGTAGGTTTTGGCTGGCAGGTCCATTAGAATTATCCATGGTTAACTCGCATTTCTCGAGCATTTCTTGGACAATATTTTTGAAAGTGATGCATTTTTCATCACTATGACCCTTTACTCGATGATAATTATAGAAATCATGTTCTTTATACCATGCGGGCATGGGGCGAGTAGGATCGAAACTAGTGTGCGGTTTTATGAGGTGGAAGGGTAATGGCCCCAACTTTAATAAGATTTTCTAAGACATAAGAGTAAGGTTCCCCAATTGGGGTGTATTTTCTGTTACTCTCTGTCTGAATTGAAAAGTTCTGGATAGGTGAGAGATTAAATGAGGGGGTAGCCTGATTTGATGGATGAGTTGGGCCAGGCCTTGAGTACCACTACGTTAGTGGTGCCCTTAGCTTTTGAGTAATTGGTTTGTGGTTTGAAAGAAGAAGAGGTATCATTCAACTTTAATGATGAATTCTTATTGCGTAATTGGATTTTCTTCTGTTTGATGGCGCGAATCTCTAACATTCGTGCCATAGTGAATGCTTCATCGAATGTTTGGAAGGTTTGGAACTACAAGGTTGGTGAGATATGTCTAGCACAAGCCCATGTGAAGAGCTTGATGAGTTATATTTGTGGCTAGTTGGAAGGTGAGTTGGTTGATCAAGCTACGCCAACAAGTGACAAAATCTGTGATAGATTTGTCCTCATATTGATGCGTGGAGTATAGGTCAGTCATGGTAGCCTTCTTGACGATATTGATAGAGAAATGATCCAAGAAGGCTTGGGCTACCTGATTGAATGAGAATATGGAGTGTCTAGGTAACCCACTATACCAATCTAATGCAGGTCCAGTCAGAGACATGGGAAAAGTTCTGAAGAGCAAGGCATCATCGTGAGCAATTAGATAACACCTGTGTTTGAACAACCTCAAATGTTGCTGCAGAGTCTTCTTTGCTATTGAAACAATTGAATTTAGGCATTTCCCAATGCACGGGGTATGGGTGGATATGAATGGATTAGTGGATGGGCTCATTACAAATCTTGTCATAGGTGAGAGTGTTTTGGGAGCTAGAAACCGATGCCTCTAATATCTACATCTTGTCCAACATCAATTTGATTAGGTCATTGGTAGGTTACGATGATTGGGTGCCTCCTATAGCATGAGAGGGTTGGTTTTGGGCATATAATGGGGGTGGAACTCCAGTGTATGGTGCTACCATGTAAGTTAATTGGGAAGAAGGAAGTGAAATAGGGGGTACGTACCCTGATGTGAATAATGGATGAAATGGGAGGTGGCTGATAGTATTTTTATGGAGGTGGAAGGGTCGTGGTAACCCTAGTGGCAATGGGGGATAATGATTATGGAATGGAAAGGACCACATTCTGAAAATGGGGTAGGGATCACTGACACTGGGAGGTGGTAGTGAAGCTATGGTTATGTGTGAGACATTAGGGGTGGCTGAGGTTGTGTTTGGGATAGTTGTCATGAGTATGGTGGATGTAGTGGGTGCCACAGAGGTAGTAGACACGATAGTTATAGTAGGTATATGACCTAGTTGTGAAGTGATTGGGAGTAAGGTAGGTATGGGCAGCACGGAGCTAGATGGGACCAATACAGGAGTTGGAGTGAGAGTCGAGGGGATAGATACGGGCATGCTGTATATCAACTAACTTGACCTTGTAATTGATAAATCCCCATCACCTCACCTGCCACCCTCATTTTGCCACCTCATCATGACCTAGCCCTAATCCTAAACTAACCTAATTAAAACCTAAAACTTGGTCTACACCTACACCCATAACTAATGACCCCTTTCTCGCACCCAAAACCGACCTTCTAGTCACTTGACCAAGCCCGCAACTGATCTCTCGGGAGAAAAGCAGGGAAGGTGGGCTATTTTACTAAAAATAGCCTACTTTTTCCTTACCGATGCCGGTTCCTACTCGACCGCCGTCGGTTACGCAACCGCCATCGGTTCCCTGTAAATGGGCTCCCCAAACCAAAACAACGGATCGGAATTTCATTTTGGAGATCAGTCAAAGGATTTCTGGATCAACAGAGAGCATTGGGAGCGAGAAACCGAGTCCAGATCTTCACTTGACCGAGCAGAGACGAGTGGAAATACCAGACGTGTTTACAGCAAAGGAGATCAGCTTGTATCTTCGTCAAAACCAGTAAGTCACATCTTGCATGTCCTCTGTTATAACATTTCTTATGCTTCTTGAATCTCAGTCCTCCTAAATCCGTTTCTGAATCCACTACCCAACGTGCCATTGCATCTAACTGTTATTCTTTTACCTCTCATCATCTCATTTCCTAATATCATCCATAAACCAGCCTTACAAACACCATAACCAGCCCAGAAGATCCTAGAACCCACCGGTATCGGTTATCAGTAACCGGCATCGGTTATCAGTAACCGGCATCGGTTCCTCTGATTAAAACCAGAAAACCAGCCTTTCACCTACCCAGTTCAACGAAACAACTTAATTGATACTTTACAGTCTTTTGTGTTAATTCATATTAGCAGGGAAACTGACCACCTTCGAAAGGAAGTTTTATATTTCCTGGGCCCAAGGCAGTTTCCTCATTTATTGTTTAATCAAAATCTTGTGGTCTTGTGTTCTTATTTGCAGGTAGTCCTTCCAAGACAAAAAGGAGTTCTTCGCAGTCAGCCTGATCTTTCTCTACGGTACGCGCACACCATCTCGACATTCTACAGGTATTCCTCCTAACCCCTAACCTTATCTGTTTCTAAAAGGAACGAAACATTTCCGAGTGAAACATTTTGGCACGCCCGGTGGGACCCATTTTGGGTTTTTCTTTATTTCTCGCTTGCTTTCATATAGGGAGCATACTTGTTGTTTTCTTCTTCTAAAGATATTCACAAGGTATTTTATTATTCTGGTAAAAGAACTTGCTTTGTTTTTGCATCTTGCATTAGTGAAGTCATCTCTTTTGCTTCATCGAATATCACTTTCGATTTGGGTTTAAAACACATGCATTGCATTCCTGCCTGTTGTTTTTCAATTCTAGTGAACATAGATTAAGTAACAGGTCGTACACGTGGGGGTGATATCCACGGTATTGACAAGAAATTAATCTTACATTCACTGCACAACACATACCGAATCACTTCACAATTAACACAACAGCTCAAACATCCCCCCTTTTCCGCGGTATTCCTCCGCCCGATTGAGGTAACCTTATAAGCCAAAACAACTTGACATTTCCCCTAAGTCTCTTGTTTAGGATTCTGACATCCTTCTACGTCTAAAGGCATAAGCCCACAACAATTAAAATTAACCCTAGGGTTAGTCTCTGGATTTGCGTGTGCATCTTGCTTGTTTGTAGTTCTGTTTTCTTTCTCATACCCTGTCTTCTGTGATCAATAATTGGACAAGTATACTAAACGTTGTTAAAAATCAAATTAGCAGCCTTTTTATATCTTGTTAGCCCAGACTTCTTACACCGACATCGGTTACTTGACCGACGTCGGCTATAGTATAACCGACATCGGTTACTAGACCGATATCGGTTACTGTCTTTTCCAATTCCTGACAAACCAGCAACCTACCAATTTTACCAGTCTGAGTTTGTTTCTATTCCTGACAGATTAAAACCCTACTGTGAACTTCTGTCCATGGTTGTTATCACTCGAAAGCAAGCCGCCGCCATGGTTTCACATGCTTGCTCTGTTTCTTTGCCTGAATCACCCCCTTCACCTTCTGTGGGGAATCCTACTGATACCAGCGAGGTTCCTAAAATTCCTGTGGGAGATAAGGACTTTGCCAAGTTTCTGGATGCCAATTCCAGCGCTGTACAATACTATTTGTCTCATACCCCTGACCGTACACCTGATGGTCAGCTCCTTGTAGGTATGCCTATCAGTATAGCTGCTCATTTAGCTCCCACTCCGCCTGATAATACCGCCTTGCTTCCTGCATCTCTAGCCCCGTCTCCCAATCCGACGGCTGCAGAGGTTCATACGACCCCGATTAGCTTTCCTTTTGTTAATCTTGGACCCCACATATCATTACCATCGACCGCCCCTACCTCATCTCTCTTGCAGACTGCTCCGTTCATGACTTGCTCTCTGCCACCTATCCACACGAGCTTTCCTTCTCAAGCTCCGCCTACCTTTTCATTCCCATACACGTATCCAGTGACCTCAACATCCTATATGGGACACCCCTATTCAGTCGCCTCAACATATTCATCCTCCACACCTTATCAACACTTAACCCCGCCAGTGTCTAGCGGTGGTCCTTGGTCCAATCTGCCTCCATTCACCACAACCACACCATCATCTCATCCAACTACTGATCTAATTAAACAAATGATGGACAAAATGCAAAACCTGGAGGCTTCTGTTTCAGGAAGTCGTAGCGCCTTGACATACGAGCAAGTTTGTCGGGAGCCCATTCACCCTTCTGTCCCCCTTCATTCATATCCTCCTCAATGGGAGTTGCCAAAATTTACTCGTTTTAACAGTAAAGAGGATCCTCAACAACACTTGCGATCATTTAGACACGCTTGTTATTTGATTGCCCATGATGATGCCTTGTTACTCCGCACCTTTCCCATGTCCTTATCAGGACCTGCCTTGGAGTGGTACAGTGCTTTAACCCAGCACTCAATCTTCTCTTTTAACCAACTAGCCCAATCTTTCTTGGATCATTTCTCCATTAACATTGCCAAGAAAGTATCTATCACCGACCTCTATGCCATCCGACAATTTGAGGACGAATCTATCGCAGATTTCGTTGGACGATGGCGGGGTCTTATCAACCAACTTACGTATGCCTTGCCTCAAACCGAACTTATCGAACTATTTACGCGGGCCTGCGCTAAGCACATCTCCCCTACCCTCCAAATTCAAACTTTCCGTACATTCGACGAGGCCTTTACTATGGCTCGAAAATTAGAAATTCGAGCCTTAGAGGAAGAGAAATTGCGGTTGCGCAACAAAAACTCCACTTTCCGAACTCCTGATTCTACCAATAAACCAAATACCACCACTCCTCACGCGTCCACTTCTTCTAAATCAAAAGGAGCTGTCCACGCGGTGATGGTCAAATCCCAACCACCGTCCAATACTCCACCAAAAACCACTTATAAGTATAAAGCAGAGCCCATCAACTACACTCCCTTGGGAGAAACATATGGTGTGATATTGGAAAAATTGCTCAAAGCAGGAGCCATTACCTTACCTCCTGTTAAACCTCATTCCGGGTTTGATTCCACTCGCGCCATACCTTCCTGGTACAAAGAAAATGACTTTTGTAACTTCCACCGCGTGAAGGGACACAGTCATGAGAACTGCAAGATGTTGAAAAACATAGTGCAGGAAATGGTTGATGCGGGGGATATAGCCCTCGATAATCCTAACGCCCCTGCTAACCGAAATTTGAAAATATTCAACAAGCCATTCCCGAATCACTCGTCCAACAGTAACGTAAACCAGGATATCTTAGCTGAGGAGAGTGTTCATGAGATCCATGCAGTCTTCGACTCCCAGCCAAAAGCCTCTATCGAGAAAATTTTGAATCAAGCCTCCTCACTAACACAGGAGCCCGAACCTCCTTTACCACCATCAAGCCAAAGCGAAATCGTTCCTTTACCCATAAAAGAGTTAACTGCCCAGACTTCTCTTCCCATCAATGAGTCTTCTTACACCACATCCCTACAAGACTGCGAGCGGATGTTATCTAATCTATCCATTTCCCAGACGTCTCCTTCTACCGCTCTTGCCGCACAAGAGGAGGGTACGCCACTCCTTTTGACATCCTTAGACGAGAAATCTCCTACACCAACATCACCAAATTCTTTAACCATAACAGATCCTCTCAAACACGCCCTCCTACCTATTAGTCCCTCATCACCTAAATCTTTTCAACGACCAGTCGACCTCTTAACATCTATGGATACAATGCCTCATCTACCCCCTGTATCACACCTACAGTGGACTGGAATCACAACCCGTCTTTCTTCCGTACAAAAGTTCATATTCACACGTGAGGACTGTCATTCCACAGAAGATAGACAGGCCCTATGGGAACGTCTGAGTAGGCCATGTTCTACTCAAATGCAAATGACCAATCCTGATGCCTCCACCATATACCCGAAGTGCTTACAGAAGCTTAAAATGCCCATGTTCTCACCTTCACCCCCCTCACCTCTACCAAATGCCCCTTCCACTTCTATTAACTTAGCCAAATCTTCCCCTACGCTTGGGACCTCACCAATGCCCAGTCTAACACACCCGCCTAAGCGACTCGATTTATCCAAAAATAAACCCGCCCCGCCACCTAGGAGACAAACTCAATCCGTGCCTCTATCACAATCAAAACCCTCATCGTCACACCCACCTTCCATATTGGGACCTCATCCCTCCACCTTACATCAATATATCATACCTCCTGCGTTTTCTTCAAAACGACCTACGCCTTCTACACCTATACAGAGATCAAAGGGTATAACAACATCGTTACCCCGCGTATCCTGTCCACCTATCAACCCTAAACCAATCCCATCATCAAAGGATTTATTTTCTGTCACTCCCCTTTCTCCGTGGTTGTTTCCCGCTACCACGTCATCTGTAGCCTCATCATCTAACCAGCCGAACGTAACTTCTGTGCCAAAGAAACCACGTTTAGTGAAAAACACGTGTCAGCACCCCTCGGCTAAACCACCACCCGTACAAACCAACCACGCCCAAACATTACCAAAACCCGCACAACCAATACCCTCATCCGATTTTGACCCCCTCAAAGGATCTTACGCCAAAATCCTTGCTATGTTGGTGGAGAATGCGACCATTTCCCTACCCCCACTTAGACCTTATGACCCGTCTAAACCTCGACCCGCAGGTTATGATGAGTCTAAAATCTGCGCCTATCATCGCACACCAGGACATGATGTGGAGGGATGCAAAGCTTTAAAAACCATCCTTCGTCAGTCACCTCTCCCGGATAGAAAGGTTAAGAAAGACAACTTACGAAGGGAGAGACCTTTAGCTTCAATTCCCTCTACTATACCATCTGTCCCCGCCTCACCAAGATCTATCATTATTACAACCCCACCTCTTGAAGACCATGAATTATCCCAACCATCTTCCTCATCTCAGGTCTACGAGATTAATATGATTAGTGTCGCTACTCGAGGGCAGAAAAACAATGGGAAAGCGAAAGAAAACACACCTGCAGCATCTCTTTCTCCTTCAACCATCCCGATTGCACCACCGCCTAAAGTGGTTATTCGCGGACCCACCTATCCCGTCTCTAATGGAGTTGCCCACCGAACTATGATCAAACAGCTTCATCAATCGCCCGTAAAAATGACACTATATGATCTCATTCATGGACTTCTGAAATCTCATCGACAAGCTCTCGTTGCCCACCAAATATGATCTTCAATCACCCGTAAAAATGACACTATATGATCTCATTCAGACTTCTGAATCTCATCGACAAGCTCTCGTTGAAATTCTTCAAGGGATCGAGGTCTTACCTAATGAAACCCTGCCTGTCGCCTCCATTCTAACACCCAATCACGTTGCCTCTCTCACCAAACAATCCATCTCCCCCACCACTTCTGTCTCTGTACAACAAGCCGCTGCAGTCAGTTTCTCGGAAGATGAAATTGTTGACTTTGGTACAGAAGACCCTGACCCTGCCCTTTTCATCTCAGCTTACGTCCGGGATATCCGGGTACGTCGTGTTATGATTGACGGGGGCGCCAGCCTAAACATCATCTCTTCAAAAGCCTTCCAACAAATGAATATCCCTTCTAGTTGCATGTGTGCCAACCCCATCATGTTGCGATCATTCAATGACGCTATTACCTCTACCTTAGGCACCGTGATCCTCAACATTCGTGTAGGACCGCGTACTTTACCCGAACTCTTCTATGTCCTTGAGGGAGAGTTCCAATATAATATATTGCTGGGTCGTCCTTGGATCCGGGCCATGGGATGCGTTCCCTCAACATTACATAGATGCATAAAATTTGAGTACGAGGGGAAGTCCTACACTGTAAAAGCTGATCCTCCCCCCTTCAAAACTTGCAATATGTTATACCGCCCAAACGATGTGCTTATACCAATCAAGACACCCATACATTCAACCCAACTATCCTCTTCAAATGTACCTCAACCATCCACCTCAACCGCACCTACGCCTTCAACTGATGAAACCACCATCGCAAAAACCACTTCTCTTCCCGCAGCTAACATCCCAACCTCCGACCCCTTAGTAGATGTTTTTCATCACCTTACGCTGGGGGAGTACCGCCTATATAACGTTAGTTCTTTCCCTACCCCGCAGGAGTACGGACAATTACATGCACATCCCACCTACGACCGTCGCGTGGGGGAAGTAATCTCTTACGGACCACCCCATTGCCGCACCAACCTAACATATGGGGGTGTTGACGCATCTTCCATTACCCCTGAACCTCCTCTTGGTGTGGTTCCCTTCCAATCCGATTTTCAATATTTGACAAATCGTCGTTTCGCCCTCACCTTCTTGACTCGCTGTGCTTGGAAAGGCTTTGGTTTTGGTCTTTATGAACAAGGCCGACATACGCTCATCCCCATCACCACACGCAAACATAATGATCGCAGTGGTCTCGGTTTTCCTGAAACACCTACCCAGGAGACACCTCGTGTCAGCTGTATTCTGGAAGAAGACGACGTCACCCCTACCAAACCATCATCACCCACTTTGCCATCATCACCCACAGAATCGATGGACCCTGAATCTATCCCTCCTAACTTTTTTTTTTCATAAATGCCATCTTCATAGGTCCTCTCACTTATCAACGCGATAATGAGGACCCATCCTCTCTTCCCCTTCTGTATCCAGACATGATCGAAGAGGATTCGCCTTCGATTAATGTTGTTGAGTGCCAGGATGACGACTCCATCCTCACTTACCTTGGGGCGGACGACTCCTATCTTCAACGCGCCTTACCATCTGAAACTCAAACCATGTTGAACGAGTCTACTATTGAAATCAACATCCACACGGAGGAGGATCCTCACATTGTGAAGATTGGACAATCCCTTAACACATCAGAGCAAGCTGCCTTTACTACCTTTCTCCGTACCCACAACCAAGCTTTCGCTTGGTCCTACGCGGACATGCCAGGAATTGATCCTACCATTGCCGTCCATAACATCACCCTAAACCCCGATTCCAAACCAGTCAAACAGAAATTGAGAAAAATGCATCCACGCATTGCCCTCTTGGTCAAAGAGGAGCTCCAACGACTCCTTTCTGTTTCCTTCATTCTGCCTATTGACTATCCTCAATGGATTTCTAACATCGTACCTGTCACGAAAGCGACGGGGGGACTTCGGATATGCACGGATTTCCGGGATCTTAACCTTGCTTGCCCTAAGGATGACTTTCCCCTCCCCAGTATTGATCAACTTGTTGATCTCACTGCGGGCCATGAAATGCTTTCTCTCATGGATGGCTTTTCAGGATACAACCAAATTTTGGTCGCACCCGCCGATCAACACAAAACTGCCTTCATCACTCCTTGGGGAACCTTCTGTTATCGTGTCATGCCGTTTGGCCTTAAGAATGCTGGTGCAACCTATCAGCGGGCTATGACCTACATTTTTCATGACATTATGCACACTATCCTTGAAGATTACGTCGACGATCTTCTTGGCAAGTCTAAACATCGCAGTGAACATCTCGATGTTTTAACCATTATTTTCGATCGCCTGTTGCAATATTCTGTCCGTCTTCAACCAAAGAAATGTGTCTTTGGTGTCCTTTCGGGAAAACTTCTTGGTTTTATCGTCTCTTTGCGTGGCATTGAGGTCGATCCATCTAAAGTAAAAGCTATCCTAGAAATGCCCCCACCCAAGAACCTCAAACAATTGCGTAGTTTGCAGGGTAAACTTCAATCCATCCGGCGTTTCATCTCCCAACTCTCGGATCGATGTCACCCTTTTCATCACCTTCTAAAAAAGGACGTTGCCTTTCAATGGAGTGAGGAGTGTCACCAAGCCTTCGAAGCTCTCAAAACGTATCTCTTGCAGCCACCCGTGCTTATCCCACCCCAGGACGACCGCCCTTTCTACCTTTATCTTTCCGCCACTGACCATGCTATAGGAGCTATGCTCGCACATCGGGACTCGGCACGCCGAGAACAGGCCGTTTATTATATAAGTCGTACCCTTGTGGAGTACGAGACTAGGTATACACATGTAGAAAAATTGTGCCTAGCCCTATCATTCGTAGCCACCAAACTCCGACATTACCTCCTGAATCACAAAACTTTTGTCATCACCAACACGGACCCCATTCATTATATGTACGCCAAACCACATCTAAACCAACGCATCGCTCGATGGCTCATGCTCCTCGCCGACCTTGACCTTGAGTTTATACAACAGAAGTCAATCAAAGGACAAACTCTTGCAGACCAACTTGCGGAGGCCCCTTTACCTGGGGAACAATTTACCAATTTTACATTCCCCGACGAACTCATCGCCACTCTTTCACTCGGGGAAGAGTCGTATCAAATGACCCTCTTCTTCGATGGATCTAAATGCCAGCGCGGCGGAGGAGCCGGCGTTGTTCTCATCCCTCTTGACGCTGAACCTATGCCTCTTTCATTCCGGCTTGATTTCCCCTGCACTAATAATACAGCGGAATACGAGGCCCTTGTTCTGGGTCTCCAAGTTGCGATACACTTAGGCATTAAATCTATCAATATCTTTGGTGACTCTCAATTGGTAGTCAATCAAGTTATGGGCATCTACCAATGTAAAAATGAGGAACTTCAGAAGTACAAACACCACGTGGAGTCACTTCTAGCCTTATTTACTCACTATTCTATCCAAACCATTCCCCGCTCCACTAACAAATTTGCGGATACTATGGCTTGCTTAGCCTCGCAGATTCCCGCCGCACCAACTGACTCTGAATTATTCGTCGTGGTCCAACAACTTTTTGCACCATCCTATTCAACCCCGGTAGTTTGTATGATAAATACTGTGTCTACTAATTCGCAGGATACCTGGTACCACCAATTTCACGACTACCTTACAATCTCTGTTCTCCCACCTGACCTTACTAGTAACGGCAAACGTGCTTTTCTTAAAAGTGTTTCTCGTTATGTTGTCATGGGGGGACTCCTCTATAAACGTGGCTTTGATGGCATCCTCCTTCGCTGTCTAACTGGCGCGGAGGTCACCTATACCATCCAACAAGTCCATGATGGGATTTGTGGTGGACATTTTAGTGGCCTTGCCGTGGCTAAACGAATCCTTCGCCTAGGTTATTATTGGCCTACTCTCAATAATGACTGCTACGAATATGTTAAGCGTTGTGTTATGTGTCAACAACATGCCAACCTTCAACATACTCCTAGCCATCCGCTGCAGGTCGCACGAGATCTTTGGCCTTTCTCACAATGGGGTTTAGACCTTATTGGTGAGATTCACCCGACCTCTTCACAACGTCACCGTTGGATAATCACAGCAACCGAATATTACACAAAATGGGTGGAGGCCATTCCACTCATTTCAATCAAAAAAGAAAAAATTGTTGAATTCATTAACCATCACATTATCTGTCGTTTTGGTATTCCTCATCGCCTAATAACAGATAATGGTAAATCTTTTAAAAACAAGTTGTTACAAGACCTTTGTGACAACTTTGGTATCAAACTTAGTTTCTCATCGCCTTACTATCCGCAGGCCAATGGTCAGGCTGAATCTTCTAATAAAACCCTAACCAAAATCCTCATGAAAGTTGTCAATGAATCCGGAAGAAATTGGCACGATCACATTCCCTTTGCCCTTTGGGCTTATCGTACTAGCATTCGTACCTCCACTAATGCCACACCTTTTTCTTTGGTATATGGTACCGAGGCTGTCCTGCCTCTCGAAGTACAAATACCCTCCCTTAGAATATCTCTTCAGGATATTCTCACCAACGATGATTTCCGCCAAGAGCGGTTAGCCCAATTAGAGCTTCTTGACGAACGACGTCTTACAGCTCTCGATCACCTTCAAATCTATCAAAAACGCATCAAGCGTGCTTATGATAAGCGACTTCATGAGCGTACCTTTAAGGTTGGTGATCTTGTCCTCAAAGAGAATCAACATGTAACCAAACTAGAAAAGAGCAAACGTGGAAAATTTGCTCCCAATTGGATTGGGCCTTATATAATCACTCACACTTATGGATCAGGCACTTATCGTTTAGCTTCGCTTAATGGTAAGCCTGAGCCTGAACCCCTTAATGCCTTGCATCTTCGACCATTTTACTGTTGAATCTAGTGTTATATCACTTCTTATCTACCTACTGCTCGTCCCTTGAGCTCATTTACCGCTACATACACTTTGTTCTCTATATCTCAAAATAAAATCAAAATCACTTCGCACCTCCCCTTGATGATGCCTTCCCCTTTTTAGTCTAGTCCATGACTTCAAAGTATTAAAATAAGCCGTATTCTTATGGGATTTTCTTGAGTCAAACTTCCTACTAAACTAGATGCTTCACGCCAAAAGAACATCTAGTCATCTAAATTGAATATAGACTGCTCCCTCGAAGGACAACTATATGCCGAACTATTGCTACTATTAAATATAGACTGCTCCCCCGAAGGACAGCTATGCATTAAAATCATATCTGCTACTATAAATAGACTGCTCCCCCGAAGGACAGCTATACACAGTCAGCCTTTTCTCAGAAGCTTCTCGCATTGATCAGCTTTGTGAAGACCTCAAGAATAGTACAATCAATATCCCTTGTAGACTTCCCGCATCGATCAGTCTATATTCAGTAAAATAAAAGCCTCATTCAAAAGAACTTTTTGGGTCATGGACTTGTCTATTTAGGGTAGGTTCTCTTTCGTCAGAACACTCACTTTGTAACAAGTTCTCTGTACCTCAGCTATATCATCCACCTCACCTCACCATTTGTTTCAACTCAAGGGACGTAACGTACACCCGATATATTGTGATCATACAACTCTTTTCACCTATTGACTTCTCGTCTATGCACGGTACCTAGGGCTTCAAGCTCGTTCTACGTTGGGTGGTTTGTTTAGCTCTTTTCACCTACGGAGCCATCTTTCCTCTTTGCCTCGCATCTAGGATTGTGTGTTGATCTTAATCAGGACATGGTTCCCCTCGACTTGGGTAGGCTAACTTTCTCTTCCCTTATACCTTTTACAACATCACCAATTCATTACCAACACCAACAACCTTACCTTACCAACATTAATATCAATATTTTTACCAACCAACCAATTGCCTAAACCGTACCAAATTGCCTAAATTCACCTCTCCCTGGTCCTAAGGGAGAACTACATCGGTCTGAGGCCCTTCCTTGCTTTGTGCAATGGGCTATGTAGGCAGCACTTAGGAGACATGGGGTCTCCCAAGGTTAGCTCGACCATCCCCTACCATAACCTATCATGTGTGGTAAATATAAATATTTTTGTGTATTTCTATTTAATCACATTCCTCTTTATCCTTTTTCAAAACACCAAAAATCAAAACGCAAACATTCTTATTATTATCATAACTCAAATCAACATACATATCTCGTTTTATTTAGATGTTAAACAAATACATCTTCTCTATCATCGACACGCAGGTCGGTACTCTTATTTATTCTTATACCTTGCTAGCAATTATTTAGACCCTCACGCCTCATCCCGAACTAGGTGATGATCGTGATCGTCGACCCCTCTCGCCAGGCCTCTCTGTCCTCAAAGGTACCACGGCTATTGGTACCGCCCACTGATCCGCCAATCTCTCCTGTAACATACGAATGCGCCCTCTCGCATGGAGGAATCCAGCCTCTAGTCTCGCTGCTCGTGACTCCGCAACCGCTAACAATCCTCTTGTCTCATTCACCTGCGTTTGGAGCTGCTGAACCAAACGCTGCAGCCGATCCCTCTCTGCTGTAATCACAGCTATGTCAGGGCAATCGCGTACACCTCGCAGCTCTGCTACCCACCATAACCTATAGGCCTCTGTCATTCCGGCATCCATTACACTGCGATCGGCTGCTATCTCCTCGGGCCCTTCTGGAGGTGTTGGCCGGGGAGGTGAGAATGCTGCCTCGGCATCGATCCTCATATATGGTCTATAAGCCTGCGGTATGTCTTGCACAAATCCAAATTGTCACCGCACGCGATCTATAGGAATCCTCTCATATTCACCTGGCCTGTGCCCCGCGATCCACCTCAATCGCTCTACATCCCTCAACTCCTCAGCTATGTTCTCGGTTACCATATAGTTCCCGTAAGGCCTCCAACAGATATCCGCAACTGTCACCCTCTCCCATACCTTCCTGTAATACTCAATGTCACCCGGCACGGCCTGAGATCTTGCCTCTTGTTCTGTCTGGACCCATCGTCTGAATCCCAACCTCTGTACTCCGGTTTCTCCTGACTGGATGGATCGGCCTATTGGTCGCACACAAACAATGTGCTCATAGGCCCAACAGTGTAATAAGTATGAACAATCCAGTGTCGTTCTGTGATTTCACCTACAAGCCCATAAACCCCTGTATAACTCCGCCACATATGCAGGTGCCCATGCAAACGTCACGTTCCTTTCTATCATCTCCCAGATAACACACATCAATGCCTTTGGAAATCTTCCCCCTTCTGCCCTCGGTAATGCATAATACCCTACCGCTATCATTAATATCACTGCTAACCTTGTCTCCTCAGGGTGTGCTGCATACATTATCCCCATACGTAAATGATAAACCTCGCTGTGTCAAATCTCGGGCGTATGGACCAAATACTGCTGTTATCGCTCCCCGCGCCGCGCTAGGTAATGCCTGATATACTAGTTCTCCTGTAATAGGGAGTCTCAAAATACGGAACACATCTTCCAATGTTACTGTCATCTCCCCTGTTGGCAGATAAAAGGTATTTGTCTCGGGATTCCATCTCTCAATCAACGCCTGTAACATACCATGGTTACGTGCGATTCGTGAATAATAACGGATTCCACTTAACCCCAAACGATTTATCAATGTCCATTCCGCTGGTGTGACATCCGCTCGGATTCGTGACAACAGCGCTGGCACACTATCATTCATCCTCAACCCTGCCTCTGCCTGCATACACCAAAACAACAAACAACCATGCAATCCGTCAGGGTTTTTCAAACATTTTGGAAATTCCTCCAGTAACCGGTATCGGTTATACATAACCGGTATCGGTTCAGTAACCGATACCGGTTATCCCTAACCGCTACCGGTCACTGTCAATTACATACACCTTGCCTAAAAAAACAACCACCTACGACAATAATTTGCTCGTTTATTCCTTTCTATAACAAACATACCTGAAATGCCCTGATTACCTACCCCGTAACACTTACCTCACCTGCAACCCTTGTTATCATGTTTTCTTTCTCATATCTACCCACCTACTCTACCCCATCTTATTCACAAACCATGCAGTAGTCAAATCACAAACAAAATCTTACCTCTTGGTTTGCGGTAGCTTGAGGTGGCCCTTGTCTTCCCTCTTGTCCTGGCCTGCTGGATGTTTCTCCTCGTCTTGCCATTATTACCACCTTTTTCAAACCTGCCTTTCTGTCTTCTGAATCTCAGATCACAATCACCTTCCCTGTCTCTTTTCTCCTTATCACTCAAATTTTTCATGCAATTACCTGTCTCAGTCGTCAAACAGCGTTGCGTTCGCGTATTTAACTTCTTGCATGGCTCTCAAAATTAGAACTTAAGTTGCCACCCTAGCTTTTTTATTTTTAGAAAATCTCATACCTAAATAACCGGTATCGGTCATCTAACCGATATCGGTCTACTGGCTACCGCCGTCGGTTACCTAACCGATATCGGTTAGACACCTGGCCTTTTGAAACATGGTCTTTTCTTCATTTTTCTACCTAAATTTTTTCGCGCCCACCTCTTTTCCTGCATAACAACACCATTATCCATATTTCTCCATCCACCACACATATCATTACAATGTCCATACAATCATCTATTTTACAAAAACAAACAAACCATCAACTAAGGATATCAACAAACTATCAATCTATACATCATTTGGATCCAACTCATCAGATACATATATAACAATGTCACAAAACCAGCCCACAACATGCAACATTTCATCATATAACATGTCATCCATATATACGTGCTAAAACAAAAACATCAACATCATCCATATATCAACATGTCAACTAAACTCATCCTACATTTTATATCACAAACCATCGACCAAATACTTAAAAACATTTTTGAACACAACATGTGAATCAAAACATCATCTCTATATATATATACAAATTTTCAAATATACAATGTGCCCTACATCCGGGCCTCTGTGATCTCATCATACAACTAAGTCGGCACGCAGGCCGCAATAACTATCCAAAATCTCGACTCGGCTCACAGGCCGGTCCCGCATATCAAAAATATACTCGGCTCGCAGGCCGGTATCAACTGTACAACCCGTACTCGGCTCACAGGCCGGTATATAATGAATAAATGAATCAATAAATGAATAAATGTAGGCACGCAGGCCTCTATCAGCATAACCAGTTCGCAGACCGGTGCCCATGTCCCTATACAAAAACTATGTGGGGATCCCTCAGCTCTCCCCACCACCCTCGGCACCTCTCCCTGCTGGTCCCTGCGGTGCCTCTCGCCTCCTACCTGTAACGGACACACCGGCTGTAGCTACGCCTCCCTGTGACCTCTGACTATGCGAGGTCTCCGCTCGGTGTGCCACATACGGCTGATACTCAGCTCCGGTATTCTCAAGGACATCTTGATAATACCGGGCCTCCGCCCTCGCGTCCATATATCTGTCCCGTGCCACCGTAGGTACTGGGGCTGGTCCCCGGACTCCTACTACCAGTGCCCCCTATGCCGCTGGTGGTGCCTGTGGCCGTGGTGGTATCTGGGCCTGTACCGGTGCCTGTGGCTGTGCTGCTACTGGTACTGCTTGCCTGTACCTGTACCTGCGCCTGTGGCTGTGTTGCTACTGGTACTGCTACCTGCACCTGTACCTGCACCTGTGGGTGTGCTGCTGGTGGTGGTGCTACCTGTGCCTGTACCTGAGCCTGGGCTAGCTGCCCCTGTAAGACCCCTATCTGTGCCTGCGCAGCAGCAAGCTGCCCCTGTAAGAGCTGCACCTGACCCCTAAGCTGATCTCTCTCTGCCGTCACCCGCGGCCACGTCTGGCTGTGCAGGCGGTACTATCCTGGCTGCTCTCTGCCCAGCCCACCACACCCTGTATGCTCCCGTGCACCCAGCATCATCTACGCCATCATCTGCTGGCCTCTCTGTGACCCAATCTGGATCCAAGGGCTGTGGTGCAGGTAGTGGGGCCTCTACATCATCCGTCCTGTACTGATGGAAGGGAGGTGGCTCGTCCTGTCGCAGCCCCATCTACCGGCGTACCCTCTCTAGGGGTATCCTCTCGTACTCTCCTGGCCTCCGTCCTGTTATCTAGAATGTATACTGGATCAGACGCAACTGTAAGCGGGCTCCTCCGTGAGGGTGATGACCTCTGTAAGGTCTCCATACAATATCCACCGCTGTCAGGCCCTCTAATACATGCCTGTAATAGGTGACATCCCGCCCTGCAAGCACTACTCGTGGCTGCCCCACGACCCCCAACCACCTCTGAAAGTCGTACCTGTATATGACCTGTGGCCCTAGCTGCTGTGGTAGCCCTACTGGTTGGATGCATATGATGTGCTCATACGCCCAACAATGCAGCAAAAATGTCGAACAGATACCGAATCACCTCATCCGGCGATAACCCCAGAGCTCTCTGTATAACTGCACCAGATATACTGGTGCCCAAGAATAGCAGGTGTGCTCCTCCACCATCTCATGAAGCACCCCCATCAATGCCCGTGGAAAGTGACCTCCCTCTGAGTCTGGGAGGGCGAAGCAGGTGATCCCAATTATCATCAGCACAGCCAGCCATGTCTCGTGTCGATGCGCACGGTACATGTCACCATACCCAATGCTCGCACTATGATATGTAAGTAGTGCGGCTGCATCTCCAAAAACCTGTAATATGCTGTCCATGGCAGTCTCTGAATCTACCTGGAAGACTGCCTCTCCCTCGATCGGTAGTCGAAGGATGCGATACACATCCTCCAATGTGATAGTCATCTCCCCAATCGGGAGATGGAACACATTGGTCGCCGGATCCCATCTCTCGATGAGGGCGACCATCAGGCTGTGATCTCTCTCTATCGCTCTGTACCTCTGGACTCCACCGAGTCCCACCTCGCGCATGATCGCCCAGTGAGCTGCGGATATGTGTGGCCGCATCCGCACCAACAGCGGGGGCATCCTATCCCGCATCGTCAACTGCTGACGTGCCTGCAAAACCATCCCACATCTTTAGACCTACTTTTTATCACAACATCTACTGTATCCTCTAAACCCCCTTTTATCCCCCCAACCACACCCCGACTCTCTACCACCCCAACCCAAAACCCAACCCAACCCACACTCAACCAAAACAAAACCCAACCTAACCCAAACCCACTCACCCAACACCCAACCTAACCCAACCTAACACCACACCCAACCCAACCCACTCACCCAAAACCCAACCTAACCCAACCCAACCCACACCCAACCCAACCCACTCACCCAAAAACCCAACCCAACCCACACCCAACCCAACCCACACACCCAAAACCCAACCCAACCCAACCCAACCTCACCCACCCAACCCACACCCAACCCACCCAACACCCAAAACCCAACCCAACCCAACCCAACCCCCACCCAACCCAACCCACACTCACCCATAACCGACCCCGGTCCCCCTCCCGCCGACGCCGGTCAGCGACCAACCGGCATCGGTAACCCACAGACCACCCTGCCCTAAAAAATTCGCGACCGATGCCGGTCGCTTAGTGACCGGCATCGGTCACTGAAAATTTGCCGCGCCGAACCCGACGCGGCTACCCCAAAACCTTCTTTTTCCCTATTCTTTACCTCTCTACCCACCCAAACACCCTAACAACTACCCACCCAGCCGCCTTAGCCCTATTTTACCCATCTATCCTCTTCGTTTTTCAAATTATTTCCATTTATTCATTATTTTCTACAAAAAGGTTATATTCCTACCCAAATCCCAAAAACAACATAATGCAATTAAATGCACGAAATAAAGAGTTCCGAGCCTACCCGTATGACGACACGTCGTCGTGGTGGGATAGGTGGTGGTGGTCCAGCTGGTCCAGCCCCTCCTGCTCCTCCTGCCTGTGCCATAGCTCCAATTCTGATCTGCTGGGTCCCCGGCCAATCAACTGCTGCCTCCTCCTCACACGGGCCCACAAACAACTCACTCCTCCAGCGAAATAGCTCCACCTCACTCAATAAACCTCCAATCTCAACTCTCCACGTCAGACAAGTCAATTTGGTTTTCAAATAACAAAGTGACAATGACAAGCCGTATTTTTTCTTTTTATAGGTTTTTCGGCCATAACCGATATCGGTTTCATTTTGCCCTAATGAACCGGTATCGGTCCCTTAACCGATATCGGTCATGTAGAATCGACATCGGTTTTTCTTCCAACTTTCCCCCAATTTTATTTTTTGCCCCTATTTACCATTTGCCCCTTTTTAACCACATATCGCCTATATCCACCCTTGCTGAAATACCATTTGTTTACCTATTTGGCCCGACCCAAGGCCTCGCCCTAACCATTTGGCCCGACCTCAGGCCTCAACCTACCTATCCGGCCCGACCCAAGGCCTCGCCCTACCATTTGGCCCGACCCAAGGCCTCAACCTACCTATTTGGCCCGACCCAAGGCCTCAACCCTAACCATTTGGCCCGACCCAAGGCCTCAACCTACCTATTTGGCCCGACCCAAGGCCTCAACCTACCTATTCGGCCCGACCCAAGGCCTCAACCTAATTTGGCCCAATTTGGCCTGACCTCAAGGCCTCAACCTACCTAACCGGCCCGACCCAAGGCCTCAACCTACCTATTTGGCCCGACCCAAGGCCTCAACCTACCCATTTGGCCCAACCCAAGGCCTCAACCTACCTATTTGGCCTGACCCAAGGCCTCAACCCTACACATTTGGCCCGACCCAAGGCCTCGCCCTAACCATTTGGCCCGACCCAAGGCCTCACTCTACCCTTATGGCTTGACCCAAGGCCACAACCCAACAACTTGGCCCGACCCAAGGCCGTACCACTTCGATACCTCGCCCAACATCAACAACATATACTTTTATCCACCCATCATGTAGTTTTTTGTTCAATCGAGCTCACCTGTTCGTGTTTTAGCATGATTAGGGTCCTTGACTTGATCTGTCGACCAACTTTGCCTAGACCTAGACCGTGACGTTTATCTCAACCAAACCAACCATTTGGTACTGTCGAACATGCCTAAACGTTCCTGTACCTTACCTGTTATATACCCTGGAGCTACTTCCTATGCCTTGGATACCAGGATTATATCACCCTTGTTTGGATAAACTATCGACCTTTGCCTATACATCGCTGGTTTGCTCGTCAAATCATATACCCTAGTCGTACTATTGCATTTCAACATGCGTCTGCTTCCTTGGACCTACCCCACCACCTTACCATCCTCTCTACAACATGTACCCTTTATCAACCCTATCCCTGATTTCCCGTTCACTCAATCTGTGATAGATTTGAGGGGGATTACCTATATCCTTAACATGAGAAACCACTTCATATTATTGTCCGCGTAGCTTTACAAAATAAGCTACACGACAATAAGGGGCTAATGTAGACACCAAATTTGTGTCTTACGACCCCTTGTGACCTGCATCTCATTTCACAACCTAACCCCATCACCTAAACCTTACACAATTATTTATTAATTACCTTGTAATTGATAAATCCCCATCACCTCACCTGCCACCTCATTTTGCCACCTCATCATGACCTAGCCCTAATCCTAAACTAACCTAATTAAAACCTAAAACTTGGTCTACACCTACACCCATAACTAATGACCCCTTTCTCGCACCTAAAACTGACCTTCTAGTCACTTGACCAAGCCCGCAGCTGATCTCTCGGGAGAAAAGCAGGGAAGGTGGGTGATTTTACTAAAAATAGCCTACTTTTTCCTTACCAATGCCGGTTCCTACTCGACCGCCATCGGTTACGCAACCGCCATCGGTTCCCTATAAATGGGCTCCCCAAACCAAAACAACAGATCAGAATTTCATTTTGGAGATCTGTCAAAGGATTTCTGGATCAACAGAGAGCATTGCGAGCGAGGAATAGAGTCCAGATCTTCACTTGACAGAGCAGAGACGAGTGGAAATACCAGAAGTGTTTACAACCAAGGAGATCAACTTGCATCTTTGTCAAAACCAGTAAGTCACATCTTGCATGTCCTCTATTATAACATTTCTTATGCTCTGTGAATTTCAGTCCTCCTAAATCCGTCTCTGAATCTACTACCCAACGTGCCATTGCATCTAACTGTTATTCTTTTGCTTCTAATCATCCCATTTCCTAATATCATCCATAAACCAGCCTTACAAAACACCATAGCTACTAAGAATATCCTAGAACCCACCGGTATCGGTTATCAGTAACCGGCATCGGCTATCAATAACCGCCATCCGGTTCCTCTGATCAAAACCAGAAAACCAGCCTTTCCCCTACCCAGTTCAATGAAACAATTTAATTGATACTTTACAGTCTTTTGCGTTAATTCATATTAGCAGGGAAACTGACCACCTTCGAAAGGAAGTTTTATATTTCCTGGGCCCAAAGCAGTTTCCTCATTTATTGTTTAATCAAAATCTTGTGGTCTTGTGTTCTTATTTGCAGGTAGTCCTTCCAAGACAAAAAGGAGTTCTTCGCAATCAGCCTGATCTTTCTCTACGGTACGCGCACACCATCTCGACATTCAACAGGTATTCCTCCTAGCCCCTAACTCTCATCTGTTTCTAAAGGAATGAAAGGATAGAAGCAACTCTATTCCCAGAAGCCGAAACATTCCGAGCGAAACAGGTGCCACAGAGGTAGAAGACGTGAAACAGGAAGGTGGTGAAGGACTAGGTGGGAGTGGTTGATAACTAGTGTGAAATACGAGTGCGCTTGCTTGTCTTCAGGTCAGCACCATGTGAAACAGTAATGATCAGGTAGGGTTGCATCTCTATAAATGACACAGAGAACAGCAGGAACAGGTGAATCTGATGGCAAAAAGTGGATTAGGTACTAAATGGTGGTTGGAATGTGAAACAGGCTAACTGATGCCGGTTAGGGAAAACTGACACTGGTCAGGGGTAACCGCTACCGGTCACTGTAGAAAATGGACAGTGAGTGAAAAAACAAGGCAGAAGGTGAAATCTGACAGGTATGCCAAATCTGATGATGTTTACAATGTCAATGGGTATGATGGTAGTGATAGGGACTATGAAAAGTAGAATAAAATGAATAAAAATTTCCTTTTGAGTAGGTTAGCTAAAGGACCTAGAACCGACGTCGGTTGGGTGTAACCGATGATGGTCAGAGGGTAATCGACAACGGTTACTTTGAAATTGAAACAATGAAGAAAGAAAAGTGGTTGTGAATTAAAATATGGTGTGGAATCAGACCCAGAATTCTGAGAATGATGGTGATGGTGATATGGCCTAGGCACACTCAGGTGAAGCTGAAATACACCGGCTGTGATAAGGAGCGTACAAGGATGAACAAAAAAAAGTGAAGAATGTGATCTCTCACGTCAAAACGTAAGCCAAGCAGAAACACTAAGAAAAATGCGATTCTAGGAGTGCCCTTTCTATTATGTTTGTTTAGATTATGCTATTTAGGGACTGACACATGAATTGTGAAATAGAGTTTTTTGGTGAGGATGGCTTCCTACAAAGAAGGAGATCTAAAAGGTGAGGTTTCAGGTATGTTATGGTGGGGGTAGGATTCGCTCTGAAGTATGACTTAACAGAGAAACAAGCTAGTGCCCACCATACCATGATCGTGTGATCACCTACAACTTCTTCCAAGTAGGATGTTGTTTAAGAATGTACGTATTTTGTATTTTTGTGAGGTTTGGTAAGACTCGGAGAAAGAGACAAGGAAATAAATGCTTTTCAACAATTCATTTGTCAACCATCATCTAGGCATGACTTCCAACGTATAGGTTTCCCTTAATTAATGTGAGCTAATGTGATAAATCAGAATGTAATGCACTTATCTTTAAGCCCAAATCATGATGTGAAATTGGATGAAACAATAAGATGAAGAGGAAGAGGGATTCTCTTTCACTACAATATAGAAAACACGAAGAAATGGTTCTTTTTAATTACACCAAAAGAAAAGTTTCCTTTAGAGAAAATAGAAAGAAGAGGTGGGTTACCAAGGAAGAAAATTAGTGTATACATTTTTTATAAGGGAAACAAACACACAATTTTTCCTAGGAATGAATGAAATGCAAGGAACCCCAAATGGGTCCCACCAAGTGTGCCAAAATGTTTCACCTGTTTCTTAGATCATTTGTTTGAAGTGTTGATGAAACAAATAGGGTAATGATCATAGGAGGAATACCTGTTCAAATTTTGGTTGATGGGTTGTTGCACGTGTATGACTTCTGAATCCACAGCTGATTGTGATAGCTTCCTTTTGCTTAGGTGAAACTACCTGTAATGCAAAACAAGACCACTAGAAGGATTTAAACAATATGGACAGTGAACTACCTAGCGTATGCTAGATCTAGGAAGTGTGATACTTCCTAGATGGTTGCCAGTCCATTATTTTAAACAATTTAATGTTGTAAACAAAGTAAATCCTATTGTAATTTGAAATGATTTAGGTATCTCACTTAAAACACAATAAGAGATAGATCTAATCTAACAGTCTAAGCTAGAATAGAATCCAAAGGTCAAATCATTGGTTCTAGGTTTTAAAGGTTTGACAGAGGTCTTGGGTAGATCACAGGTGGATGAGGGTGAAATGAAATTTGGTGGGTAGGTCTCTGTTCTGGGCTGTATGGGTACAGATACAGAGATTGATGTCGGTTAAGGGTAACCGATGATGGTCAGGTGTAACCGGTGCCAGTTATTGTGGAAATATGGAAATTCCATAGAACAAGCTTTGTCTCTCCTTTGTGATTGCACAAAGCACTTTGGTTGGTCGAGATGAGGTATTGGGTGATTGGGGTAGGCTTTAGCGAGGTTTTTAATGGGTATATGGAGGTGGAAATGTTGGAGAAGGTCAATAGGTGGCTAGGTAAACAATAGATGATAAAATGACGATGAAATGAAATAAACCAGAAAAGTATGATGTTATACTTACTTGGATTCCGGTCCTAAATGTCTGTGAGTGAGGGATGAAGGTGCTGATGAGAGGTTTGAATGTTGCAAGTGATCACCAAATGAAGGAAAGCTTCTACATGGACTGCATGTACATTCCTCTTTGCTTGGTTAGATTAGATCATCATTGGGATGGTTGTGTAGGAAAAGATGTTTGATCTCCTTCCTTGCATGCGGATTCTCGCTGGAATTCACTCTTTGAAGATGTGTTATCTCTCTGAGATGTGTTAATGCTCTCCAACCTTCTACTTATTACTTCCAACTTCCAACCTTGAGAATAAGGTTGTTTTGGGGTTACAAGGGTAATCAAAAGTGGTTCTGGCTTAACTGGCGATGGTTAGGGGTAACCGGCGTCGGTCAAGGAAGGTTTTCCTAGGTTTACTAAACTAGGGAGATCCTCTTGATTTCCTCGTATCTCATGTTGTTAACCCGTGAATTAGACTAGGAGCTTCTTGTGAGCATGCGGGAATGTGGTTAGAGGGAATGTAGGCATTGATTTTTAGGGTTTGGGTAAGTCTTAGTTAGGTATGGTAACTTACTAAGAACAAATATTAGGTTTAGTTGGCTTGGTGAGGTGTCTAAGTGAACTATATGTGTGGATATTATTTAAAATAAGATATTTAAATAATAAATATAGTGCGGATAATGCATTATTTAATTTAATTAATTAAATTAATATTAGTAGGGTTAAAGGGGCCATGGCTAGGTGAATGTGATGAAGGGTGTTTATTCGTCGAGGGACCAAAGGAGAGTGTGACCTAATTTTAGTGTCTATAATGACACAACGTTCCATGTCCTTGACTTGGACCTTCCATACAACATGCTCCTAGGGCACCCATGGATCCATGCCATGCAAGCTATTCCATCAACTTTTCATCAATGCATCAAGTTATGTCATGAAGGGTAGGTGGTTACCATTTTGGGTGACCCAGAACCATTCACACATTGTAGGGCATTGCACAGTTTTTCTCGTTCAGCTTATGAATGTCCTTATGCGAATGTTGTTGTCCCTCTACAAACGAAGGCTATAAAAAAGGAATAGATTCAGATTCCCTCATGCCTTTCAATAAATATTTTCCCTCATTGGTCAACCCATTCACTTCATGGGAGGCAACATCAGCAAAATATGGCCCATATAAGCCATTCACTCTTGTGCAGGCTCTTTTGATATCAAACTTATCAGTATCCCCCAGGACAAGGGATAAGCCTTATTTTCAGTTCAACAGCACTTGTGAGAAAAGTCCTAAACCGTTGGAAAAATTTGTCCATAGTGGTATCCTATCTGAAGAGAAAATGTTAGAAGACCCTACCAGCAGAGTGCCAGAAGGCACCATGGCTTCATGCAATCAAGAACTTCAATACATCAAAGGACCCCACATGATGTCTTTCATGGGCTATAGTGGGTTTGGATGTGGCGTTAATGCACAAGGCCGGTTGGATCCTATCCCTATCCCTCATTTTAAAGCTGATAAACATGGCCTTGGAATAAGGCCCCATGACACTCTACCTTCTGAGAATGAAGCCACCTCTTCTGAACGTGAGGATGTTTCATCTCATTCTGATAGTGACGCAGATTCCCAATGTAGCCTTTACGAGGATATTGCCTCCACGAACCTATTCCTAGATTCTTCAGTCCTTACCTTATCCGAATCCATCCCCCTAGACAAATATCTAGTAGCCCTCGTATATCTTGAACTTATAGATTGGGATCAAAAACTTCACGTGCCCCTGGATTTCTTTGAAAATGATGAGGCATTTACAGAGTTCGTGGGACTTAGGGAGTTTATTCCAGCTGGAGACCACAAGAAAGGATTTAAGATTCAACTAGACACTTGTGCCTACTTTTGGGAACAAGAAAATATGTGTGGAAGGTTAAATAAGAAGGCTGTAAATAAAGGTACACCCAATTTTGATAAATCAAGCAAGAAGGATCAACGGAGATCCCATAGTGACAAACTCATAGAAAAACAGAACAAAGAGTCTAAAGATGAAGTGATTTATCCATTTAAATATGATCATGAGCTACCACTGGAAGTCGATCTTACTCTTCCCCCTAATCCTACATGGATGGAAGATGCTTCTAAAATGCTTGTTGAGGAAACAATCAACGTTAACATTGGCTCAAAGGAGAAACCTAGAATAATAAAGTTGGGAGCTTCACTCTTAGCTCAAGAACAAAAGACCTTTGTAGATCTCTTAAAAGAATACGTGGACATATTCGTGTGGAAATATACAGATATGCCTAGTTTATACCTAGAGCTAGTTTTGCACAACCTCGTTGTGCACCCAGATGCCAGACCAATCAAACAAAATTTGAGAAAGATGCATCCTAAGGTGTCACTCTTAATCAAAGAAGAATTAGAAAAAATTTTGGCTGCTGATTTCATTAAACCTATTGACTATTCAGAATGGATCTCTAACATAGTCCCAGTAAAAAAAAACCTATGGGCATAAGGATCTACACTGATTTCCGTGACATCAACAAAGCATGTCCAAAAGATGATTTTCCCCAACCTAACATTGACATGATAGTCGATTCAACAACTGGTTATGAAATTTTGTCCTTGATGGATGGTTTTTCAGGGTATAATCATATACAAAATATGGAAGAAGATCAGCATAAGACAACATTCATCACCCCTTGGGGAACGTTTTTATACAAAGTCATGCCCTTCGGGCTCAATAACGCTTGGGATACATATCAGTAGGCCATGACAGTTATTTTCCATGATATGAGAAGTGAAATCATGGAAGACTATGTTGATGACATCCTAGAAAAATCCAAGAGTATAAAAGAACACTCTAGAGTATTGAGGCATATTTTTCAGTGTCTATGAGACTATAAGGTTCAGTTGAACACTAAGAAATGTGTCTTCAGTGTTTTATTAGGAAAGATCCTAGGGTTAATTGTTTCACAAAGAGGGATTGAAGTGGACCCTGCAAAGGTTATGGCTATCACAAAAATACCACCACCTACCACTCTCAAGCAACTAAGGAGTCTACAATGGAAAATTTAGGTAATCCGTCACTTTATTTCACAACTGGCAGATAAATGCCATCCTTTTATCCATCTACTCAAGAAATATGTCACCTTCAATTGGGGACCTGACTGTCAGAAGGCCTTTGTGCTACTCAAATAGTACTTAGCCATCCCACCTCTCATCCCACCTACCCCAGGTAAACCTCTCCTCTTATACATTTCAGCTACCCAGTTTGCTATTGGAGCATTTCTTACCCAATATGACATAGCCCATAAAGAGAGAGTTGTTTATTATCTCAGCCACACCTTGATCACATATGAGTTGAATTATCCCCAAATAGAAAAGGCCTGCTTAGCGGCTGTCTTCACATTTCAAAATCTTCGCTCTTATCTCCTGAATAATAAAATGAAGCTCAAATCCAAGGTTGACCCTCTCAAGTACTTTTTATCCAAACCCACCCTCACAGGCCAAATGGCTAATTGGATCATTCTCTTGAGTGAATTTGATATCGAGTTTGTGAATCAAAAGTATTTAAAAGGAGAGGTACTAGCTGATCAGTTGGCAGAAGCTCCTCTCCTAGGAATGGAACCTTTATGATTAGATTTACCATATGCATCTATGATGTATATTGAGGAATCCGTAGAATGGCAGGTTCATTTTGATGGATATTTTACCTTCCATAGATCTAGAGTAGGAGTGGTGCTCATCACTCCAACAGGAAATGTCATCCCATGAGCATTCTGGCTAGGATTCGCATGCATAAATAACATCACAGAGTACAAAGAACTCATTTTTGGCCTCAAGCTAGCTATTACATGGAACATCAGACAACTGCGGGTCATTGGGGACTCTCAAATTATCATAAAGTAGGTTTATGATGAGTACAAGGTTAAAGATGAGAAGCTTATTCTGTATAAAAAAATGGTTGAAACTTTGAAGGAATATTTCACACAAGTCATATTTGAACAAAAACCAAGGTCGCATAATCGATATGTGGATGTTATGGCTATTATTGGGTCTCTCTTACAAATAGCACTTGAAGAAATCAATATGCCTTTCTTCGTGGAACATTTACAGGTACCTGCATATGATATGCTGGAATCATGTTTGGCATGTGAAGTTGTTGGTCCTTTATCCCCTTGGTATGACCCTATCTTCCAATACCTACAAGATGGAACTCTTCCACCTGACATCACCCATTCTGAAAAGAAAGCCCTTATTCGTCACATATCCTGTTATACCCTCCTAGGAGGCAACCTTTATCGTCGTGGCTATGATGGGAATCTGCTTCATTGTTTGGTTGTTGATGATTCTATCCACACAATTAAAGAAGTACATGGTGGTATTTGTGGAGCACATACTAGTGGCATGTTTTTAGCTAAAAAACTATTAAGCGTAGGCTATTATTGGCCTACCATGGAATCTTATTGTTGCAACTTCATAAATAAGTGTGAACTGTGCCAAAAAATTGGAAATTTAATACATGCGCCAGCACAAGCCTTACAGCCTATTGTAACGCCTTGGCCATTCTCTAAATGGGGCATGGATCTCATAGGGAAGCTCCATCCTTATTCATCAGATGGCCATACTCTCATCATCACTACCACCAAATACTTTACCAAATGGGTAGAGGTTGTCCCTCTTACCTATGTCACCGGTGTGCAGATTTCAAAATTCATCATGAACCATCTCATATGTCATTACAGGACCCCCTCAGCCATTGTCACTGATAATGGTAAATCCTTCAAAAACAAAACGGTTAAAACATTGTGTCAACACTTCCATATCCAACTTAAGTCGTCTACCCATTATTACCCTCAAGGTAATGGACAAGCAGAAGCCACCAATAAGACCCTTGTGCTGATTATGGAGAAAATAGTCAGTAAAACTGGTCGTAATTGGCATCTAGAGATACATCCCGCCCTTTGGGCCTATCATACCTCCATCTGCACTCCTACTAGTGTAATTCCATATTCACTTGTCTTTGGCACTGAAGCCATCATACCTTTAGAAGTGGAGCTTCCTTCCCTGAGAATATCTCTCAGAGATGATCTTGATAAATACGAGGACTACAGAGTTGCTTACCTTGCAGAGTTAGAGCTATTAGATGAAAATCATATTAGAGTGCTTAATCACCTAAAATTCTATTAGAACAAAGTGTCTAGAGGGTATAGAAAATGCATCATTCATCAGGAATTTGATGTAGGAGATCTAGTTCTCAAAGAAAATTATAAGAACACCGTCAAAAACAGAGAAAAGAAAGGAAAGTTCGAGGCTAACTAGTTAGGTCCTTATGTTGTAATTACAAAATATGGATCAAGGGCCTACAATCTTGCATATTCAGACAGTGAAGAGATTCCAGAACCAATGAAAATCATGCACTTGAAGCGGTTCTACGCTTAGGCATGACAAGAATATCAAATAAGAACTAAAAAAATAAAGAAAAAACAAGCAAAAAATGAAAAAAATTGAAAATAGTAAAGAAAAAGCAGGTCATCCTCATGTTAAAACCATGCAATTGTGGTGCAGTGGGTAGATCTTTGAGTGAAAACAAGTTTTTGGCACTTAAGGAAAATTCACCAGATGCAAGTTACTCTTACGGTAGGACAGGTAATCGTCACCACTTTCTAGGTATGACCTTCCTTTGCTAAGTCTAAGAACCCTACTAGGGCCTCCTTTTTCCGTATAATGATCTGGTTTGTTTGCTCTTATATCTTCATGGAGGACATCACCTTTGTATACTCCCATCTAACACTGAGCAAGAAAGTACTGTTACCACGTTCTCACACATACACGTGTGGCATTCTGCCTTTTGTATATTCCCACATCACGCTGGGGACATCCATGCTTCTTTGTTCTTGTACATTTCTTTCAAAACATGACCTTGGAAAATACAAAAACATTTGGAAAATGATACACAAAAATCTAAACATCTGGAAAATTTCCCTTTTTAGGGATAAGGCTACATTCATTTCACAACGTTATCCTAGGGACACCTAGACAACAATGAAAAAACGTAGCTGCAAAAACTTATCTTTTTTAGGTAAACCCAAAAACATTAGAAAATATATGTCAATGTTGTCCCGAAAAAACAAGGTAATGTTTTAATTGCTTTAGTTGTTGGTTTTTATAGTTTTGATGTACTTAGTCTGTTGGTTTGTTTGTTCTTTGAATAGGTTCATTTGCTTACATTATATTGGATCTTATATGATTTATTTGTGTATGAAATCATGTGAAAAATTGTTGTAGGCTTCTTTAATTTGTTATGTGCATATAATAAAGTTCATTTTACTTGCTTAGATTAGATCCCATTTTAATCTCTTGTTAAATTTTGCATGTGTTTGTTTAGTTGTAGTTTTTTTGTGTTGTTTGTATGTGTATATATTTTTAGTTTTGTTAAAACTTTTGCTTGTGTTTTTTGCACAATTGTTTGTTATCACATCTATCATCTATCATTTCATCACATTTCTAACATCATTCACTACATCATATATATAAAAAAATACTAAGTATCACATCATGCATGTATGCCATGCTAATCATCACATATCGTATCATCAATGGGGGCAAGAGGGGTTGCGCATAATAAAAAATCTAGCCCCCCCAAACCAATATCATCTAGTATCATCCCAAGGTACTAGAATAAAAAATCAGAAACAACTCATAAATCCAAAAACATGTGGTGATATCTACAGATACATCATTAATATGAAAGCATAGAAATATACACATTATCTAAATCTAAGGTATGTCACATACATAAAAGAAAGGGAAATCATACATCATAAATACATCATAATATGATACATCAAAATGTCCATATATACATGTATAATTGTCCAGGGTCAACACTCAAAAATGATACATCATCAATATAATATAGCCATCTAAAAGGGGCATACATAAAAAAGAATCAATCCTTCATCATGAAGGTGTCATCAAAATAATGATATACACAGTTATACATCAAAATCAGGCCTTCATATGAGGCTATGCATATAAGATATATGTACAAAAAGGAAAGAATATAGAGCTCAACCATAGCTCTCATTCTCATTGGGGCTCCCGGGTCCATGACCTAGTCATCGGAAGGAGTGATGGATATGACAAGACCTACACCAAAGGTACTACCCTGCCGTCTATTGGGTTGCTGTCTAGTTGACTTCCCTGGTATGGGCTACCTAACTGATCTCACTGAATTTCCTGATCTCCACGATCTGGAACATTTCACACTCACATATGACTACTGGAATGATAACACTCACTGATCTACCAGAACTACCCTGAAGTAGGTAGTCCTATAATACAAAGCCTCACCACTGGATCTCATATGCATCCTGTATCAAATCCACATCTCCAGAAGCGAGAGATACCTATAGGGCAGCATCTTGCTGAGCTGTCACCCTGCCAATATCGGATTAGGCCTGTCTCAAGGCCACGAACGTCTCGATATTTTTCTGTGGTAATAGCTTGCACCTGGGCCCATTGCCTGATCCCTCTGTGTCAAGTAGCCCTAGGCCTATGTCTGGATCTGATCCCTATGGGCCACAACCATATGTACCTGAGTCTGTGACTGGTGTAGGAGGCTCAATATCGTGATCCCCATGTGCGGCCATCTCCCATATTTGACTCTGGCCATGGAACACTATCAATGCCCTGGGTGGCATGTGCCCTAGCCTGATCCTTCTCCGCTATCAAAACCTGCACCTGGGCATGTGCCTGATCTCACTTTGCTATGATGGCCTGTACCATTGCCCTAGCTACGTCTCTCTCCCCCACCCACCTATAATTTTATGGCAATAGCTTCCTGTAAACTACTGCTGAAGAGCAACCCGCTACCCACCAGCACTGTTACTCTCTGGGATGTCAAACGGTGGACCCTGCTCTGGAAGTTACTTGCTGGAGAGGGGTGTATATCCCCATTGGAATGCCTACTAGAGGGAAAATATATGTCCACTATCCTGTCATACCTATCTCAGCCTAGGCCTAGGGCCCTGTATCTGTGGTTGCTATGGTATGGGACCCATGTCTCCTTCCTCTGACATACTAGTGTGCACATTAGGCCCACCCTCATCATCATCATCATCATCATCATCATCATTGTTAGCACCACTCAATGGCTCCACCCCTCATCACCACTAGGAGGCCCTACTGGAGGAGGTCTCACACCAGACGTTATACGCCACTATAGATACAGTCAAACAGGGCATGGAAGTACACCGTGATACCAGGGCTCGTACTCAGGAGTGGTGTCGGGATCTCTGATCTGTTCTCAATGGCACCCAGATAACAGGTGTCCACCTATTGAGAAACTGGTTAGAGCTCTGTCGCGGGTGATCTGTGGGCCCATATAAAAATTCTCTTGGGCTCTACGAGAATAGAATCTATCTATGGCCCAGGAACATCCTAGGTAATGTTGAACAACCTCTACCACTGATCCACTCTGTATATCTCTCACATATAGTTACGGTTGCCTAGAATGAAATGCTCTATGGTGGCGGGGTACTGAGCTCTAAGCCATCCTCGGGCCACTGGAAATGTCTATAAGGCCTCCAAACTATGGAATCCCCGCCTCATCTCATCCATCTCACGTCGATAATGATATACAACCCCCATTTTGGGTCACACATCGTCCCCTACTGGGACCCAAACCCATCATCGATGGCTCATTAGGAGCCCGATACTCTCAGCACACCTAAAGGTGGTGACCAATGGTGATATGATCCCATGCCCAAATCTTCAGCAGATGAGTAGGTCCTATAATCTTTTGACAATAGTAAGTAATCAAATGAAGGTCCCAGTATATATGTGCTAATATACACTGACCTCAGATAGTAGGTATTTCGCTTCACCAAACCAAGAATCACTCCCAGGAGTCCAAGCAGAAATGAAGTGCTAGTCTTGTCAGGGAGTAAAACTCTAGTGGTAAAGGCCATCATGTATACCGCTACGTGGTCTAACTCTGAATCATCTATACATCGGGATAATCTAATGGACAACCCGCGCTCCGTGGTATAGTAGGGAACAGCTAAATAAATGTATAATATGTCACATGAATATCGGTCCAACGACTCATAGTCTGGATGAGTTGGCCTTGAATGGGGACCTGCATGATGCATCACACATCCTATAGAGTAATGGTAATCTCCCTGGTCAGGAGCTAGAAACACTGTCTCTCGCTATGCCATCACTCTGCTATGGCTGTCAAGAGGCCATGGTCTAATGTAATCTGTGACAACTCGGTCACATGGGACAATCCTGTCACATATAAAAGGCTCTCCAGAGTCACTCTATCATCATCATCAAACTGCGCCTCTATAATAACTAGCCGACCGTAAGTGCTTGCGAGTCTGCAGAACGGGTAGTATACGCTGCAAATATCAACACAAGTGTTAGGCATGAACTTACTTCTATCTATTTTTCTAAGGAAAAATGCTTCTTCAAGAAATCACCTAACTTACTAATTATACTTTTCTTCTGAACTAATCTAGTCTTTATTCTTCTATACTTGGCTATTTTTTAGCAAATTCGTCTTTCCCCCCTTCATTCTAGCACCTATGCACCTCCTTTGGCACCTACGCACCCTTACCAACGCATATCGCGCCATATATTTTTTTTGTCTCTTTGGCACAGGGGCCACACAGAATGCCTACGTGCCCAGTATGACACCTATGCATCTGCCTTAACGCGCACATGTGCATGTGACCGTTCTAGCCTAGCCACGCATAAACACCCCACCACCACTAATTTTCTTCCTAATGGGTATGCATGTGCGTATCCACCTCTTCCTATGGGTACACGTGCGCATGTACCTGCTTCTTCCATACTGGTGGCATGTGTGTGCATCCCTTTCCCCTCGTGAATGGATGTGGCATGCACTTCCATGTCCATTTTGACACATATGCGTGTACGTACCCGTCAATCCGACGCATACGCCCATGCGCATGCGTCAAAAAGGTCATACCTACCCTAGAAAATCCTTAAAAATGTAATAAATGCATAATTAATGGGAGGGATAGGCCACTCATGTAAGGTCCATCCGCTGGGTCCTGCATGAACTCTCAGATGTGATCCACATGTCTCATCCTCCTCGGTATTCTTGTCTATCTCACTCTAGAGCTATTGCTCTTGCTCACAGTAAAAATTTACAAGAAATATGGTAAAAATAAATTGGTCCTGATTATTTTACTGACCCCGGGTGGGTATATTAACCCATTCGCGATGCCCCTGGGGCATGTTTTCTCCGCCGTGATCATTCTAACGCCCTTATATCTATTGTGATAATTATTTTGTATTAAAATAATTATTTTTACTATTTTTTCCACGCTTGGGGCACTTTGTGCCACCCCACGGTTGTTTTCTCTATCACACTGAAATAATTTAAGCATCTTTAAGGCACCTTTTCTCGCCTCTTCCTCTATTTTTTCATCTATTTTCCCCCCGTCGGGGTAATTATTTATTCATTTATTTTCAATGAATTCTTCCTAACTTGTCTTTCTTCTTGTGGGCATATATCCCTGGCTCTCTGGCCACCTCACCTTCCCATTACTGCCTTCATGTGTACTTTGAGAAGATATTTTATCTTTTGAAATTCTTCTGACCGATCAAAAACCTAAAAAATAAAAAATTCAGAAAAATATTTAAAAAACAACAAAAACATTGAGATTCCTCAGAAATGGCTTTAAAATTGGTTTAAAACCGATCATCTACGGCTGAAATATGTGTCTATTGCATGACACTCATCCCAGATCTTTCTAATGTTTTCAAAAAAAATGAAACAACGACTCACACATCACCAAAATCTTCAATCACCTACACAAGCTATGTTGCTTACTTTGTCTGTTACTCTGGGGCACTATCAGTTGCCTGGTACTATTTTCGTTGTGCACATTGACTTTTTCGCGGGACCTAAGTGTCCTCTGTCTTTCCCCTTGCATAATACACCTTTCTTGGGGCATCATTCCTCACCCTTGTCGTTTATCAAAACATTTGAGACTTCATCTCGATAACAAAATATTTGTACAACTATCTTAAAACATGTTGTTTGGTTTAAGTGTGTGTGATTGTACTTATTTCCCTGTTAGGTGATTTTGTTTATTTCTCGTATTGCATTGTATTCATGTATGTTGCATGGAGTTGGCTAGTTTTTAGCATAGGAAGGTTGTTTGTATCTTGGCTTTTCATGTCATTTTATGCTTCCCTCAACACGTTCACATTTTAATAAGGACCCATGAGGAGGATTATAAGCATTATGATGATTAATTATTGTTAGTAATTGATTTGCGAATAGATCAATATCTCTTTTTTCTAAGTTTCTCGTCTTCTCTATCCACTTCTCTCTTTGTTGTTTTATTTTTTGATCATCGATCGAGTTTCTTCATCACCCCATTGACACTCGAGGGGGGCATTCGTCATCCTTCATCCTATTAAGTTTTCTTCTACCCCTTCAAAAAAAATTCTACTTGTTTGCGTTTGTCTACTTTCTTTGAAGTGACGTAGCTTACATCACCTCAAACATGGGGAAAATATAGAAACTTGTAGTTTGATCAATACACTATTATTTCTAATAGTGCACTAACTATTATTCCCTTTGCAAATTGACAGAACACCGCCAATTAAACCTATCTAACCTCCCTTCTCATGACATATTTTTGGTCGTTTTTCCTCTTAATAAACCACTTAAACAGGCTGTTATAGCCTCATTCAAACTACATTGGCTTTTTATTCTCTTCTAGCTTGCTTCTATTAGCTCCCTGGAATATCAATCCAATTCATTGGATTGATTAAGCCCTTTAGAAACCCTTCCAGAACCCTAATTACTTTCTAAGAGAGATTAATTAGTCTAACCTAGGTTAATTACCCTAAACATAGTCAAATCACACTTTGACTTGCTAAAAGTGCTTTTTGGACTTTAGCATTTGTCCCACATGCACCCAAATCTCCCATTTTCCCCTAAACCAAAAACTATAAATAGGGTTATACCCCTTCGCTCTTTTCCTAAGAATTCTCTCTTCTTCCTAGCATAGATTATAGTATTTTTTTTTAGGCTTTAGATTGTATTTCATCTTCTTCTATTGATCTAATTGCATTTGATTTTGTATTTCATAGCACTAATATAGAGTAAAAGTGAAGATCCATTCCATTAATGGGGATATCCCTTTCTCTTAAGCACACAACTAAAGGCTCATATCCTCTTAGGTTCATTATTTCAAGCTTTTAAAGAATAGAGGTTAATTTCATTTGTTTTAGTTTTCATGTTTAATTCAAATTAATGTATGCAAAGAAGAAAACCTTGTTCATTTCTTATCACATGGGCTATTGATCAGATTGTTAAAATCCTTTGGGGTTTCTTTAGAGATTTTTACCCCAAATCCATGGCTTTTACAACTTTTCATTGAAACACAGTTATATTATGGATGTTGTTCGGACATGTGATATTTGAATATTGTGAGTAGACCTAGAAATGGAAATTATTTGATGATGATATAATTGTTGAGTAAAATTGCAAATGATCTTGTTGGTTGCTTGGATGTTGTTGTGATTCATATATCTAGATGATTTTGGAATTTTAATTATAATTATTTTGGATGTTCTGATATGGCCACGAGACCGAAGGAGGTATTTATGTTTTGCAGGTTAAAATATCACAACAAACATCGGGGGGATTGGAGACCAACCACATTGGAATTCTAGATGAATTCAACAAGGTCACCATGGCAACTTGTATTGTTTGTGTGTGGTTGTTTTGTTAGGGGTTCCCATGGGGGGGATCACCTTTAAATGTGACCAAGGGGTTATGTGTATTTATTTATTGGTTCCTTTCATTTATGTTTGCATGTGTTTATTTTGTGGTGCATTGACCCTTTCATTATTTATTAAATGATGTGTAATATTGTGAGTAATCATGTTGTTAAGTTAATTAATTAAAATCATTGATAGGGCTATCAAGTAACGGGGTTGCTGTGATGCTAATTAATACTGCTTTTTGGCGGAGTTTTTATGGTTTCTATGACTTTTTGATTAATTGTACGTATTGGATCCTTTCTTCAATAATTGTCATATTTGAGCCCTCTTTGTTGGCAGTAGTTTTGATGTGTAAGTCCCTTCAAAACTATTTGATGTGTAAGTTAAAGATTTTTTGGTCCTGAATTAAAGTGTTGTGAGAGATGTGTAAGTGATGTGTAAGTTAACGTTTGAGTGTGAAACACTCCACCTTCTTGGAAATTCGAATTTGGTCCTTGGAGGCTGATTTTGGAGGCTTGTGGGACAAGTTAAACTTGTCCCACACCTCTTAAATTTATTTACCAACCATACCTATGGTTGGAGAGTTGAATTTAGACTTTTATAATGCTTTTTGAGAAGACAAATTGTAAGTTTTTATTGCACTTTTCTTACATGGTTTAATTTCAGTCCTTTGGGGTGTGGGTTGGATTTGAGTATGTAAGTAAATTGTCATATTATTCACCCACCTTTTTTATTATGCATTGGAGAATGAAGTTGACTTTTGGGGTTGGGGTTGAGGATGTGTGATGTGGCATCCTACATGGATCCACCTCATCCTCTTCTTTTCCCTCTTCTATAAAATTCGAATTGCTTGCCTTGTTTTGGGTTGCTTCACTTTTGGAAACTCTTTGGGGGTGAATTATTTGTTGTTTTGGAGCTCTTTCTTGCAGAATTTTTTAAAAAGATTGTGGCATGCTTTGTGCTTGGCGGATTTGGATTGCTTGCATTGGGATAAAGCTTGTTGTTTTGGAACTTGGAACAACTCCATCATGGAGAGGTAGGAGCTTGGCTCTTGTAATGCTTCTCTTATTGTTTATGAAATTGTTATTGTTGTGAATGTTTTGGTATGTTTGTGGGATGTTGGGTAGATGGCCTAGGTATGGTGTAGGAGAAGACTTAAGGGGTTCATTTTGTGGGAGGCACAAGTGTTTTGGGGAGGTATAAGTGTGGAGGGCATTGGGATTTGGGTTCCACCTTACAAATAAATAGCTTGCATTTCTTTACTCGTTATGGGGTGCCATAAGAGGTTGGGGAGGCATAAGGAAATGTGAGGAATAAGGGGTACTTGGGGGAGGCATAAGGGCATGTTAGAGATTTGATATACTATGTTTTGGCTGTTTGAAATCAGGTGGTGATACCCATTTCCCCTTTGGGAGGCATAAGTAGCATCTCCCATAGTTTTCTTGCTCCTTTGGCTTGCTGGATGAAGCCTTAGTGTTGTTTGTCATGCTTTAAAGTAGTTGCAAACTACATTCTGTTTGGACTGTGTTTTAAATGTGAAATTTGCATGTGTGTTTGTGGAAGCCTGTTGTTGCCATGAGTTGAATCACATCTTCCATTGCTTTGTGGTTGGGGCTCGGGGGCCAATGAAGAAGGATGACTTCTCCTTTTCATTGGATATCTTGGTTGGGTGGAGAGCATTTTCTTTCCCCTACTCTTGTTGTGGTCAAAATTGGAAGAATGATAAATCTACATGTTGTTGTTCTAGAGCAAAGGAAAATGAAATAAAACAGTTGACAGTCCCTTGTTGAGATAAATCTTATTGTAACCTTCCTTTCCCACTTGAAGTGGATGAACTTGTATATATGTTTTGTAATGGAAATATGTTGTATTGAATATGAAAGTTTTAAGATTGAAATGTGAAAGAGATATACTCCATTTCTTTGTAAATTCTTTTGAAATTGCAAAGAATTGTATTCTGTATGATGAATTTGAATAATGAAAGAAGAAGTTGTAAATTGTCTTTTGGAAATCAATAAATGATTGTATTACCTTTCTCAAATTGCATTGTGGTATTGAATCTACATCATTTAAATGTATTGAAGAAATATCTGTTTGAAAGGAAGAAATGTTGTGTGAGGAAAACACATGTGAGCTTTTGAAATCTTTTGAAAGGTGTTAAATTTGAAATCAGAATTACATTTTGGTTTTGAATAAGTTTGATTTGAATCAACTAAATGTATTAGATTGGAATTGGAACGTATTATAATACTTGGAAGTAGAAAATGGCAAATAGACCCTTTAAAACTTGATCTCTGTTTTGTATTTTTTTTTTTAACAAATCTGAAAAATACTTATCCAAAAATGCACAGTTACCGAATCTGCAACAATGAAATAACAAATTAAATGATTACTTTGAAGTAGGATTCCCTAAATGAATTCAATTGGACAAAAACACTTAAGGAATTTCTTAGAAAACTTAGCAAAATCAGGCTCAAACCGTTTGCTGTCAAAGTTGTAAATTTTTCAAATTAGAGCTCAATAAAACAAACTTACCCTCCAAATCCATCCTAAATCCATCCTAAATCCAAGAACAATTACCCATGCCTATTTGACTTGTTGAGAGAGAAAGAAGATCAAATTGAGTAAAATTTTATAAGTCCAAAAAATTTTCAGTTTGCCTTTTTAAAGCCTACATATTGTTTTCATGAAATTTACCCCTTAAACATTATCAAAATGAAAGGATTAATGATTGATTATTGTGCAAAGAGGACGTCGAGAGATTTCTAGAAAGCCCTTGTTTTCTGAAAAAATGAGTTCCCAATCAAAATTTATGGCCTTCATGAAGTTTCCCTTCATTTGGCTTTAAAAATAATTCTAACTGTCAAAAAAAAAAAACTTAGCGATTCGGAAAATTTTGGAAAATTTTATAAGTTTTCTCTGAGGCCCTGCTGGCCTGCAACCAATCAGGTTCTGCCATGTGGTATTATAGGGCATCGGTGGAGGAGCAGATCCCTTAAACAAAAAACTTAGCGCTTCAAAAAAAAAATTCTTTGGGAAAATTTTTCTAAGTTCTCCCGTATGGCCCACCGACCCGCAACCAATGGATGGTTGACACGTCGTGCCTTGGCATTAGCAGGGGTATGGATCATTTTTATCCTCTTAGCACTTTTTAGAAAAAAATGATAAAAGTCTAAAAATTCTCCCTGGTGGCCTGACTTTCCTGCGTTGAGTTGGGGAAAGGTGCCTACATGTGTCCTTTCGGGCTCACAGGCGCGCCCCGAGCAGGCAAATATCCCATGCTTTTGTCCCAAAAATGCCTGGAAATAATTTTCCTCCCCAGCCCCATTGAACCGACTCCTCCTCCTGGAAATTTTTCTCCCCGTGGCCTGCAAACCCGCCCCTAGCGAAAAATTTTCTCCCCGCGACCCGCAGACTCGCCCATGGGGAAAATTTTCTCCCCACGGCCCGCAGACCCGCCCCTGGAGAAAATTTTCTCCCCGTGAATCCTGCAGACCTGCCCATCGGGGAAACGTTTCTCCCCTAGGCCCGCAGACCCACTCTTGGGAATATTTTCCTCCCAAGGTCCGTCGAGCCCATAACTTGAGAAATATGAGGAGTTAGGGAGGAATTCTTTATATGATCGAGAAAGGTGAGGAAATTTACTGTCTAATGGGAAAGTTTTGCTGGGAAGTTTTGAGTGTGCTAATTTTGAGAAAAATCAATTTGAATCTTTTAAGCTTGTTTAGAGAGTGGTATAGTGAGAAATTACCCTCTTAACCTAATTGATTAATCCAACCCTAAATTCGGACCTTGTGACCTTTTATAATTGTTGTATTAACAAAACTATAAGATATTATTTTTGTTTGGGCCTTGAAAACTTGCTTGCGATCAACTATTGTCTTGTAACCTGGTTGTAGACTCTTTTAAAACAACACAAAAAAATTATTTCATAATTTTCCCAACCAATCTTAGGTTATTATTGGGTCTCAAGTTGGTTATTTTAGCGGGAGTCACACATAATATAGGATTTCTCAATTGTGAAGTACATTATCAAAGCATCATATAATCATACATCATCTCAAATGCTCAAGAATGACAAAGGTTGCAGTCTCTTACATGATCATTTCATTACAGAAGGGGGGGGGGGGTTTGCATATTTTTCTACTTTTGGAAACAAAAGGTATATAACTTAATAAGAAATTGTGAGGCATACATTGTACTGAAATTATTTCTTCCAGAGATAAATGTATGAACAAAAAAAAATACTTTAGGTGGAGATCTATCTAGGAACAGACCCCTTACCAAATTCTGTTGGTCGTAGTTCCAACTTAGAATACTATAGGTGTAAGTATCCATTAAAGACTATACAAAATGAATGATTGAGCTAAGTATTCCTATCTTTACCACCTGTTCTTCAAAAGAAACAAACTCTGGAGTGAATCAAAAGCTTCAAAATTCTTAGAAATGGATTAAGGCTATAACAGAAACCCTTCAGAAACCTAGAGTTTCAACTCAAGTCCAGGAAGCCTTTAATTACCCTCTACAACATGGTTAACTAGTCTTAACACATGAGTCATTCTGATACATACAACATGAAGGTCATATCATAGAGACCTTCAAGACTTAATAATAATGGTGACCTATTTGGACTTTAGAAACTGCTCACATTCCATGGCCAAAACAACATTTTCAAAACCATTTTATTAGGATCAACATTTGGGTATCAAACTATCATTATTTTTAAACACAAAAACCTCATTTGATAAATCGAGCATTCTCTATTACAACATAGAACAAAATAGTAAGTATTTTCCAAAACTTGTAGATCAAGTCAAAGAACACATGAAAATGCATATTCTATAAGCTTCGAACATATGAGCAATGGTGGCCATTTGCAATGTTTGTAGAAAATAACATACAAATACCCACATAACAAGGGAAGATCCAAAAATGGCCTCGAATAGATTAATGGGGAGTTATGTTCTGAGAAAACAGTGCAAAGTAAGCTAAATACAAATGAAAAAATTAGGTTCATTCATGCACAAACGTTACATAGAGGTATAGCTTCATTTTTGCACATAGATTTCTTGAAATAGAACAAAAAATAATTAGCTACATTCAAAGAACGAATACCTTGCATAAAATATCTTATCAAGCTTAGTACAAATCGGTCTAAGTATTTCTTAAAAGTCCCTTCATAGGGTTTTTATTAGAAATTCTTACATCCATTCCATGAGTTTCAATACAACTCTTCATAGATACAGTCTAGGAAAATGCCTTCAAGATTTCAACAGACCGTGAAATATTTTCACAACATCCCTCTGGAACTAAGAATTCGAGGAACGGATACAAGACTTACCTAGTTAAGTCGAGCTCCTTTAAACCATCGAAGACGATCAAATTGCAAGAGGATAAGTGATGAGCACCGAGAATCACTTTTAGGCTTGAAAGTCCATGGTCAAGCATAGAAAATCTAAGAAATACTCAATTTTTGGAGTTAACTACAGTTAAAAATCCAAAGGAAATATTCAATGGATTACAGACCTTTCCACATAGCCAGAGCTTACCCTTATTGCTTCATGGTGGCTGAGCCAAGTCGACATATTAAAGATTACCAGTTTCAAAATGCCTAGTTCATGGCGGCCACAAAGATGACCCTCAAAGAAAACATAGTGAGCTCAAAAGGTTGACAACCTCTCCAATACCAATTTAAAACTCATGCAAAAAACGTTTTCACAAAATCCTTGGAATGATGCTTGAGATACCTAAATGATATTGGGTGGCCAAGACTGAAAAAATGGTCAGGGCTTTGCTAGCTCATCCAGGAAATCATATTTAGTGTCAAAATTAAAAATGTATTTGCTACCCCTTTTCAGAAAGGGAAGATACTTCTCCAAACTTGTAGGATAGGCTTTGTTTAACTAACTTTCAACATGAGTTACACTAGGAGTATGTGTCTCCACAACAAAAAATTCTAGCAATTGACAAGTGTTTGATTTTTCACACACATGCCATCATGGGTCAAGCCCTTGGGGTGAGGGGTCCCCTGTATGAAATAAACATCATGCCTTTGTACTATAGGTCTTATTCTACATTGAAAATCAAGAGCTACCAAGGCCGAATGCCCTTCATTAGTCACGATAGAGGCCCATAGTTTCCTACTAATAGTTGCTAATGCCACATAATGATAACAAATACGTAGGAACTAAATGATTATTTTCGAGGCCATAGTCTATTTCTATGTTAGGCTTTAGGTTTAACAGGTTCTCAACTGTTCAATTATATGCCATGGTGAAAGCGGTCGAAGCATGAAGTGTCAGACTATCTTTATTAGCACAATGTCCATGCCAAATATGATCCTTCTATTTGCTATTGATCACCTGCATTTAGCAAGTAGGGGTCCCCGAATGATTTTCAAAATTGTTGCATGTCCATTGGTGGACTTGCCCAGACAAAGACAAATTATTCTATTTCTTCGTGTGATCAGGAAGAAATCCAATGGAAAGATCCATAATTTTAGCGCACATTTCAGATCCAGAGAACAGATGACATGCGGGCTCTACAATGGAATGGTAGGGCTGGGGAAGACATAAAAATATGCTTTGCATGTTGTTATCCAAATAACTCTCCCAACTATATGAAACGATGAAAGGTTTACTTTCACTCTTGCTCTGATGCTTTACATTTTAGGTTGCGCAGCCCGCAAGATTGGCTCACTATGGCACCGTTTCAGAGGTTATAGTTCTTCCACGCACTCCCCATGCCATGCAATTATTTTTCACACCCCTCTGCAAATGCCTTCCAAATTGGCTCAAAAGTTTTGTGTAGACTCAAATGTCGCTCGACCTCTTTCCTTTCATGTCGTCGTGCGCCCTTCCTTAGGATAGACATTCGCACCCTTCTTCCATACTCTCCTTTCAAACAAGTGGATGATCCCACGTGTCCCATTTCCCCCCAATTTCAACATCTTCCTCCCAAGGCGTGGACTCAATTTATGCTCCAAGCCTTCCATTTGGCCAAGGGTCCATCTAGCAGGTCAATGTTCAAAATCGAGGCCCGAATCAGCTAAGTATGAAGATTATAGGCTAGCGAAAACCTGCCATGTGTCTCTAACGGCGCAACTTCAAAGGTAAAATTCAAAGCGCAGTTTTCAAAAAAGCACGTAGGCTCACCAAGTGGTCCCAGAGTCCAAGAAAGGGATAGCAGTCGACTGGTTGAAAAGTCGAAGTAGAGGTAGGCCAGCGGAAGCCTCCACGTGTTCAGCTCAATGACGCAACTTCAAAGGTAAAATCCAAAGCGTAGTCTCCAAACAAGCGCGATGCCTCCATGTGTCTAGGGTCTTAGACATAGTTGGCTCCGCCATAGGTAGGAGATACTTAGCCAAAACATGAAGAAGATTAGAACAAGGCCCACATGGACGATGCCAAGTATCTCATCCTGACGTAAATTCAAGAGTGATAAGGAGAGGAGTCGAAATCTCCAAGATGCGTGGGACTACCACGTGGATCTTGAACAAATAGACTCTTTTAAATATTATGGCACGCCCTCTGTTAAATGCCTAGATGTGACTTTCAGATGCCCATATCTTTTGATTGGGAACTTGGATTTGAGTGGGAGAGGAATTTTTTGAAATCATCTCGACGTCTACTTCTCACCTACCACCATTAATGAAAAATGATAAATATCATTCTTGCCAGGATTTGAGTGTCTGTCAATGGGAAAACTTCTCACCGACCACATTAATGACAGTATGGGCAATATTCTTCATGCTCAACAAGGAATAACACATGGATTTGATCCATGGGTCTTCTTCCTTAGTATGCCAAATAGACATAGGGAGCCAAAATTGGTAGGTTATAGGCGGATTTGAAAGGGGGCATTGATTGATGGTGGTTGAGATTTTAAAGCAGAATTCAATACTTATTTGGGGGTGGTTGAAGCAGGATTCAAATTCTTCTCTCCTTTCCCTCTCATTCTTCATATATATTGTAAGGAAGGAGCATTTTTTCAAAAGGTGTTGGTCATCTGTTTCTCCTCCTTTCCCCCCTCTCTCTTTCTTCCTCTAGGGTCGAATGTGGAGTGTAAGGCTCCTTCTCATTGCTTTGTAATGGCATGTTTTCTTGCCTCTTTCCCACTGATGATGTACTATGTGCAACATTCATAGAGAACTAAAATCTATGTTTCGTGATGAATTTTATCCATCCTTTGCCTTATTTTATTGTATCTTCTTGCCTCTCATCATTGCAGGGAATACTGTGCATACTCTAATGTTTGTTGCAGGTTCTCAGAGCTATGCCTAATGGGTTTTGAAGTGGTGTTCAGTTTGAAATCTATCTATGATCCGTATTGCATTCTATCCACCCTCTCCTTTTCTCACCTCTCTCCACTTCAGGCAGTCAGGTTTGTGATCCAACCACTTCCTTTTTGGTGTATCACCACTTAGTGTAGGCTCTTTCACCCTCTCTCTCTCTCCTTGTCCCCTTGGAATGGTTGGATTATGATAGAATAGGTTCTGCCTGCCCTGGAGTAGCTTGTGGCAGGTAGATTAGGAAGCAAGAACCGGCTTTCTCTGGAGGTCCATCCCAAGTTTTGCAAGTCCCACAGCTTGAGAGATGGGTCCCATGTTGTGCAATCACACCGAATTCCCCACTTCACACTTGGGCCATTCAGGGGTGATGTGATCTACACTAACAATACCCACTTACAATTTCAACATTTCCTCTATAACTAATAGATGTATCTTCCATGCTCTAACATGTCATGAACAATATGTTAGAATTTGAAAATAATTATGAAATATGTTATGAATTTTTAGGTGAATCTACAATCCACCCAAAAGAAAAAAATTCATCATTTACGGAAACTTTTCCAAATATAGAAAATAAGGTTTTACATGTAAAATGAACCAAGTAGATCCATATATGTCATTTAATGGTCACACATATTGATTCGTATTTGATCAATGAGTATAATGGTAGCTTAATACATTGCGTGCTTATCATTCGGTTGGTTCAGTTCGTTGGTAACCAACTGGTCTAACCGTATTTTTCCGTGTATATATACGACAGATTTTACCATGTATATATTCTTGCTCAATGCGTGGAAGCATGGTGAAGACTGTGAGCAAACAACAATCCCTGGTAAAGGAGGACTCGGCGCAGGAGGTTGACATCTTGTTTATGCATGGAATAAGTTTGACATAGGAACTTCTATGGAAAGACTTGTTCTTGCTAGGAATTCATGTCACTAGAAACATGATATTGGCGTTGTTTAAGCATGGAGTTGAAATTTCTTGCGTTATGAAGTTGTTGTTCCCTGTTGTGCCATGTAATTGTTTCTTGACGTGACAAGTCAACCAACGTGGAGTTTTGGTGCATTGTGAGTGTCATTCGTAAGACCATTGTTTGGTGCTAGAAGTAGACCAAGGATGATAGACTATTTCATTTTTGCATGTTAAGACCAGGCAGTGACGTGAGTGTGTTGCAAAAACTGCTAGTACAGACCTGAATAAATTCTGAATTCCCTTCTCATGGAGCACAACCTTGAAGAAAGAAAGCGTGACTTACGTACAAAATATCACCATTGCTCGAGTATGAGATGATATACGCCATGTCCCCTCTTGAAAGGACCAAATTATGTTTCGTGGAGAATGGATATGTGCACAATTCTCCAATTTGAGGAGCTATGGAGAATCATCACTGACAAAACAATTTGTCCCATTGGTGTAGATGAGCATACAAAGTATGACAAGGCCAATGCAAAAGCCTTGTTGTCAATCACACTCAACATCTCTGATGAGGTTCAGCCACATGTATGGGATGCGAGGACTTCAAAGGTGATGGGATGTTTTATCCACAATCTACAAGATGAAGAACCAGAAAAAGATCCTCCATCTCTAGTCAAAGATTCATACACTCAGTATAAAATATGATGATAAAATAGAGGAGTTCTTGTGTCGTGTGGCAGAACTATGAGTGGAGCTTATAGCACTTGGAGAGAAGGTAGAGGACTAGATGTTGGTCCCTATCACATTTAGAGCTCTTCTTTCCCAGTTCAGGGCTTTTGTCACATAATTGAACATCACAAAAAAAATGGTTACCTTTAAAGAAATGGTGAATTTTCTCCAATAGGAAGAAACCATCCAGACAATACATGAGAAGTTTGAAGATAAGGCACTGGTCTCAAGACAACAACATAGTTATAAGTCTCAAAAGGGACAACAACAAAAGCAGTCCCAGAAGTAGCCCCAAAAGTCTTAGAAAGTGAGTCGATGGTGTTACATATACACTACAAATACGCATGACACTTTTAACTATTGGTATAATGACCTAACTCAAGGTAATTCCAGTGAAGAAAGCACATCTAGTCACAATGATTTTATACAATCTAGATGACATCCTCCCCACACGAAGTAGAAAGGACATGTCACGGCCCACCAAGATGATGAATCAAATGAGGAAGTACCTGACTTAGCCAATTTTGGTGCACACCAAAATATTGTTCTAGTCTCCCAAACTTTTTAGCTCTCATAGAATGTTTGGTAGATTGACTCGAGCACCAGGAAGCATATGACAAGCGATAGGAAGGTTTTTGATTCATTGAGTGATCAACCCACTAGAGATTAGGTTTGAATTACAGAAAATAAGGAGTATGTTGCAAAAGTAATAGGCAATGTCACCATTCCTCTGGGGACAAGAATTCGTACCCTCACAAAGGTGCTCTATGTTCCACGCTTGACCATAAATCTCTTGTCTCTATTTCAACTCTTGAATCAAAAGCTCAAGGTGGACTTCATGGTCCAGAAACACATTAAATCATGTTTCATTTCATGAGAAGGTATGATACTTGTTAGATATTTTTTGAAGGATCATCTATTTGCACTAGATGCATTTTCAACCTCTGTAGTTTCTCTATCTGCCGCTACGGTGGAGTATATTGTACTTTAGCATTATCAATATGGGCACCTTTTTGTCAAATCCCTCTATGATCTCAGTTCTAAGGAGATGGTACAAGGACTTCCTCCACTCTCCCATTCTCCTTTCCTATCTGTTATGGATGTTTTTGGTGGGAAAACAACACTAGGAACCATTCGAGCTGAGTACCTTCCAATGCCAATGATTGTCTTGAGGTTGTACATACCGATTTGTGCATACCCTTATGTGCCACCTTTCAGGGATTTAGTTACTTTCAGTTGTGTTGATAGATGACTGATCTTCCAAGACAGGGGGTGTTCTTTCTTTCTTTAAATAAGAGAGTTAGATTTTTCCAATTTTTAGGCCTCATAGCAGCAAGTTTTGTTCAGCACACCGAGTAGGCCCATTCTTGTCCTTTGTTTAGGATTGAGGGAAAAAATCACATCAAATAAATTCTTGGCATTCCTGAAGGAGCATGACATCACACACATTTGACTTCCCCTCATATTGCCCAATAGACTAACATTGAAGAACATTGCAATCAGACTGTCATGGAGAGTCTCTGATTGCATGTTTACCAAGTTGGAGAACATATTTTGGGTAAGAAGTAGTCTAGACAACTATATATCTTCTAAATCATACACCTACAATATATTTCAAGACAGACAACTAGAAGAGGTATGGATTAATCACAAGTACTCTCACCTGAACTCTCTCTCAGATGTTTCATTAAGAGTTAGAATGAAGACATGTGAGAAATGAGGTAAATATTTCACTATCATAAGTTTAGTTGTTGATAGCATCGAACCCTGATACAATTTGAGAGGCACTCATAAACTAAATTGAAAGAAGGGCATGGATGCCGAATATGACTCCTTAATTTATATCAGACATGGAGCTTGTTGATCTTCTTACATGAAAGAAATCTATAGGCTGCAAATGGATTTTGAAAAAAAAATTCAAGGTAGATGGATCTATCGACAAGTAAAAAGCATGACTAGTTGGAAAGGGATATGCTCAGGAAAAAGGAATTGACTACGAGGAGACTTTGCACCCACTACAAAAACAAAACCATTAGAGTTGTCTATGCACTAGTAGTAAAAAGTGCTTTATTGAATGATGATCTCAAAGAAGAAGAATATATGACCCATCCAGAAGGATTTGTTGACGAGCAACATCCTAACAAGGTATGTCATCTAATTAAATTCTCTTTATGGACTCAAACAAGAAACCAAGGAATGATACATTAAAATAGACAATCACTTATTGTAAGCATGGATTCATGTGCACCCCCTCAAATTTAAATTTTTATATTAAGAAGATAGGCACATAGATTATCATTTTTTTTTCTGTATATGGATGATCTTTTTTGTGATCACAACGGGAGCTCAAACAATATCGTCGAATATGTTAAGAAGGATATGAAGAAATCCTTTAACATGACATATTTTTTGGCCTCTTCACTACTGTCTTGGCTTGGAGATATGGCAAAAGAAGCATCACATTTTGATCTCAAAGAAAAAATATTCCAAGACACTTCTTGAAAAGTATTGAATGTTTGATTGTAAAACTTGTGTCCACACCAATGGAGAAAGGTTTTTGTAACTTTCTAGATTCCAAGATTCACCTCAAGTTGTTGGGAGTTTCATTTACGTGACTTATACCATATTAGACCTATGGTTCATTGTAGCAGCCAAAGAAATGTCACTGGGTAGTAGAGAAACATGTTTTCTTTAGATGTGTTCGAGTGTAAATTGATTATGGTTTGGAATAATAGAAGAACACTCCGTTCTTCTTTGCAGGATATACCAACTCGAACTATGCCAAATCTGTTGATGATAGGAAATCAACTACATGAAATGTTTTTCATCTTGAATCTAGACCTATCTCATGGATTAACAAGAAGCAAATTTTTGTTTCTCTCTCATCCACTGAGATATAATATTGTGTTACACGATGAGTTTGTGTGCAAAACAATTTGGTTACGTTGCATTTTTGGTTGATATGGACATTCCTAAAGAAAAGCCACCTATCATTCATTGTGACAATAAGTTTTTTTTTGAAGCTTGTAAAGAACCCACTGTTCCTGAAATAACTAAGAATATTAAGGTTGATTGTCATTACTTTGAGAACAAGTCTTAGAAACCATCACATTTAAGCTCTTTAAACACTGTCCGACTGTTCCAAAATTCTCAGGTACCTAATATACTCACAAGTCTCTTGGCAAGGTGAAATTTGAGTTGTTTCGAGGGTAATGATGAATGAGAAGGTAGAAGTGTTTGATGATTTTATTAAATGCAGGAGAAAAAAAATATATACAAGGAGAATAGACAGTTAATCAGTTAGATTGTAGGTTAGTTTTATTCATTTAATGTCGTGTCGAATGTCCTATGTGTAACCAACAGATCGGTGGAACACTGACAGAAAAAACGATAATGTGATACAATCAAGTTTACATAACATATAACACAAAGCGGGGGTATTTTTTCTATGTCCATCTTACATTATTCCCCTCAAGAAATGTCTTTTTCAAAACAAACAAAAACTAAATAAGTCCAAATGCATGAATATGATTTCCACTTAATTAAGTAATATTGACAATAAATTTGGAAACCAGCATAGATTTTTTTTTTTTTTTCTAAATATTATGATGTGTCATCATACTTATTCAATATCAATAGTGGTTTGTGAAGATAATATTGGAGACAAAGGTGTGCATGTATACTGCATTCATCAATACAAACTTTGAAACTAACAATGCTAAATATCTAAACTCCTCTATTCTCTAACAACAAATAAATGAATGGACCTAAGTAAGCTCCATGGCTATCAAAATAGTTGTCCTTAATGCTCCAAGAACCTAGGAATGGGGGCTAATCAAAGTTGGGCTACAAGACCCTTTTGACACCTCCCATATGACCCAAGCACTTTAAGAAAGAGGCTTAACTCTTCAAGATGATGAACTCTCAAAAGGGCAAGGTGCAAGCTCTTAGTCTCTTTGCTATATGCTTTGCATTTTGCTCTCTTAGAAAGTTTAGGTGTAAGTAAAAAGGTAGGTGGAGGGCTCTTTATATAGCCCAAAGGATAAAGGATTCAACACATTCTCATGATGTGGGATAAAGGTAAAACATGATTAGGAATGGATAAGGTTGCTTTTTAAAGGTAACCTTACTTTAGAAGGGTTTAATACATGTTTAGCAAGTCATGGGAGTTGGGGGGTATTTTAATTAATCAAAGGTGATTAATTAATAGGTAGGTGTAAGCTTATAGAAGCCAATTAGAAGAATATTAGTGCGATTTAGGCTATTAAAAGGGGATTAAATCAATTAAATATTGATTTATTGGTTAAATGGAAGGGAAAGCTAATTAATTAATAATAATTAATTAGTCTAGGTAGAAGGGGTGATTTATTAACGGAAGGTCGTTAATTAGGGTATTTGTTGGATAGGTAACTTAATTAATTAGCTTAGTGTAATTAATTAATGATGATATGAGGGAAAATGAGTGCCTTTGACGATATGTCGTTGATTTGCGAGAAAGGGGATAATTAGCACAATTTAAGTATTTAAATTGCTTGGGCGTAATTATAGGTGTCTACATTTGCCCCTCTTTGGGGTGGCATAAGTGATGCCACTTCAAAGATAGTAGACAAAAGAGATTTTGAAGAGATGGAAGAAAAATTAGTAGGAGGGAGAGATGCCCCCTCGAGTGTCGATGGGGTGATAGAAGAACTCGATCGACGATCGAAAAAGGTGAGAAGTAGGCAGAAGAATGGGGACGAGGCAGGATGCCCCGAGGAGAGGGAGAATTAGGGGTGAAAGGGAAGTGGTGTAGAAGAAATATGGATGAGGGGAGAGAAGAGCTTAACCTCTAGCCGCTTATTTGTTTGGAACAAATTTGATGTCATCATATTGCCATAGGAACTACATCATCGGTCCTTATGAAAAATATAAGCATACGACAAAGGTAGAATGACATGAAAAGCCATACTACGAACAATTGTCCATTGCTGAAAGTACCAACTCCACGCAACATACAATAATGCAATGCAATACGAGAAGGAAACAAGCTCATATAACAGGGAAAACAAGTACGAACACACATATCTAACCCAACAACGGTCAAGACAGTTGTACAAATGTTTTGTTATCAGTGCTGAAGAGATCCACAAGTTCGTGATTGACGACAAGGGTTAAAAATGATGCCCCAAGCAAGGATACATGCAAGGGGAAATGAAAATGGACACGGGGTCCATGAAAAGCATTTGTGCGCAACGAAACAGCACCAGGCAACCAAAAGTGCCCCAGAGTACAGACGAAGCAAGCAGCTAGCTTTTGTGAATGGTTGTGAATCCAGTGATCCGCGAGTCGTATTAATCGGGGAAGATGTGAGACAAACCAACAGGATATGGAGAAAATACCATGCGCAAGACACAAGTTTCAGCCGTAAGAAGCAAGTTACCATTTTGTAGGGTGTTTTACTTTTTAGGAATTTTTTGAAAAATTTTGCCTTGTTTTTAGATTTTTTTATATATATATATATATATATATATATATTATATATATTTTTTTTTGTTTTCTCGAAACAATGTTCTATTGTTTTTGTGTTGTCTGAAACAATTTTCTATTGTTTTTGTGTTTTCTCAAAACAATGTTCTATTGTTTTTGTGTTTTGTGAAACAATTTTCTATTGTTTTTGTGTTTTGTGAAACAATTTTCTATTGTTTTTGTGTTTTCTGAAACAATTTTCTATTGTCTATTGTGTTTTGTGTTTGTGAAACAATTTTCTATTGTTTTTGTGTTTTGTGAAACAATTTTCTATTGTTTTTGTGTTTTGTGAAACAATTTTCTATTGTTTTTGTGTTTTTAACAGTTTTCCAAAGCTATGTGCAGGTAACCAAGAAAGCATGGATGCCCCCAGCGTTAGGTGGGGAATATACAAGGGCAGAAGCCACGCGCTTATGAACAAGAAGGTGAAGTCGTTGAGTTGCCCCCAGCGTAAGATGGGAAATAACGAAAGACCACGTCCCTTACAGACGAATAGAAGAAGGCAAAGCCGGATCAAGGCTGGACTAGATGGTGTGCACAAGGAAACTCGAAGGTAGAACCAGGTCCAGGACAAAGACAACTACCCTTCTAATACAGAATGCTTGTGAACAACGAATCCTCCCGAGGCGCCGGAAACCGGTTTTCACCCAAGGACTTGTCCAAAGTGCCACAATTGCGTGGTTTTCACTAGTGGACGACCTGTTTTCTCTTTTTCTTTTTTTTTTTTTTTTTTTTTTTTTTTTGATGTTTTTATATTTTTTTGTGATTTTTATGACTTTCTTGTGCCATGTTTAGGCATAAAACCTCTTAAGATGCATGGAATTCATGGGCTCCCGGAGCTCATCACCATTGGGGTGAGCCAACTTGTATGCCCCTGTGCCATACTTGGCAACTATGACATAGGGTCCTAACCAGTGTGGTTCGAACTTCCCTTTCTTTTCTCGCTCTGCTCTGGTGTTGAACTGGTTCTCCTTCATAACTAAATCACCCACCTCAAACTGGCGAGGGATGATTCTCTTGTTGTAGTTGCGGGAGATTCTGTGTTGATATACTTTCAGGTGATTAAGAGCGCGAATGCGCCTCTCATCCAGGAGCTCTAACTCAGCCAATCTTGCCACTCGGTAATCTTCATCCTTATCCAAATAGTCCCGAAGAGAAATTCGCAGGGATGGGAGTTCAATCTCTAAAGGGATGATAGATTCTGTCCCGAACACGAGGGAATATGGCGTCGCACCCGTAGGAGTGCGAATTGATGTTCGGTAGGCCCAGAGGGCTGGGTGGATTTGTAGGTGCCAGTTTCGACCAGTTTTGCTAACCATCTTCTCCATTATCCTTACCAAAGTCTTGTTTGTTGCCTCAGCTTGTCCATTACCCTGAGGGTAATATGGCGTGGACCATTTCAATCTGATTTGGAACCGTTGGCAAAGACCTTTCACAGTTTTGTTCTTAAATGACTTCCCATTATCTGTGACAATGGCTGCAGGGATACCATATCGGCAAATAATGTGATTCATGATGAATTTAGAAATCTGTGCTCCTGTGACATAGGTTAAAGGGACAGCCTCCACCCATTTTGTAAAGTATTCTGTAGCTGTGATGATATGTGTATGACCATCAGATGAGGTAGGAGTAAGCTTCCCTATTAGATCAAGTCCCCACTTGGAGAATGGCCACGGGGTAGTGATTGGTTGCAATGGTTGCGATGGAGCATGGATGAAATTTCCATACTTTTGGCATAGCACACATTTTCTAACATAATTACAACAATCAGTTTCCATGGTGGGCCAATAGTAACCTACTCTTAACAGTTTCTTAGCCAAGACCATTCCGTTTGTATGTGCTCCGCATACTCCTTCGTGTACTTCTTTAATTGCCTGGATTGACTCCGGCACATCCAGACAACGTAACAGATTCCCATCGTAGCCACGACGATAAAGTGTACCTCCTAACAGGGTGTAACGGGCTATCTGGTGAATTAGGCTCTGCTTTTCAGAGCGGGAGATTTCGGGAGGGAATGTACTGTCCTTAAGATAGGTGAAAATGGGTTCATACCATGGTGAATGGGGACCAACAACCTCACAAGCCAAGCAAGATTCTGGCATGTCATACGCGGGCTGGCGTAGATTTTCTACGAAGAATGGCATATCATTGTTCCCTGGCGGAATACGAAGCATAGATCCCACCGTTGCCATAGCATCTGCCGATCTATTCTGCGCTCTTGGGATTTGCTCAAAGGTAATGCGCACAAAATACTCCTTCAGAGTTTCCACCAACTTCTTATAAGGTATGAGCTTGTCATCCTTAACTTTATACTCATCATTAACCTGTTTGATGATTAGCTGTGAATCACCTACAACCTTCACATGTTGAATATTCCACTTGATGGCTAGCTTCATCCCTGCAATGAGTGCTTCATATTCCGCAATGTTGTTCGTGCAAGGGAAGGCCAGGCGGAAAGCCTGTGGTATAGGATCACCTGAAGGAGTAATAAGGACCACTCCTGCACCTGAACCATGAAACGTAAAAGATCCATCAAAATGTATCTGCCATACGACAGATTCTTCAATGTAGAGCAAAGATGCATCTGGCAGATCCAGACTCAAAGGTTCTGTGCTTTGCAAAGGTGCTTCCGCTAGCTGGTCAGCAAGTACTTGTCCTTTAATTGATTTTTGATGGACAAATTCTATATCAAACTCACTGAGTAGAATGATCCAATTAGCCATTCTACCTGTGAGGGCGGGTTTGGACAACAAATACTTGAGTGGGTCGACCTTGGATATGAGCTTGGTCTTAGTATTTAGCAGGTAATGGCGAAGTTTCTGAAAGGTAAAAACAACAGCCAAGCAAGCCTTCTCAATCTGAGGATAATTACGTTCATAGGCGATGAGGGTGCGACTCAGATAGTACACTGCTTTCTCTTTATGGCTAAGGTCATATTGGGCGAGCAGTGCACCAATAGCATATTGCGTAGCGGAAATATAGAGCAAAAGTGGTTCTCCCGGAGTGGGAGGCATGAGGACAGGTGGATTAGCCAGGTACTGTTTAAGCAAAGCAAAGGCTTGTTGTTGCTCAGGTCCCCAGATGAAAGTGATGTCCTTCTTAAGCAAATGAGTGAATGAGTGACATTTATCTGCAAGCTGGGAGATAAAGCGGCGAATGGCTTGAATTTTCCCTTGCAAGCTACGCAGTTGCTTGATATTCTCAGGTGGAGGCATTTCTGTGATGGCAGATACTTTAGCAGGGTCTACCTCAATACCTCGTCTTGACACGATGAAGCCTAATAGTTTCCCAGATAGCACACCAAAGACACACTTCTTTGGATTTAGCCTGACTTTGTATTCACGTAGGCGTTCAAAGATACGCCGCAAAATGATAGGATGTTCCTCTCTTGTTTTGGACTTTCCCAGGATGTCGTCTACATAGTCTTCCATGATGTCATGAATCATATCGTGAAATATTACTGTCATGGCCCGCTGATAAGTTGCTCCCGCATTCTTAAGGCCGAATGGCATCACCTGATAACAGAAGGTGCCCCAAGGAGTTGTGAAAGCTGTTTTGTGTTGGTCTTCCTCAGCGATCTTAATTTGATTATAACCCGAAAAGCCATCCATAAGTGATAGCATTTCATACCCTGCGGTTGAGTCAACAATCATGTCAATGTTGGGCAACGGAAAGTCATCTTTAGGGCAAGCTTTATTGATGTCCCTAAAATCTGTGCAAATTCGGATACCAATAGGTTTCTTCTGGACAGGAACAATGTTCGATATCCATTCAGAATAATCAATTGGCCTGATGAATCCTGCTGCAAGCAACCTTTCCAACTCTTCTTTAACTAACAAGGCCACTCTTGGGTGCATCTTTCGAAGCTTCTGTTTGATAGGCTTAGCGTCTGCGTGCACAACCAAGTTATGCACGACCAAAGTTGGATCTAAGCCGGGCATGTCTTTGTAAGACCATGCGAACACATCAATAAACTCTCGCAGTAGCATAGTGAACGTCTTTTGTTCTCTGGCTGAGAGTGATGCTCCCAATTTTACTATCTTGGGATCTTCTTCAGTACCAATATTGACATCAATGGTTTCTTCAACTAACAATTTTGATAAATCCTCCATACGCGTGGGATCGGGAGGTAGGTTGAGATCTTCATCCAAGGATGTCTCTACGAGATTTTCATCCTTGGCGTGGTCACTTTGTTTGTCCTTTGATTTTCTTATTTGTTTGTCAGCCAATGCCTCAAAGAGGTTTTCACTGTGTGACTTGGACTTTGATTTTTGCCGAGGCTTTTCTTTAGAACTCTTGCCCTCGCTTTTCTTTAAATTTTGCTGACCACGAAGTTCAGCCTCCTCGCCGAAGTAGGCGCAGGTGTCTAAGTCGATAAAGAAACCCTTCTTGTGATCTCCAATGGGAATTGTATCCCTTATGCCCATGAACTCTGCAATAGCCTCGTCATTCTCGAATAAATCTAGTGGCACGTGACGTTGTTGGTCCCATTCAACAAGGGAGGGGTATACAAGGTCAAGGGTTGGTTCATTGGGGGTGATGGTTAGGACAACATTATTCATGAAAAGGTTCGTGGAGGCCAGATCCTCATATTGGCTACAACAGGAATCCGTATCGCTGTCTAGATAATCGGAGCTATCCTCATGCTCAGAACAAGTCACATCTTGATCGTTGGGGTGTGCTCCATAAGGGCGAATCCCAATGCCATATCTTTCTGTTTTGAAATGTGGAAGAGGGACTGGTTCTCTTTGTCCTTGTTCATTCCTCCCACATCCTAGGCCTTTGTAGCCCATGGAGTACATCATTCTGCTAGATTTTTCATATTCTGGGGTTTGATAACAAGATGGCTGAGTGTCCTCAGGGACCCAAGTAGTAGGTGGATCAAGTAATTTTTCCTCAGCTAACAAGCCTCCAGGTAGGAACGACCCAATAGTATGTTCCTCTCTAGGTCTCCTGAAGCGGTAGTTGGGTCGACCTCTAGTCTTGGGCGACAAGGAGAGGTCAGAAACCAAGAGCGCTTGTTGTACATTATACTCCCCACAGCCATATTCCAGAATTTTCATCTCCCATGAATTAAATGGAGATGTTGAAGTAGATGCCCCATGAGTGCAAGAACTAAGAGAATTTGAATCTACTCGAGATTCCATGGCCTCAGAATGAAGAGGGACAGCTATATCTGTGGAGGGACATGCGTATGTACCCTTTCGTGCAAAGCTATTAAGAGCTCTACAATGAGCAAAGGGCTCTGAGTCTCCTGGTATTGTTACTGTATGTCCCTCATGCTTCAGCTTGATGCATTGATGAAATGTTGATGGCACTGCTTGCATGGCATGGATCCATGGTCGGCCTAGAAGCATATTATATGGAAGTTCCAAGTCTAAGACGTGAAACTTTGTCTGATGGCAAGTGGGGCCCACCTCCATTGGCAGCGTAATGGTGCCTGCTGACTCTCTTTCCGCGTTGTCGTATGCGGTGATAGTGATGATATGGGACTCAAGATCTTCTTCCGTATGTCCCAATTGTTTGACTAATTTAAGCGTGCAGATGTTCAATCCAGATCCGTTATCCACAAGCACCCGTTTGATTTTCCTGCGGGTAACAACTACCTCAATGTATAAGGGAAGATTATGTGTAGGATTCTCGGTAGGGACCTCCCTATGGTTGAAAGTGAGATGCTCACTGGGTGCAATATTTGCCACCGCGGCTTGAAGGTATGCAGGATCGACTTCTAAAGGCACTCCCGACCCCTGAAGAGTTTGATACAAAATGTCCTTATGCACATTGGATATCTTGAGAAGATCTAAGATCGAGATCTTAGCAGGTGTCTTCTCAAGTTGTTCTAAAAGGTTATATTTACCAGTTTGCGGGGTCAACAGAGAGGGTTCTGGAATCACGAGGCGGGCACGCCTTGTTACCGCAGCGCAGTCCTTTCCCTTGATCCGGATGGTATTGACACGGTCAGTAGGGGAGCGAATACATCCGATAAGTGAATCGTAATGATTGTTATCTCTCTTGGTATACAAGTAATTCGTGGCTTTATAGGTTTGGGATGACTCTCCCCGATCCGGTTTTGCCTTTTCCGACTTATCATGCTTGGGGAATGGTTCCTTATAAATCCCCATTTTCTCGTTAGGTGTTTGCATGTGGCTAGGGTTATCCACCTCTATCTCCCCGTTGTCAATGAGGTCTTGAATATAGTGGCGAAGTCGCAAACATTTGTCTGTTTTATGACCTTTAACGCGATGCATTTCACAGTATTCATGCTCCTTATACCATGAAGGTTTAGGAGTGTTGTCATCAAACGGTTGCGTTGTAGGATAGGTCATCATGTGGGCCGCATCCAACTGTTTTAGTATGACAGACAATGGTTCATTGAGGGAGGTGAATGTTCGTCGCTTTGGTGGTGGTTGAATTGGGCCCTTGGTCAGTTTAAAAGGTTGACTGGTTTGGACCGTTTGAACACGTTTGGAATCAGTGATTCCGTCTCCCACCACGTTTTTGTTTTTGTTAAAGATCTTTGGCTTTTCAACGGGTTTGACACTTTGGTTGTCTTTAGATTGGGTTTTGAGGGTGCCTTTGGCAATGAGAGCCTTTTCTATTTGAATCCCTTTCTCGATAACCTCCTCAAAGGTGCGGACACAATGCATTTGGAGGTGGAAAGCTATATCTGGGTTGAGATTAGGGACGAAAATACTGACTAGCTGCTTCTCAGGGAAAGCGCAAGGGAAGCGACTAGCTATCCCTCTCCATCGTTGGAGGAAGCTGGCGAAGGTCTCATTTGGGCGTTGTTTTGTGCCGCACAAGTCTGCCATGGTGACGTCACTCTCTATGTTATATGAGAAATGACGCACGAATCTTTCTGCCAATTCTGGCCAGGTGAAAATTGATCCTCGTGGCAAGCGCGTAAACCATTCTAATGCTTGACCTCCGAGACTCTTAGGAAAAAGTCTGATGAGGTAATTATCACTATAAGACACCTCTTGACATGCCATGTAGAAATCTTTAACATGATCCCTTGGGTCTCCCTTTCCTTTGTATTTGTCGAACTTTGGCATATCAAATTTCTTTGGAAAGGGTTGAAGGGTCATTGTCTTGTCAAAAGGATAGGGGCATAGTTCTTCGTATTGGTATTTCCTAATACTCCCTATATTGCTTTCTTGTATGCTCGCAAGCGTTGCTTTCATAGATTGTACTTCTTGTGCGAGCAATTGTTCTTTAGTGGGAGAAGCGGGGATGTGTACATGATGATACCCTGTGTCTTCTTCTCCTTGGTTTTCTCGATGGAGTTCGTGGATCCTAAACTTAGGCTTTGACTTTTGAACGTTCTTGTTTGTGTCTTTCTGTACTTGGAAAGTAAGCAAAGCTAGTTGTCGGCTTAAGTTACTGAGTTGTTGTTGGATTGTGACTTGGTTTGTGTCTTCTTCTTCTAAAGGTTCCTCCTCTTCGTATTGTGGAGGTTCTTCCCCTGTCTCATGTTCTATCTTGTTTCTTCGTGGCACTTTGATGAGGGGTATTCTATGCCCTACCACTTTATCATTTTCTGCGTAAGAAGTGGAAGCATGCCCACCTGTTAAAATATCTTCCATATTGATAAGGGGGTGTTCCTCCTTAGTAGTGTCATTTGTAGGTAATATTGGTTCATTCTCAATGGGCAATTTGGCCCCTAATTCCATGACCCGTGCCAAAACTCTATCTTTATTTCTAAGGAGAAACTCATCTAGTAGAGTGGGGTCAAAATCAAAGTCTGCGTGTGGTGATTCTAATTCATTTCCACTATGGTCGACCATTTCTTCTATTTCCTTTTCTGCAGAAAATAGTGGTCCTAGATCGTGTCCGATAAATGGGTTTGACCCTTGTCTGTTAGAGGTTTCCCAAGCTTGCGCCTGTTGTTCCTCATATGTTTGTTTCTTTAAACCCTAGACGCGTCTTGGGAGCCATGTTTTCGTGATAAGTTTCACTAAGGTAAGTTATAGATTTGTTCAAAATTCAATGACTACCCCTAAGTGAAACACAAGATGTACGTGTTAAGAGTAAATTAACAGTGTGAGAATACCAATGTGATAGAATGATAAAGTCACCAATGAAACAATCGTTTGGTATCAAAACCTAATCAAATGAAGTACCTTCCTAGACTACGTTTCAAAGTAATTTGTGATACCAGATGATTAACAAGATGTCTCCACTTATGCCAAGTTCAAAGGAATGAACAAGACGTAAGTAAATACATGAAGTTAAATGCGATCTCCCAATCAAGATATACGATGAGCAAGCTCAAGTCTGATTAAGACCTATATCTCAAAAAGTGCCAATTACGATTTGCGAATGACACAACAATATCACCAAGATATGTTAACCCACTTTGCAAGAAAGTGGAGTATTGATATCGAGGTGTTATTGATATAACACGCACAAATGGTAGTTCCTAACACCTTTTGAAATCGAGGTAATAATAAAACTGAACAAAAAAAAGCTCAAAGTATAGCTAGGAATAGTTAAGAATGTGTGCAGCGTAACCGTACAATATAGGTATTTATGTCGAGTTTACAAGAAACAAGACGTAAATATCGAAATTGTAATGATACGAGACAAACAAACTAACTCCTCTATGGAAGTCCGCAGTGATGAACCACGCCTAACTACAATGACGATCTTGACGTGGGTATCAAGATCACAATGGCTACCAAATGACGTGAAAACGCCTCCACTCACTTTAGACGTTTAACTAACCCAGCCGCAAACATGGATGGGCGTAAACGGACATAAAAGTGAGAGAAACAGTCGAATGGCAACACAAAGGTAATCACACCTCTTTTGATCAACAAAGTGTCAAAAGAATATGAAGGAAATAAATCAAGAAAAAATGACAAAAAATGCTAGTCTCACTTCGGCAGAGTTTCGCCTCGCCCTAAGGCAAGTAAAAACTAGGCGAAAGTAATACGTCACACGTTTCTCAAAAAGAAGGTTCACAACTCAACACTGTTTTAAAGTGGTCAAAGTGGGCTCCTGGCCAAAGTATATTCTCCTAGGTGGTTCTCTCGCCCTAGGTGTTACAAAGTTGCCACGAGCGAGCGCGATTTACCCAAAAAGTCACACTGACTAGTTTGGGAGTATCTCGGCTTTACTTTACCCCCTTCAAGAACAGTAGGCAACTAGTGCGTCTACGTGTACTATCACTGGGGTCGCCACAACGGACAACCTGTAACTCTATCTCACAAAGGAATCACTAGTCAAGTAGGTAGTGCGGAGCACTTCCCGTTTCGTCCACAAGGTTCCCTCTTGCGTGGACTACTTTGGGGTTCCTGGAACCACCCCCATTGTTGTAGCTTAAGGCGTTATGCCAAAGGGGTTATGTTCCAGTTGAGCGGAGAGGGACGTACCCTTTTCCGAAACCTGCAATACAGTGTTTTGAATATGTTGTTCTTTTTATCTTGTTTAATTAGGTGTGGTTTGCTTGAACACCTTTTGGCAACCTGTATAACAACTGTATTAGTAGTTTTTGATTTCGTTTTGATTCCTCCTTTCTTTGACAAGCGTTTTTTAGGTCCTGCACTCAAGCGTTAGTAGTTCTCCAAGAAAATCACATTATTTAAAAGAGGATTAAGAGTTGCTTTTGATTCTCAAGATCATCCAAGGATGCAAGAGAAGAGCATACACAACAAATAATCCAACTAAAAAGTAAATAAAATCTTTTCGATCAATGAACCATACAAAATTCTTGATAAATGTTCATTCCCTTTAAACCAAAAGTGAAAGATGAAGTTTCCAATTTACCAAATGTTATAAAATGAAGACTAAAGTTGCTTTTGATTCTCAAGATCACCCTAAGGTGCAAGAGAAGAGCATACACAAACTTTATCCCAACTATATAGAAATGGAAAACTTCAAATCAAAGGACCATTGAAAAATGCTTTGTAAAAGGTTCATTCCCTTAAGCAAAATGAATAATCAAGTTTCCAAGTTTAATCCCAATGTTAACAAGATAGAGATCAAAGTTGTTTTTGATTCTCAAGATCACCAAAAGGTGCAAGAGAAGAGCATACACACGCTTTGGTCTAAATCGAGTAAGCATGGAAATACAACATTCATCAAAACATTAGACATGTTAGAAAATGACCAGTTTTAAAATAACAGAAAAACCTGCAACTTCTGTAAGTATAAATCCTGAATTTATGTTTTCATTGCATAGTTAACTTCAATACCTTTCCAACGCAAAAAAAATGGAGTCATTTCGAGTTCGGGAGCAAAAGTTATGGCCTTCGGAAGATGGGTTACGCATATGCTCTTATGCTCATGGGTATGCACTTGACATGCACTCAAAAAATGTCAAAAAAAAACGTCCCTTAATATGCAAAATGGGCAAATTTTTCCAACCAAGATTCAATTTTGACAACAACCCATCACATTAATATATGAATAGAAGACTCAACGCTATCAAACATTAACATACATGCTCAAGAATTTAAGATTTTCAAGAAATTGACAAAACTAGCATGTAGAATGATGAAAAAGTAAGCTCTAAAAATGAAAACATGATGAAATCTTGAAATTTTCTCACCAACATTAAATTTTGACAGCAACCCACCACATTAATATGTAAATAGAAGACTCAGCACTATCAAACACTAACCTACATGCTCAAGAATTGAAAATTTTCAAGAAATTGACAAAACTAGCATGTAAAATGTTGAAAAAGTAAGCTCTAAAAATGAAAACATGATGAAATCTTGAAATTTTCTCACCAAGATTAAATTTTGACAGCAACCCACCACATTAATATGTAAATAGAAGACTCAGCACTATCAAACACTAACCTACATGCTCAAGAATTGAAAATTTTCAAGAAATTGACAAAACTAGCATGTAAAATGTTGAAAAAGTAAGCTCTAAAAAATGAAAACATGGAGAAATCTTGAAATTTTCCCCTCAATTCCAATTTTGACAGCACTTCACCTCCTTCATACCTACAAGGAAGACCCAACACATGCAAACTCAACAAAACATGTTAAAAAAACAAGTTAGATCAACATGTGTAAAAGAGGGTTAGTAACCAAAAATAAAACTTAACTACAAAAACTTGAAATTAAGTGCAAAGGACAATGGAGTAAGTCCCACCGGGCGTGCCAAATGTGTGCATGTATACTTTGCTTAATGCTAAATCAAATGAAGCAAGAACTACCACCTAAAATAGTTCTACAATTTAGCTAAAACAAAGCATAAACACCATCATGATAAGAATTAAACAAGGGTTAGATGCTAGCATTCATCAATACAAACTTTGAAACTAACAATGCTAAATATCTAAACTCCTCTATTCTCTAACAACAAATAAATGAATGGACCTAAGTAAGCTCCATGGCTATCAAAATAGTTGTCCTTAATGCTCCAAGAACCTAGGAATGGGGGCTAATCAAAGTTGGGCTACAAGACCCTTTTGACACCTCCCATATGACCCAAGCACTTTAAGAAAGAGGCTTAACTCTTCAAGATGATGAACTCTCAAAAGGGCAAGGTGCAAGCTCTTAGTCTCTTTGCTATATGCTTTGCATTTGCTCTCTTAGAAAGTTTAGGTGTAAGTAAAAAGGTAGGTGGAGGGCTCTTTATATAGCCCAAAGGATAAAGGATTCAACACATTCTCATGAATGTGGGATAAAGGTAAAACATGATTAGGAATGGATAAGGTTGCTTTATTAAAGGTAACCTTACTTTAGAAGGGTTTAATACATGTTTAGCAAGTCATGGGAGTTGGGGGGTATTTTAATTAATCAAAGGTGATTAATTAATAGGTAGGTGTAAGCTTATAGAAGCCAATTAGAGGAATATTAGTGCGATTTAGGCTATTAAAAGGGGATTAAATCAATTAAATATTGATTTATTGGTTAAATGGAAGGGAAAGCTAATTAATTAATAATAATTAATTAGTCTAGGTAGAAGGGGTGATTTATTAACGGAAGGTCGTTAATTAGGGTATTTGTTGGATAGGCAACTTAATTAATTAGCTTAGTGTAATTAATTAATGATGATATGAGGGAAAATGAGTGCCTTTGACGATATGTCGTTGATTTGCGAGAAAGGGGATAATTAGCACAATTTAAGTATTTAAATTGCTTGGGCGTAATTATAGGTGTCTACAACAATTTCCATAAATATTGAGAACATGTGCTACCAAAAATATATACATTCCTAATAGGAGGTTAAAAAAAGAACTCATATTTTTTGGTTCAAATCTTCATGTTGGTTGAACAAATCAGTTTAAATCAATATATGAATGAGATTAAAAAAATAATGAGATAACAATAGCTTTGGTTTCCTATCTTATTCTTCACACTTAATTCCAAAACAGTTTGTAAATAGCCTAACCCATACCAAAAAATTCAATGAAAAATGTTGGTTGATCCTATTCAAATAGAAGATATGAATATACTATTACTAAAACAAATATTCAGTGCATCTCTTTATATGATCCATAAATTCAAGCTTACTACATAGTAGTAGTAAAATAATCTCATGTATTCGATTCTGTGTCATTTTGTATATGCATTTGATAATTGGTTTTCCAACGTTGCTTGACACCAATATGGTGGTGTAATGAGTTTACGACATATACACAAAAAACTTGCTTCACATTTCCTATTTCCAATTAACACTAAATTTATGTCACATCTTTTTTTCCCTTATTCTAAAAAATTCTTCCTATATGAAATCAAAACATATTTTACACACCATCAGGGAAAATGGTTAAGACCCCTTACCAACTTTCCAACTTGAATTTTTTTTGGAAATTTGTAATGATGGATTTCATGCATGCTGATGGAAAACAACACCAAAAATGTGTATAGTGATGGGTGGGTGAATAATTTTTCAGGGAGAAGGTGGATCGGGTTTAGTAGGGTTGTACCAATTGCTGACTTGGTATGTCTGCAAAAAAACTCTACAGATGTTCGATTGTACAAATGATGCAGAAGGGGAAGGAATTCAAGTACGGACAATCTGGTCTTTTAATGCAGTTGTGTGTCTGCATATACAAACAACTTGTTGTACATGTTGGCTCGCGTCTTTATATGCAAACGCCTAGTTCTTGCCCCAGCATGTAGTTCGATGGGCGTCCTTTAAATACATATACAAATCATGCAGTCAAGTGTCTGTATATGTAGATGTCTAGTTGTACCTACGGACATGGGTGTCTACGTATGATACATACATGTAGCCATGTCTATATATGTGAGATGTGGTTGTAATTGGTTGGGCATCTACATATATACATATACAAAGATTTGGGTTCTCGGACAAAACTTAATTTTCTCATCATATATACATAACAAAAAACTATAGGAGAATTTTTAAACATGTTATTTCAATAAGTTTTTAATTAATATTTCTAAGTGTTATTGAGAATATAACTAATTTTAAGGTGAATGATTGGGAGTCCTCTAAAGTAAACCTTTTTCACATCCCAATCATTCACCTCATAAATTATTATAATTTCTCAATCACAATGACTTGGGAAATAATAATTAAAAACTTATTGAAATAAAAAATTTAATATATAACACACGTGTCAAATAATATTGTAAATCTTAGTTTGGAAGAAATGTATTTACCTGTATAATATGATGTTGGTCTTCTTTATACCAATAGGATTTAGAATGGAAACAAACAACCTTCAACTATGTGTAAGAGTGCATCATTAATGGTTTATCATTTTTTCATATTTTTATTATCTCACAACCATGAAATGAATATAAACCATCCATATCTAATTTTTTCCTACTATAATTTTGAATTGCAATGTGGGAAATTTATCTTTAAAGTCATTGGTAAAATAGTGCAACATGATGAAATGAATGAATTCTCACTAGGGAGAATGTTTATGTTTATTGATGGTGTTTAGATAAAACTTGAAATGGAATATTACCTACCTAATGTAAAACACACAATGCAATAAAGAGACGTAAAAAAGGTCAGTTTGATGCATCCATTATTTAGAGAAAAAATTGACATATATGTAGAGTAGAGAAATACGAAATAATATAAATATGTATCCCATACCTTTTGTTTCCTAAGGATTATAGCTTCCTTCCCCAAAACATCAATTGTAAATACCTACACCATAAAAATATTAGTGTTTTATTCACTGTATATTTAGCATAGAAGCACAATATCATGGGATCTACTACACAATTCCCCTATGGAATACCAGCTATTGCTACCCACTATTTTACAAATGAGGAAATTGATACTCAATTTATTTCTAGCACACAAATTACACATGGTTGACCATTCTAATACTCATATTATTTTTATCCAAGTACCTATTGTGCAAGATGAAGTTCATAGATTAAACATCATCGTACCACATTATATCTTTTGTGTGAGGATAGAATAACTCTTAATAATGAGCATATGTTCCATTCACAAGTAATCGTATCCAAGCATTTTAAAGATTAGACTATTCTAAGGAAACCATGTTTGTTGCAGATATCTAGTTTAAAGAATAATAATCACCACTTCTCTAAATGGAATAATATGGACCCTAGAAAATAACCCCATAGCTTAAGTGTGCATACTCAAGTTTAATAAATTCTAGTAGTAACAGTAAATCCGATGTTACTAGTGTCTCATACACATGATGACTGATACAAAGATAATGGCCAAACTATTAGCTCCTTGTAAGACATTATACACTTACCAAATGTCACCTTAGTCACATAGAACAATCAAATATATTTATTGTTATAAGGTATGGATTAAAAACAAATCATTTCATGCAAGGCTTGGAACGCAAGAAAGTAAATTATGTATAATATACAAGTACGTACAACTTGATCTACTTACAATTTTAACATTTCCTATGCAACTACTGGATGCATCTTCCATTCTCTAACATGTCATGAACAATATGCCAAAATTTAAAAATAATTATGAGGTATTTTATGAATTTTTAGGTGAATATACCATCCACTAAGAAAAACAAGCTTCATCACTTGCGGTAACTTTGCCTAATGAAAGGATATAAATATAGGAAATACGGTAATATGGACCTAGTAGATCCATATATGCCATTGAATGATGACAAATATTGATTTGTATATGATCAATGAGTATAACACAAAGGGGTATTTTGCTATGTCCCATTCTTAATTCCACATAAGAAATACCTTATTCAAACAAACAAAAACTAAAGAAGTCCAAATGCATGAATACGATTTCCACTTATTTTAGTATATTGACAATAAATTTGGAAACAATCACATATTCAATTTTTCTGGTTAAATATTATGATGTGTCATCATACTTATTCAATTTTTGAAGATAAACATTTTAGATAATTTGTGAGTAAATATTGAGAACATGTGCTGCCAAACTATAGGTCTGTCTAATAAGAGGTTAACATAACAAGTCATATGTTTTGGTTCAAACCTTCTTAGAATAAGATCATTTTAAACCAAATATATTAATGAAATATCAGACACAATCATGTAGTATAATTTCCCATCTTTATTCTTCACACTTAATGCCAAAAACACCAAATGGACTAAACTATAAAAATATTGAAGAAAAATGTTGGTCAATTCTAGTCATAACCATTAATTGAGAATAGAATATATTGTTACACAAATATTGCATCTCTTTATATGAATCATAGATTCACGCTACAACATACTAGTACCAATAACATTAGTGATTGTGTGTTGTCTTGTTTTTGTGTTTCATAATCGATTTCCAATGTAAAAATGATTACAATATGTGGGATAAATATGGCACAATGTTTGCACCACATACACAACAAAAATGTGTTTCACATTTCCTATTCAATTTAATACTACATTATGTCACATATCTTGTTTTCCCCTTATTGTAAAATTCTTCCTAAATGAAATTAAAACAACTTTATGCAGATTATAAGAAATTAGGGTTTGTGGCAATCCATTTTACTCTTGAATCACACATTATATTTTTATAGAGGAAAGATACTATTGAAATTCAAATTGGAAAGTGTAGGGCTATTTTTTTTTACAAGAAGGTGAGCAAGTTATTGTTTTAGCATGATTTCTTAAAGAAAATATTCTTCCAAAGATTACAAATTTATTATTTTAAGTTTGTTTTCTAGATTGTGCATAAAATTTTGAGGTTATTAGATTCTTTGTCTACAAAATTACTTCCTTAGATTCATAATGTATGAATTTGGGGCTCGTTTGGAAAAAAATGGAGACAATAGAAAATTTTAGGCACTTATTAGACTTGCATGCATATCCCATTCTAACCAAACAATACTTGCAAATCATGGAGATAGGATTGGTGTTCTCCCTTGGCAACTACTTTTACAAATTTCTCTTATTTTCCTATTTGTATTTAATATTAAATTATGGCACATCCAATTTTTTGTTATTATAAAATCATACAATATAAAATTAAAGAATATTTAAATACATTATTAGAAATAAGGGTTTGTAGAAAACTCAATTTTGCTCCTACTGTCACACTTTGCATTTTTGCCTAAAACTATAATTGTTTTTAAACAAGTGGTTTACTATTTTAAAGATACTATGTCGTCATCCAATAGGTATAAATTATCTCCTATATTAATTTCTACTTCTGTAGATCTATGTTCTTCATCTATATTGATATTTAATTCCCCAAAACATAGTTCTTCATCAACAAGTATAGATGTTACATATGAAGTGGTAAGTAATTGTAATTTTGCATAGAACATTTTAATTTTATGTTAATATTATTTATTTTCATTTCTTGTTATTTTAATTTTATGTTAATATAAGCTATTTTATTTTAATTTTATGTATAGGGAGAGTCATCACAATCTTGTGTTTGAGGTATGGATCGAAATAAAAGAAGCGGAAGAGAAGGGGGACATATTGGCCAAGTGATTACGAAGCCAAACAATTCTTTCTTTGAAGTAAATTTAGTTTTTTGATACATTGAATTCAAATGAAATTTTCATAACATTGATGAATTCTATATGGATATTGCACTAATATTAAGTTAATATGCATCAAAATGAGATTGAAAATATAATTAGTGACTCTGATGTTGGATGGGTTTGACCAAATAAAATTCCAAAGCATAACTTCCCATTTTGTCATTCTGATGATGAAATGTATCCTAACAACATCACAAGGGCTCATAAATCTCGTCTAAAAAGAATTTATTCAAATAAAATGATGTTCTGCTAGTCAAAACAAACACCTTTTCCTAGAACTTCAGATGAAGATGTTGATCCAATGGAAGATGAGTTGCAATGCCATATCAAACTTAGGGAGAACTTGAGCTTAAGATCTAGCTAAGGAGACTTTTTTGATACCCTTATTCATCAAATAATATTGAGTCATAATCGTGTTTTCACATTAATGGACATTAATAAGTGTTTTGCATAATATCATTCAGATAATATTGAGTTTGGAATACAATGCTCAAGTTGAACCATTGCATGTTTTCTTCTGTGGTTTCATTCCACAAAAATTGATAAATGGCTTAATACCTTTGTGTGGGCTAGTTACCAATCACAAGAATGGCATCGGTTAGATTTTAATGTTTTTGATAGAGCTCTACATTGGTTGTGGGAAGAAAGAGAGTGCAATTTGAAATTGGTTTTCCGGACATGAAGTTTGAAGTTACATTTGAACGTATGACGAGATATGTGAAATTTGAAGTTAATCAATTAAAAAACATAAAATCAATTAAACTTACTTGAATTTCTAGAATAATTTCAGTTCCATATGAGGTAGCAATTATGGAGAGGGTAAGTGCACAAAGTTGGGGGGCCAAAAAGCGGACAAAATCCAAAAAAGAAAAATGCGTACGTGTTCTATTATAACGTGATCACATTTAAATTATCAGGTTTGGGATTTACCAAGGCATAATGTGTACACATTATAACACGTACGTGTTACATAACACATATGCGTTATGCCTACTATAAAGAAAAAAAGATGCCTGAGCCTCTATCATTTTATCTCCCTCAAACGCGAGTTTCAGAGCTTAACTGTGCCCTAGCATTTTTTCATTCAACTAGATCTCAAGATCAAAGGATCATTTCTGGATCACCGGGAAGATCTGAATCAATGATGGCACCAAAGATAAGAGGTAAGCATAATTATTTTCTCAAAATTGCATTGAAATATGATAATTATAGATTAAAATTTGAATTTAATACATATATTTTTATTGTTACAGTTAGAGGTCGAGGGAATCAACCACAATCAAACTCTACTATTCCTATCATCCCTCCCGACACTCCCATAATTACTCAACATCTCCCTGGTAGTCAAGATGATTTAGCAGCCCACATAGTTGAAAACAAAATTAAAATTGAGGATATAATGAAAGCAATGAGAGATTCATAATCTACAAACCCCCACTGCGCCTCTCTTGCAAACACATTGGAGGAATTACTTGTTCAAGTTGACATGACAATGGGGTAAATTGATCATTGGAAAACTTACTAAGAGGGTTGTAGGGTTTATTATTCCAACAAATTGTCATACATGGATGTAAAGAAAAAATAAATTTCAAAAGACATCATATGCACCTTATTCACGGACCCCCGCCCTAATTTTCCTGTTCCCTTATCATGTAAATGGTTTCCCATCCATTGGTGCAATAATATTTGATTAAAAATAATTTTTAGGACCGATGGTGGATGGTGTTTGATTTTCTACCTTGTAATAACAATGAGGTGCCACTATACTTTCTGAGGAAACTCCATTGCGAGTTTATCCTCAACGAGATCCCAAATTATTTTGATTTCCGAGATTTCTAGGGTCGAGGAAAAGGATCTACACAGGATCGACCAAGTGCACGACGTGCACCTATTCAGTAGGGTAGATTCCTCACACAGAAGCCCTGTCACCTTGAGATTGTCCCTCAAGCAGTGAAGGAGACATTAGAGATTGATACAATCCATGTGCTTCAGGGGTTATCTGCGACCCTTGTTCAACATACGAGGGAGATTTCTGAGCCAGATGCTTGCGGAGGTACACAGAGTATTCCCTCAATGAGTACTAGCATGAGGCCACATCTTTTCTCGTCATGTGGTAGCATATGTTTGGGGACCGAGGAGGACGATACTTTCGATGCGCACTGATTTTGGTGCACCTGGTGCTAGGGGTACACTTGATAATGCCACCATGTCAGATGTCCTTTTGAGTGAGACATTTGGATTGCATTCATCGACGTCACCTTCGTAGGTAAATTTTATATGTTTTTTTATGTGTGTTACAAAAATTTTGGAGTACTTGATTTACTTATATATGTTAAATTTTTGAAATAATTGTATGTGTACATGTATATGCATTGATATTACAGCATGCGGGAGGCACATCTTCATCCCGACCATAGGAAGCAAGCACCATCCGTACACATACATTCACAGAGGTAATTTAGATTGTTAATTATGTAAAATTTTCACATACATGTGTGTGTGTGTGTCTATCTATATATATATATATATATATATATAGATATATATATATATATATATATATTAGTTTTGAAGTCAAATATATGTTTGATCTTGTATGTCCATCTAACTCACATGATATACATGCTTGATAAATATGTTGACTTCACTAGACACCCCACCATCTCTGTGAAAAGTAGATAAAGGTGTTTCTGCTGCAATTTCATCTATGCAGCAACTCACTGATGTATTCAAAAAACACGTAACTTTTGTTAAATTTCTCGTGTAACTCATATTATGTTAAATTACATGTTATTAAAGTCTTTCATTGTAGAATTATTAAATTATGTTAATAATGTCCTTCATTGTGTATATGCACGAGTTACGTGCAATAGGTAGTAGCCTTGATCATTTGATTCACAGGTGTGGCGGGGTAAAAACAATAGTTCTATATTGATAAAATTAGTTAAAATATTGTCATTATGTACATACATGTACTTAGTTCTATTTTCAGTAATTATGATGTTAGATTTTATGATCTTGTGTGTATGTAGGGAACTTCAACCCCCTCCATTTTGACTTTGAGGGCACGAAATCCTCCATCTCGTCATCTTCGTACCCCCGTTCGTACTGTAGGAGCTCCCGATGACTCATCTGAGCATGAGATGCACATTCGGTGTGATCGAAAACTTGCGGTAAGTTTGTGTATTTATGTAAATAGTTTCATTCTAGCATGGTCTTAAATACATGTTGAAAACATATATAAATTAAGTTTTGACAAAAAAACATTGTTTGCATTTACAGGCTCATCTACATGTGAGTATTCAGCAGAAGAGGACTCGAAGCATGGGCTCGGATGATCCAAAGTCATCTCATGGATCTCCATCTTCATCTAAGGGAGGGCCTTCTTCGAGCAAGGCCAAGAGAGGGATAGATTTTGATAAGAAGGAAATATATGTGTCTTACATGACATTATTTTTGTATGCCTATGTGCATGGCATTGTATGTACACCTATATGGCATTTGAACTTGATTGTATATGACCTATTTGGGAATATTTGTATTTATTATGCACATTAAAATACTATTTGGAACTTGATAATTTTGTATGAGACCTTACATTTCCAAGATTATTTTTGCATGAAACTAATATGATGTGCACTTGACAATATTTAAGACATTATGGATTATTTTTTCATTTATTGGTGATGTTCATGTACTAGCATTTTCAATGTATAATATGCATCAAACTTCTGAAATCAATATTTATATATAATGTATGTATATAAAGAGTTACCTAATCTGATTAATTATTCATTCAATTTATCAATATGTATATGTGTATTTACCTTACTTGTGCTTCTTCTTGCTCATGGTCTCTTTGTATTGGTTCCTATCTTATCATGCACTTACTACATTCTTCTATGCTTCTTAGTCTTCTCCCCTGTTAAAACAGCCGAGAGTCATCACAATATGATGCCTTTCATCTGTTGATATTTTGAGAATTTCTCTCCATATACATAACTCCAATGCTTGAGAATGTCTCTAGATGTAATGACATTCTGATTCAAACACTCAATTATTCTTGATTGTCTAATCCTATCCAATTTGTGTTATTACCTTTAAATCTGTAGGCATTTCAAGTTATTTGGAAATCACATCACACCCTTCACTAGGCTTGATGAATACCCCTATCCTTTTAAAGGTGCTTTTGAAAGCATCCATGGGTTTATCATAACATAAATTATCAATGAATGGAAGGTCACTAAGCCATAGGCCAGCTGACTCCCATCCATAACTAAACAAGAAATATTTACTAGGTGATTAATAACACCCATGTGTTCTTAGACATACACCTATAAAATTCATTCTTAAGCCAATCTAGTCATTCAAGGATCTTAAGGGACTATGCCCGGACAAGGTAGCTCGAAAGTACGGGTAGTGTAGGGAACCAAAAAAAGCCTCACTAGCCTTCACCTAGCCACCTTGATGTGTTGGCGTAGTTGGTTTAGTCCCACGAGGTTCCATTTAGAAACTACAGCATTTGGGAGTCCTACACTAACTCAAACTATACTATTTTGCACATTTTCTAATAATAGGACAACGAGAGAACTGAATGGAGATGGAGAAAACTGCGAGAGGATTTCGTAGAGGGTTTCAATGTGGAGGTTTCGGATTTGCGGAGACATATATAGGTGTCATGGAGTCTAATAAATCACATGTCAAAGATATAGCATGTTTTGGCCTCAGGGCTCTTAAGGGAATACACCCGGACAAGGTATCCTGAAAGCACGGGCAACATAGGAAACAAAAATAAATCCTCTACTAGCATTCACTAGGCCATCTGGACGTGTTGGCATAGTTGGTTTGGTCCCACAAACTATTGTTTGCAAAATACAACATCTAGTAGCCTTACATTGACTCAGACTACACTATTTCATGCGTGAATGCTAGTGGAGGCTTTATTTTGGTTCCCTACACTACCCTTGCTTTCGGGCTACCTCGTCCGGGCGTAGTCCTTTAAGAGCCCTGAGGCCAAAACACATTATATCTTCGACGGGTGATTTCTCAAACTCCGTGGCACCTAGAGTTGTCTTGTTAGATCCAAAACCTCTATGTTGAAGCCCTCTAAGAAATCCTCTAGCGGTTTTCTCCATCTCCATTTGGTTCTCTCGTTGTCCTATTGTTTACAAACGCTCCAAATAGTGTAGTCTGAGTCAGTGTAAGGCTACTAGATGTTGTATTTTGCAAACGGTAGCTTATGGGACCGAACTGTCTAGGCCAACACATCCAAATGGCCTGTTGAATGCTAAAGGAGGATTTTTTTGGTTCCTTATGCTACCCGTGCTTTTAGGTTACCTTGTCCAGGCGTAGTTCCTTAAGATCCGTAAGGGTAAAACACACTATATCTTTGATGGGTGATTTCTCGGACTCCGTGGCACCTAGAGACGTCTCGTTAGATCTAAACCTCCATGTTGAAGCCCTCTATGAAAGGATCTCGTGTTTTTATCCATCTCCACTTGGTTCTCTCGCTGTCCTATTATTTGCAAAGGCACGAAATACTGCAGTCTAAGTCAGTGTAGGGCTGCCAAACGCTATAGTTTGTAAATAGAAGCTCATGGGACCGAACCTTCTGGGCCAACACATCTGGATGGCCTAGTGAATGCTAGTGGAAGATTTCTTTTGGTTCCCTAGGCTACCTATGCTTTCAGGCTACCTCGTCCGGGCGTAGTCCCTTAAGAGCCCTGAGGTCAAAACACGCTATATCTTTGATGGGTGATTTCTCAGACTCCGTGGCACCTAGATATGTCTCGTCATATCCAAAACCTCCATGTTGAAGCCCTCTATGAAATTCTGTAGTGGTTTTCTCCATCTCCTTTTGTTTCTCTCATTGTCCTATTGTTTGCAAATGCCCCAAATAGTGTAGTCTGAGTTAGTATAAGGCTGCTAGATGCTGTATTTTGCAAATGGTAGCTTGTGGAACCAAACCATCTAGGCCAACAAGTCTATATGGCTTGGTGAACGGTAATGGAGGATTTTTTTTGGTTCCCTATCCTACCCGTGCTTTCAGGCTACCTCGTCTGGGCGTAGTCTCTTAAGAGCCATGAGGCCAAAACACGCTATATCTTTGATGAGTGATTTCTTAGACTCCATGGCATCTAAAGACGTCTCGTCAGATCTGAAACCTCCATGTAAAATCCCTCTACAAAATAATCTCACAGTTTTATCCATCTCCACTTGATTCTCTTACTGTCTTATTGTTTGCAAAGGCACAAAATATTGCAGTCTGAGTCAGTGTAGGGCTGTCAGACACTATAGTTTGCAAATGGAAGCTCGTGGGATTGAACCGTCTGGGACAACATGTCTGGATGTCCTTATGAACACTAGTAGATTCTTTATTTTGTTTCCCTACATTGCAGGTTCTTTTAGGCTACCTCGTCCGGGCGTATTCCCTTAAGATCCCTGAGGTCAAAACACGATATATCTTCGACGAGTGATTTCTCGGACTCCGTGGCACCTAGAGACATCTTGTCAGATCTAAAACCTCCATGTTGAAGCCCTCTACGAAATAATATAACAATTTTTTTCATATCCATTCAGTTCTCTTGTTGTTCTATTGTTTGTAAACACTCCAAATAGTGTAGTCTGAGTCAGTGTAAGGCTGCTAGATGCTGTATTTTGCAAACGATGGCTTGTGGGACCAAACCAACTATGCCAACACATCGGGGTGGCTAGGTGAATGCTAATAGAGGCTTTTTTTTGGTTTCCTACACTCCCCATACTTTCGGGCTACCTCGTTCGGGCATAGTCTCTTTAGAGCCCTAAGGCCAAAACACGTTATATCTTCGACATGTGATTTCTCGGACTTTGTGGCACCTAGAGACGTCTCGTCAGATCCAAAACCTCCATGTTGAATCCTCTACAAAAGCCTCTCCAAGTTTTCTCCATCTCCATTCATACTAATTCAGTGTAAGGTTATCCATTTCCAATCACCTAAATAATATAGGTGGTTCATACAATATAGGTGGTGAAATGAGAATTTTAATGAGATATTTTTACAATATATATGGTGAAATGTGAATTTATATTTTTTATTCCTTTCTAATATTTAATTTCTCTTAGCTTCACTTGGCTTTCAAAATAATAAATTCTCTACTTATAGTGCCAACCACATGAAGGTGGAATCTTTTTTGGCACCACTAACCTACATAAACATGTTAGTAAGCTATTAAATAGAATTTTAAATCATAAAAACTTCAAAAAAAATTTATTTAAGTAAATATTCAAATTAAATTCATGAAGAACATACCTCTACAAATTCAATCCAATGAACCACAAGGATCAACTCTATTCTTGACAGTAGCAAGAATTGCTTCATGATCTGATTCACGAACCTTCCACAGATTCTTGTTTGATGGCTGACCTTGATATTTGATCAATTTAATATTTGTTGCAAGGACCAAATGTGAATAGTGAATTATCTTCCGATGTACTTCACAGTCTTCAAACAACCAAATGTTTGATTTTTTGATAGGATATCGTCAAAGCCAAGTTCCAGTGACTACCACTGACCCAGTGGGATACTCAAGGTCTTCACCATCAATGACTATGGAAGTCAATTTTTTTCCCCTCTACACAATGAGACAAGAAGTAGTATGTTCCCTCTTCATTAAATTCCATCACAATAACTGTAAAAATGTGCCCTATGTATCACAAAGTAAAACTGTTCAGTCAATTTAAAAATATATTAAGAGTTGACCATTTAATAATTTATAAATCTAAAACATGGTATGTACATATTTATATGTACCTTGTTGCACTAAATCAGAGACTTTGTCAAAGTCAAGTGATGTTTTCATTTGATATGAATACCCTGCAAGTTATAATGCTCATGGAACTTGATGTGTGTCGAGTGGAATTAGAGGTCTACAAGTCCATTCATCCACCCACTATTGTGACTCACATTAATTCCATGCAAAATCAATGCATGATATACAAAAACATGTCATGCACCTAGTATAAATAGTCCAAGTATTTGCATCTAAAAAGCATGTCATGCACACTTAGTATCAATACAATTTTTCCATGTTAGTATTGAAGAGCTTCAAACTTTTGACCCCTGCATCACAACATTCTCATCTCTTCTTTCAAGGACACATAATTATTACATCTTATTAGATGTTTGAGACCATTTCTTATGTATGTAATCATCTCATGACTCATTATATGAGCAAATATGAATAATTAAATTTTCAATCCTCCATATCACACCAAAATGCTCAGCCACCTTGCAAGGAATCAAAGTTACCAAGTTGATATAAATCCCATAAAAAGATGTCATAAGTGGTCACCTACATCAAGCCATAAATTTCTCGTCATGACCACAACAGCCAACAATTCATCCTCCCTCTACTTTTCTACTTCTACAGTTATCAAATACATAAATATACCTAGTAGTACATACATACCATAGTCAAAAGTATGATTCCAAACAACATGCATCCAAGCTTTTTTTTTAAAATTAAGCTAGTGAGGCTCATCGCTGAATCACACACATCATGTTTTTTGCATTCATCTAGGTTACTACTCCAAGCTACCGTCACAGTTTTTGATCCTTGATGTGTGTTTATTGAAACTCCTTTTCTCCTTTTCCATGCCCTTCCTTAGTAAAACTCCAGATATGTTGTAAATTTGTTTCTTTGTGCATCTTTCTTAGCCAATCAAACATTTGTGCATTCTTGAATTTTGATGTGTAGTTGTCCGACCAAATGTAATGTTGATCGAAACTAATGTTCCTCTCATTCAAGTTCACATAAAACACCTAGAAACACCCTTGTACACATTCTGTAGAATGTGTCTGATCATCACTGATGTAGAAATGATACTCTCTTAATATTTTTCGATCTTGCTCAGTGCTTTCAAGAGAGTTCATGAATGTTATATGCATGAAAATAGAAACTTGCAATGAGTTATAATATTGAGACTGAACCTCCATGTTTAGTTGCATTTTGTAATTCTCTGTGAAGTCAACTACTAAAAAAATAGTACCAAGTGGAAATGTGTCCTTTCTTAACTTGAATTATTCATCCAACCATTGAGCTCTATGTGTGTGGCTTGCATACTCATAAAAAAATTCCTCTCTGAATTTGACCATATATTCTGATACAGGTAATTGTTTTCTAACAAGCTCACACCTCTTAGATTATTTTCCATATTTTAATTGATATGCCACTGTAAGGATATTACTTGTATAAATCAGAACATATACAGTAGAATAACATGATAGAACACCAAAATATAGATAAATTATGACAATATGCTCATATAATAGCCTTGCCACTTCGAGGGGGTAACCTCCAAACCATACAATAACACTCCAATACTCAATATGATGATTAACTATAACCTTCTAACCCCTATATATACCATTCTAACCTATGGCCAATACTGAGGCTGACCTCCTAAGCATAATAAATCATAAATGAATGATATAATAAGATAAGGGGATGTGTGCCACATGTTGGCATATCCATTAACCCATATACATTATAATATTATATCCCAAGGTACATAGCAGCCACCGATTTATATTTAGTGAAATCAACCAATTCTTTTCCTATTGAATATGTCCTCTCCTCATGGATACAACTTTTCAAATTTGGCAAGCCACCACATACATTGCACATTGCATCCAAACATGCTTTTTTATTAAAAAATTGTTTTGTTGATTTTTCACAAAATATTGTCAGAATAAATTCTCTTGAAGATTTTTGTGGGACATTTATTCCACACTCCTACAACATGATTTCAATATGCAAAACATGACGTATTTGAAAAAAAACATCATAATGCATTGAAAATTCAGTATGATGCCTGCAACAACAAGTGGTACGTGAGTGATTGATTTTCACATAAAAAGGGTTTTCACATTTCAAAGAATCTTTGGCTAATGTTAATTTTTGGATTTTCATTCTTAAACTAAGAGAGCAATTGTGTTTGAGTCATATCTAAGAAATGTTTTTCACATGATTCATGATTACAAGAACATATTCTTCTTTTTACTGTATCTCTTCTATTTGGTGACACCCTTGTGTTCTCATTTAAAAATTTTACAATTAATTCTTTTAGAATATCAGATGTATTCTTGTCTTTTCATGAAAGTCTGCTAGAGAAAGCCCAATAGTCAGTGTTATTGACTAACTCAAGACGTTTACGTCTCTCTATTACTTTCATTAGTTTTTTTTTACTACTTGTTTTTCTAATCAAGCATTTATTAATTGTTTTATCACTTAATATACAATTAGTAAGTGCATGCCGTGTAACATTACTATCTTTGGTACGTCTTTTGCCACCTACAGTTTGGTATGCTTTATGTATGTTTTCAACAATTGACGCATTTTGATCAACAACATCAGATGTTCTTAACTCTAGGGTCTTCATTATAGGTCCCATTTTAATTAATTTCATCAATGTAACAAATAATTGACATCTTTCTATGTCATTTAAATTCTCAAAGTAATTATCCCAAATTCCACTAGCTTTTCTTTTTGCATTTCTTTCAGACATTTTGTTAGGAATTGGTTTTATAATGTTTTCATCAGTTTCAATTAAGTGAATTGGTTTTCTTCGCAAAATGGAAGGAGGTGTTATTAGAGGTGAAGATTCATTTAAAAGGTTACTTTCTTCATTCAGTATTTTCACACAAATTTTGGGGTTAACATTTGGATTCTCAGGTAAAATTTCAAAAATTGGATTCATATCAATTTCTTCATCCATACCAACATTATCATTTAATTCAATATCATTATTCATTGCAAAATCATATTTCTCTACATTTTCATTATGTATCCTCCCTCTACTTTTCTTTTTCTACAATTATCAAATACATAAATATACCTAGTAGTACATACATACCATAGTCACAAGTATGATTCCAAGTAACATGTATCCAAGCCTTTTTTTTAAATTGAGCTGGTGAGGTCCATAGCTGAATCACACACAACATGTTTTTTGCATTCGTCTAGGTTACTACTCCAAGCTATCATCATAGTTTGTGATCCTTGATGTGTGTCTATTGAAACTCCTTTTCTCCTTTTCCATGCCCTGCCTCTGTAAAACTCCAGATATGTTGTACATTTTTTTTCTTTGTGCATCCTTCTTGGCTAATAAAACATTCGTGCATTCTTGAATTGTGATGTGCAGTTGTCTGACCAAATGTAATGTTGATCAAAACTAATGTTCCTCTCATTCAAGTTCACATAAAACACCTGGAAACACCCTTATACATATTATGTAGAACGTGTTTGATCATCATTGATGTAGAAATGATACTCTCTTAATATTTTTCAATCTTTCTCAGTACTTTATGGAGAGTGCATGAATGTTATATGCATGAAAATAACAACTTGCATTGAGTAATAATATTGAGACTGAACCTCCATTTGTGGCTGCAATGTGTAATTCTTTGCGAAATCAACTACTGAAATAATAGTAACAAGTGGGAATGTATTCTTTCTTAACTTGAAGTGTTTATCTAACCATCGAGCTCTATGTGTGTGCTTTACATACTCATAAAATATTTTCTTTCTGAATTTGACCATATATTCTGATACAGGTAATTGTTTTGTAACAAGCTCATACATCTTAGATTCTTTTCCATCTTTTAATTGATATGCCATTGATTTATATTTGGTGAAATCAATCAATTCCTTTCCTATTGAATTTGCATTCTCCTCATGGCTACAACTTTTTAGATTTGGCAAGCCACCATATACATTACACATTCTATCCAAACATGCTTTGTTATAAAAAATTGTCTAGTTGATTTTTCACAAAATATTTTTGGAATAAATTCCCTTGAAGATTTTGGTGTGACATTTAATCCACACTCCTGCAACATGATGTTAGTATGCAAAACACGACATATTTGGAAAAAAACATCATAATGCATTGAAAATTCAATATGATGCTTGCAACAACAAGTGGTACATGAGTGATTGATTTTCACATAAAAGGGTTTGCTGATTTCAAATAATCTTTGGCTGATATTAATTTGTGGATTTTCATTCTTAAACTTAGAGAACAATTGAGTTTGAGTCATATCTAAGAGATGTTTTGCACACGATTCACGATTACGAGAACCTATTCTTCTTTTTACTGTATCTCTTCTATACGGTGACACCCTTGTGTTCTCATACCAAAATTTTACAATTAATTCTTTTAGAATATCAAATGTATTCTTGTCTTTTTATGGAAGTCTGCTAGAGAAATCCCAATAGTCAGTGTTATTGACTTATTCAAGACGTTTACGTCTCTCTATTGCTTTCATTAGTATTTTTCTGTTTAGCTTCAAAGCACTGCTTATTTTTCTAATCAAGCATTTATTAATTATTTGATCACTTACTATACAGTTAGTAAGTGCACGTTGTGTATCATTACTATCTTTGGCACGTCTTTTTCCACCTATAGTTTGGTATGTTTTATGTATGTTTTCAACAATTGATGCATTTTGATCAACAACATTAGATATTCTTAACCCCATGGTCTTCATTATAGGTCTCATATTAATTAATTTCATCAATGTAACAAATGATTGACATCTGTGTGTGTCATTTAAATTCTCAAAGTAATTATCCCAAATTCCATTAGCTTTTCTTCTCGCATTTATTTTAGACATTTTGTTAGGAATTGGTTTTATAATGTTTTCATCAATTTCAATTAAGTGAATTGGTTTTCTTCACAAAATGGAAGGAGAGGTTCTTAGAGGCGAAGATTTTTTTACAAGGCTAATTTCTTCATTCAGTGTTTTCGTACAAATTTCAGGGTTAACATTTGGATTCTAAGGTAAGGGTTCAACAATTGGATTCATTTCAATTTCTTCATCCATACCAACATTATAATTTAATTCAATATCATTATTCATTGCAAAATCATTATTCTCTAAATTTTCATTATGTATTTCATCCCCATTTTCTAATACATTAGCTACATTTGATATAGCAGATGTATCTTGCCCTGCACGAAGTTTTTACATTCTCTTCAATTTCTTTATTTTCATCTCTTCCAATTCCTTCGGTGTCTTGTTCTTGACTTTCTTCTTTTCCTTAGCTCGAATTATATCACCCATGATTAGAAAAAATCAACTAGTGGGGTAGGGGACAACATGAACTACTAAAAAATCATGTAAAAATGTAGAGAAAATTGAAGACTAAACAGAATGTATGCAGAATTGTTGTGAAAGAGGTGAAAGAGACGTTAGGGCGCCACAATATATAAACAAATCATAATGCGTACACGTTATGCTTTTACCTTTTCCAGCATATGCCTCAAGGCTTGGGATTCGGTTTGGATCCCCAACCCTGAGGCATAGACCTGCAAAAATACAACAAACAACGTGTTTTTGTAAGAAAATGTAAAAATGTCACTTCCTCTATGATAAATCAAAATAAAAAAATTGATTCATTTAAACAAAATCATACCACGACATAGAGCAAAGTTTCTTCTTTCTAAAAATATAATTTTTCAAATTTTCTGACTAATATAAGGTTTCCATATTATTTATTTTATAACTATGCATTTTATAGCTATTTTTTGAAGTTTAAATGTCTATCTTTCATCATGTATCTTTTGTTTGGGTCATCTAAAATGAAAAAAATTATACTAGCACAAACTAGGCATAATTCTATACATATTAAAAAAAAACTCTAATTTTTGATATTTTATGAGGTAGTTAGGGGGGGGTGGGAACGGTCGGAGCTCCGTTATTTTTCAAAACATAAAATTTATGTACTAGAAAAAACATAAATAAAAAAATACTTGTTAAAAAAATCTTTTAAAAAATTCTAACACAAACTAGATGCTCCTAGCTATCTTTCTACCAAATGGTTTTCAAAAATACTCAATGGTGCTCAAAAAATGGTGGGGGGCACGAAAGTCACTCTATTATGTTTTTTAATAAAAAACAGGAGAACCTATTGGTATTTTAGTTGTTTGACCCACTTAGACTTATTTGTTTTCAATAAAATTTAGTAGCTTAGAAACTATACTTAAAATGCTATGATTCATATTTATACTACATCTTCCAATTTTGAGTGTAACTATTTTGAACAACTCATACAAGGTGAAGTGTTTTATTTTTCAAAAAAATGCGTTTACTTAAGACCACCTTTTGGTCCCCCAACTTGGTGCACCTACCCCACACTAAATTCATTTGGTCATCTTTGTCAATAAGGTTGAGGACAAACACTACCTAGGACAAATATTACTTCAACCAATCAGTCAAAAAATTAGGATCTACATGCATCAAGCAATGCCATATCAAACTTAGGGAGAACTTGAGTTTAAGATCCAACTAAGGAGACTTTGTCTATACCCTTATTGATCATATAATATTGATTCATAATGGTGTTTTCACATTAATGGACCATTAATAAGTGTTTTGCACAATATCATTCAAATAATATTGAGTTTGGAATACTATGTTCAAGTTGAACCATTGCATGCAATCTTCCATGGTTTCATTCCACAAACATTGATAAATGGCTTAATACCTTTGAGTGGGCTAGTTGTCAATCACAAGAATGACATCAGTCAGATTTTAATGTTTCTGATAGAGCTCTACATTAGTTGTGGGAAGAAAGAGAGTGCAATTTGAAATTGGTTTTCCGGACCTGAAGTTTGAAGTTACATTCGACAGTATGATGAGATGTGTGAAATTTGAAGTTAATTAATTAAAAAGACATATAATAAATTAAACTTGCTTGAATTTCTAGAATAATTCCATTTCCATAGGTGGTAGCAATTATGGAGAAAGAGTTTAAATTTGAAAATATTGTACTTGTTCTATTGTCAACCAAAGAATTATCTTTCTCAGATTCTTCTGTTGAATTTCCTGTTATATGAAATAATTTTTATCAACTCCTACAAAATACCTTAAATTCAAACAAATAATACTTTATAAAATATTAAAGTATGTAGTCTAGATGGTTCAATTGTTGTGGTTTAATGAAAATGGGATCTTTGATAATTAAGAGCTTGTCCCATTTACAGCCACCTAATGGAAATGGGGAACAATTGAAAGATTGTGGTCCATGTTCAAATTCTTCAACAAAAATAAGTTGGACCATAACTACAATGGTCATGTGGATAGCTTGTGGATGACGTAATTTCTTGGAGAATAAATGATCTAATTTCATATTGGAACAAGTGAGAAGATAACAGGCTGCGAAAGTTTTCATATATTCAGTTCAAGTGGGATCGACAATATATAGGCTAAGTAGAGAGCTAGAAGGGATGTTAGCCAACTTGAAAGAGTTAGTAAAGAAAAGAGAGAGAAAGAGAAAGAGGCGAGTAAACCAGTCAGAGAAAGGTCCATAAGGATTACACCATAGTTTTTTATGAGTATGTGAGCTTTGTAGTCAAGCCACACTTTTATTGTAGATGTTGTAGGACTTTTAGATACATAAAAATATTTATTTTTATGTATGGGTATCTACTATGTACTATGAGAAATGGCACAGGTGCCTTAAAACCGCATCCTCTTGTAGTCAAATTGGTATCATAGATAGGGAATAAATCTAGGAGAGATAAATTGAGGGAGTTGTAAAAGAGAAGGCTAGCAAAATGCCAAACATAAGGTATCTCGTAGACTATTGTTCTCCACTATGAGAAAGTGGGTAAAGGACATCAAATAAATGAACTAAGAATCCCTGAGGATATAATGACTAGGGGGTTGTGTTTGTGTGCACAAAAGAGAGAATCATGCCTAGACAAGTTGGTTCAAAAGATGTAGTTGGTACAATAGTAGTGAGAGTTTTGAAAAGGATATTGAGTGAACTTTAGGGTGTAAGGACCAAACTAGAAGTTGAGGAAGATCATAAAAGACGTATTCAGGCTCTGAGGGCTCAAAGAGATGATGAAGGAGAAACTATCTCTCAGGAGAAACAAATTCTATAGATAGAGGTTATATTCTCTATTGGAAAGTCCAATATAAAAGAGATGAGGTGTAGGTGGGATACATAGGAGAAAATAAGAAGACTCGACTCATAGTTGAAATCAAAACGAGAGAGGTTACATAAAGATTGCGCAAATAACATTCAATGTAAGGAGTAGAAGAGGATTCTCTTGGTACAAAGATACTAACAAATCATGTTTAGGGGGTGCTACTATAAATGCAGAAGCAAAGGAAATCACACAGTTGAATGTTTGCGGATGCAACAAAAAGAAAGAAGAAAATAAATTATATGAATGCCCACAAATGACCAATGATAGATCAATTGGACTAAAGGATACAACCATTAAAAATAGAAAGTTCTAGGCATAGATAATTAAAGAGGTGAACTGATGAAGTAATGTACAAAAACAAAATAGAGCAATGCACCACTAAAACAAGTGGAAAGGTTACCGATATAAATAGTAATGACGGGTGAACAAAATCCCTAAGAGTGAGTGCAAGATCTATAGAAGAGAGCACACAAAAACTACATAAAAGATAAAGTGTAAAAAATAAAAGCACTTGACGGAGGGTAAGATGCTGAAGATTACGAAGACACCATCACAAGAGGAGATGCGATAGATATTTTACACAAGGTACAAGATGTAGTGCCCACACTTTTTATAGCTCAGTTATTGGTTGTTTCTTTACTCATAGACATGTTTTGATAGAGATTTGTTATATCTTGGACATTATATTAGAGATTGGACCTTATTAGACATGTGTGGACATTCAGGCGTATAACGCCAATTTAGCTTAATTTCTATGTTGTTGCATTTTCTTATGATGTCATGGATATTAATGGATATGATGTTGTTTTTGGAACATAATTATATTGATGGATACTTAGTTTTTGCATGTTGGGATTCTATGGTTATATGTCACTTTATCATCTTGTATAACTTTGGAGAATTGAGTTTAACTGTGCACATTGTCACATTTTGATTGCAGAAGGATGTTAGGCTAGTTTATAACTCATTGATATCTTGTTGAGTCATTGATTTATATTGTATCGGATAGGTGCAGTTAATGTGTGCAATGAGTGTGCAAGTGAAAGGTTTACAGGAGAACATGGGATTCAGGCCAACTACACAATCTTGCACAAGTAGCCCATGGGCTAAGTGCTAGCCATGTTCATTGTGTGAAACCTTAGTGTTGGAGATTATTATTTTGGGCATCATGAGTGACCCCAATTTTTGTAATGTATTGTGCCTTGAATTTTTAATTTTGTTTAGGGTAATTAGTGATGTTGTAAACTTGTTTTGGGAGTTAATAATCCCACTTTCTTTAAAATTTTGATTTTGTTTAAAGAGTCACTTAATCACAAGGGTTTAGGGTCACATGTAAAACCCTTGGGTGGTTCCCACACTCTCTGCCCTTGTGCCAAAAATGCAAAACCCGAAATTGGGTTATTTTAGGCATTTTTGGGGACCCCTTTTTAGCTTGGGAGTTCCCCTAACATAAAAATGAGCCCTTGGACCCTACCTAATGGGTAGGGGGATTATTTCCAAGGCTAGAGGGAGTTTTCCCTCCCTTTTTGCCTCTTGTTTGGTCACATCCATGTAAGGGGTGTGGATTGGAGTGCTTGTTAAAAGTCTCACTAATTTTGTCTTGTTAACTTTTAGGGGAATTTGGGAGATAAAGGGAAAAAAGACATTTTTACGCTTTCTCTCTTTTGTTTTGGCATCTTTGACCTTGAAGGAGGAGAGGGGTGACACATGTCACCCCCTCATTTGTGAGGATTCTTGCTTGCTCCTCTTCAAATTCCCCTTCATGGGAAAAGAGAGGGACTTTTTTTTGAAACTTCTTGCTTGGGATGCTTGTGGGATTTAGAGCTTGAGATTTGCTTGAGTCAAGGAGTGGAGAAATTTGAAGTTGGAAAGCATTTTTGGAGAGCTTTCCTTGAGGTAGGCTCTTATATCTTTTTGCATGTGTTGTATTCATCTTAGTTGTTAGTTTGGATTCTTGAATTTGTTATTGTTGCATGTGGATTTTGGTTGTTGTTTGTTTGTTTTACTACCTCCATCATATGGCATGATGGAGTATTGGAGTTTTGGGGGAAGAGAGAGGGATTTTATCCTCTCAATCCTCAAGGCTTGATGGACAAGTCTTGTAGGGTCTTATTGTTTTCCCCTCAAATGCTTGAGGTGGGGAAGTTGATTCATTTGGCTTGAATCTCCTTCCCCATTCTTGGTAAGGAAACACCTTTGGGGTTTGAAAATTCTTTCAAGAAGGACTGGTGAAAGGGTGGAGGAATAAGGAGGGTTTAAATTGAATTAGGAGCAATAAGGAGGGTACGGAGGATCTTTCTTTGTGCTTAGTAATTTTGAGTATAAATTTTGGAGAACTCTTCTCCTCTCTTCCCACCTTTGAGGTAGAACATGGGTTCTCCTCCTTGTAAAACTTGGAGTCTTGAATTTTACTTGTTTTGTTTTCTATGTTAATGTTGTTTTTGGTTGTTTCACCTCTTTCTTGTGCATATTTTGGATGGTAGTCCTCTTTCCCATGGGCTTGGGGGAGGCTAGCATGCATTCCAACCATTGGGAGAGGCATGTAATGATGCTTATGGTTGGGTGGCAAACAAGCTCTTTCTCCTTGTTGGTTTCCTTGAAAGTCACTCAAAGTTGGAGCTCAAGTATGGAGGTGGTTGGAGTTTGTGACATCTTGGTCTTTCCTTGTTTTCTCAAATTATTGTGAAGCATTACTTTCATTGTAACATCTTGGGTATGGCTATTTTGGAAGACTCTTTGGCATGCAAAAGTGTCTCTTTTTTTGAATTGGAATCACTTGTAAGATTAGTATTCCATTAGTATGTGAAAGATTTCTTTCAATCTTAGAAGGGAGATTTGTTATGTCATTTTTCTTATGTATTTTAGCATTTTGAATTATGATGTAATTATGAACTTAAGATCCTTGTAAAATGAGTCTTGTAAAATGGTTATATTTCTTTAATATGCATTGATTTGAATATCATTTTCAAAAGGAAGACTGCTTGATGGAAGTATGTTTCTCCATAAGAAATGATGTTAATATTGTTGTGTATCCATGTTGGAAAAATTTGAAAACATTCATTTAGTAATATATTTTAAAAACAACATCAAAAAAAAAGAAGTTACTTCTGCATGGAGCTTAGGGTTTAATATCATATGGAAATATCTCTTTCATGCCATGTATCTCTTCTTGTAAACTTTTTTATAATATTGAATGGGATGAGATTAGTCTTGACTCCTTCCAATGAGAGATTTAATGATATGTTCTTATTGGGAAATCAGATTTGTACATGTGTGTAGTCCTTGTAAAATTATAAACTTACTTCAAGCCTCTTCTCCCTTTTGAATTACTTCACTACACTCTCTTATTTTATCACATAGAAAAGTAGATTATTAGTATAAAAAAAAATATGGCAAGCATTGAAAAAAATCCATCTCTCTACAACTTGAAATATATATATATATATATATATATATATATATATATATAATCGGTCTAATATAGCTATATCACATAGCTATAACTTAGTTTTAAAAAATTACATATTAATTTCTAGAGTTACTACGCTATGATCTTGTAGTGTTTATATTATAATATACATTATGCCTCATGTATTGTTATATAACTGAATTATATTTTATATAATATAATATAAATATATTACGTTATATAAATATGTTATATTTTAATTATTATAATATAAATACATTCTATCATATAAATACATTATATTCCATATATTATAATACAAATATATATATATATATATATATATATATATATATATATATATATAAACTTTATACAACTAAAACAAAGTTTATTTTAATAACAAAAATAAATAAATAAATAAATTTGTGGGGGGGGGAACCCCCGCCTGTAAAAAAAATAAACAAACAAAAAACAAAACAAATCAGTGGGGGGTCGAACCCCCCCACCCCTGTGTTGTCCCCAGGGGGGCACTGCCCCCCAACACGTCCCTCCCTGCGACCCCCACGCCTCCCCTCACCCCCCAACCTCTCAACATGCACTTTGCCCCCCCCCGCCTACCTTGCTCCCCCTACGCACAGCACCACGCCGCCTCAAACCTGCCGCCTCATGCAGCCTCCATCCCCGGTTCGCTGCCCCCCCCTCTCCAACCACCGCAAACCTCCCAGAAATACAAATCCCCCCCGTCCCCCCCGCCTGCCCTTCCCCCTAGGCCCTCCCCATACATCCGCATACACTTCTCAAAAACATACATATATAATATATAATATATATTCCAAAACCAAAGAAGAAATAAATTTGTATCTATAACCCCCCACGCCTGTAACAAAAAATAAATAAATAAAAACAAATAAATGGTATTATCGTATGTATTGTGTATGTCCCCGTAAGAATACTACCCCCACAACGTAGGATATGCAACCCCCATGCCTCCCCTCACCCCCCCAACCTCCCAAATGTACTTTCCCCCCCCGCCTATAGCTCTCCAAACAACCTGCATGAATTCCCCAGTTTGCTGCCCCCCCCCTCCAAGACCAAACAAAATACAAATCCCCCCCGGACCCCCCCCCCCCCAAGACAAGAAAACAAAAATAAAACATATATATATAATATAGGCTCCATATATTAGGGCAAAGAAGAAAAAAGGGCAGATACAAGGACCAAGGGCTGAGAAAAGATAAGGAATTTTCTAGCTTCTATGGCCTGCAAATTAACAAAGATACATTCCTCATTTTAGGAGCATAACATGGAAATTAAAAAAAAAGAATGAGATAAAGGGGAAAAAATTAGATCAAGGGCTGTATCCTAGTTAGATCCCATTAAATGACCCTACACTCCTCCTTTTAGGAGGATTTTAAGTGGGAAATGGTAAATAAATAATTAAGGGGTGTGCATGACTTAAGTAATTCATTTAATTTATTCCTGGTAAATGATTAATAGAATAAAAATTTATTAAATATGTTAAAATGGTGATTAGAAATGTTGGAAATTCAATTTTTGGGTAAATTAAATATATATATCAATTAATTTATTATCGGGAATGGGCTAAGCAAGGGTTAGTAAATGTTGTCTTATTTCAAAAATAAAATAAAAATTTACCCCTAAATTTTAGTCACTTTTGGTGTAGTTTTTCACTGTCCCGGGATGGGCATGACATTTGGTATCAGAGCGGAGGTTCACACACGCGGACACTCTTGGGTAACTAATTAAGATAGTTAATGGTAATTTTAATAACATTAAATTAAATAAATGGATAATAAAAATAATTAGTTAAAAATCATCCGCAACCATTAAATTTTTAAATTAATAACTTTTTCACTCACCTCATGCACAGGATGATGCACCTAAGAGGGGACGATCAGCTAGAGGTTTAGGGCATAGTGTACCTACGTGGGAGCTAGCTGACACCTGAATTGGGGCCTCAGATATTAGAGGCCTTGCACCAGCTGATAGGCATTGTGGAGCAGCGTCTACCACCACCGCAGGAGGCAAGAGAGGAGACACCTTTGGGAGACAAGGAGCCGATAGGTGAGGACGCGCATTCAGAGCCACCAGAGCACGATACACCGAGGTGGGAGAGGTCACGTAGCCCTTTCCGTTCATCACGAGAGGGTAGCCTCGTTCCGTCGTAGCCGCTCACACAGTCTCGAGGGACCATTTGGGGATAGGCGACCCCCTTCGCCTATTGGACTACATCGCCAGGATCGAGATACAGGCAGTGTGATCAGGGATCTTCTTCACTTGTAGCCACCCACCTACACCGGCTCTACAGATGGCTTTGGGGCTGAGTCATGGCTCCTTAGTTTGGATAGTTGCTTTGGCTTGCACTCTTACGAGAGCAACGTCAAGGCAAGGTTCGCTATACACCTCCTCTCGAGATGCAGCAGGCATTTGGTGGAGGAATGAGGAGCATAAGCTCCATCTGACTCGAGAGATAGTGACCTGGGAGATGTTTGAGGAGTGATTCAGGGCTCGTTATATGTCTGAGCATTTCATGTAGAAGAGGATCGATGAGTTTCATGACTTACGACAGGGATCTGACACAGTAGCACAGTATGAGAGTAGGTTCCTAGATCTTCTACAGTATGTGGACTTACCTGCAAGATGAGAAATTGTAGGTTAACAGGTTTATTCGAGGCCTTAATGCAGATATAGCAGGAGCAATTAGGATGTTATCTCCTCCCACACTTGAGAAGGCCGTTGAGAAGGCCTACTTAGCTAAGGAGAACAGGACCAAGGCACAGGAGCACCGAGATAGAAACAAGAGCAAGTTTCAGGAGAGGATACATGCCTTTCAGAGTCAGAGGTCACGGGGTACTGCACCACCCCCTAGAGGAGGATTCTGGCCTCCGCTAGCAGCCACGAGGGCTCCACCGCACCCGCAGCGACAGACACATTAGCAGTAGGGCCACCCACAACAGGGGGCTAGACAGACACAGGGATTTTAGAGAGGTGGTTCTAGAGGTGGTTTTGGTGGAGCCAGGGATAGGAGGTAGGGTACTCAGCAGGCACAAGCCAGCTCACACGTAGCAGTCTGCTAGGGTTGGACCAGCAGGATCAGTACACTAGAGTACAGGAGGGACCCCATCTCAGAGGGGTACAGGAGGTTGTTTTATTTGTGGATCTCCTGATCACTATGTGTGCATGTGCCCGCACAAACCCAATACCATGGATGCATAGAGAGCTGCTAGATCCGAGTAGATGGTGGGTGATGTAGGACGTGCTCATCATGTATATGCAGTGGTTGACAACCGCCAGGCCGAGCATCAGGCCACAGTCATTGAGATGACAGGTATTATCAGGGGTATTTTTGTCTCAGTACTTTTTGATTCAGGTGCTTCAGATTCTTTTATATCACCTTCTATAGTGGACCAGTGTGGGCTAGTGGTGGCTAGGCAACTAGACAGTTGGCAGGTTGAGTTGGCCTCTGGGGCCAAACTCACCGTGGACTCGTATGTGGAGAGTTGCGTACTTGATTTAGGAGCCTTCTCCACTACTCTTGACCTCCGAGTTATCCCTCTAGGTTCCTATCAGGTAGTTTTGGGTATGGATTGGCTCGAGGCTCATCGAGCTAAGGTGGATTGCAGAAATAAGGTCATTGAGTGTTAGGATGATCTTGGGAGTGCAGTTGTGATATCAGGGATGCAGAGGCCTATCTCCTTGCACATGATATCGGCTAAGCAACTCAAGCAGAGCATGCGTAAGGGTTGTCAGTTATTTTCTATCACCATTAGTGACCGATCAGAGAGCACTCCAGAGCACTCACCCTTAGATGACCATGCAGTTTTGAGGGAGTATGCCGATGTGTTTCCAGGTGAGCTTCCAGGGTTACCACCCCATGCAGAGAGGTAGATTTCACCATTGATTTAGTACCTGGATCTGCACCAATTTCTAGGGCACCTTATCAGATGACGACTCCAGAGCTTCATGAGCTCAAGATTTAGTTAGAGGAGTTGTTAGATAAGGGTCTCATTCACCCTAGTGTATCTCCTTGGGGAGCGCCAATCATATTTGTGAAAAAGAAGGATGGTTCTCTCAGACTTTGTGTAGACTTTAGAAAGCTCAATAAGGTCACAATAAAGAACCGTTATCCGCTCCCTAGGATTGATGACTTGTTTGATCAGATGCGGGGAGTGAGAGTGTTCTCCAAAATCGATCTCAAGTCAGGGTACCATTAGTTGCGCATATCAGATGCAGACATTCATAAGACAGTCGTTTCGCACATGTTACGGGCATTATGAGTTCACAGTGGTTCCATTTGGTTTGACCAATGCCCCAGCTGTCTTCATGAGCCTCATGAATGGAGTATTCAGGACATTTCTAGATCACTTTTTCTTAGTGTTCCTTGATGACATATTGATTTATTCTCGTTCCGAGGAGGAACACGAGGAGCATTTGAGACAGGTACTTCAGGTTTTGAGAGAGCAGAAGTTGTATGGGAACTTGGAAAAATGCAGTTTCTTTCAGATAGAGATTTCAGTACTTAGGTCATATCATTTCAGGCGAGGGTATCTCTATAGATCCCTCTAAGATACAGGCTATCTTGGACTAGCCAGACCCGACATCAGTTACTGAGGTGAGGAGTTTCATGGGTTTAGCAGGGTATTACCGCAGGTTCGTACAGGACTTTTCTAGGATTCCTCACCCTATCACTTCTCTTCAGAGGAAAGGGAAGAAGTTTGATTGGTTAGAAAAGTGTGAGCAAGCCTTTCAGTTGCTTAAGGAAAGGTTAACCACGGCACCCATCTTAGCAGTTCCAAACCCGACAGAGGATTTTGTTGTTTGTACTGATGCATCACTAGAGGGTTTGGGAGCAGTTCTTATGCAGGAGCATCGGGTTATTGCCTTTGAGTCTCGTAAGCTCAAGGACTACGAGCTGAATTACCTACTCATGACTTGGAGCTTGTCAAGCAGTTGTTCATGCTCTGGTACGTTGGCGACATTTCCTTTTGGGTAGACCCTTTCATTTTGAGGACAGATCATCAGAGTTTTCAGCATATCTTCTCACAGCCGAACCTCAACGCTCGTCAACAGATGTTGGATGGAGTTCCTATGTGAGTATGACATGGAGGTTCCGTATATCAAAGGGAAGGAAAATGTTGTTGCAGATGCACTTAGTAGATGACGACATGTGCTTGCTTCTTTGACACTTCAGTCAGATTTGAGAGGCAGGATTCTTGAGCACCTTCCAGAGGACAAATTTTATGAGGGAGCCAGACAGATGTTGGAGTCACAGGGTTCATTAGAGGGCAGATATTCTGGGTGTGTTTTAGAGACAGATGGTTTACTTTGGTTCCACAGGCGCATCTACATGTGCCTAAGTCAGGTGATTTGCGTAACTTCATCCTCTCAGAGGCTCATCGAGCCCCATATGCGGCACACCCAGGAGTGAAGAAAATGCATGCCGATCTGAGGGAGTTATATTATTGGCTAGGTCTTCGATGGGACATAGCAGATTTTGTTGCACATGATGCCTTTAGTGTCAGAGGGTTAAGGGCAGAGCATTCTCATCCCGCAGGACTTTTACATCCTCATGATATTCCCGAGTGGAAATGGGATGTGATCTCCATGGATTTCATAGTCGGACTTCCTATGTCTTCTTATCATCATGATGCCATTATGGTTACCGTGGATAAGTTGACCAAGGTTGCGCATTTTTCACCAACCAAGGTCACCTATAATGCTCAGGCCATTACCAAAGTATTTATGGAGGACATTGTTAGGTTGCATGGGATTCCGAAGACCATCATCAATGACAGGGATACCATCTACACTTCAGTTTTCTGGACTTCCTTTTAGACCGCTCTGGGTACTCAGATTAATTTCAGTTCAGCGTATCATCCAGAGATAGATGGATAGAAAGAGAGGGTTAATCAGGTGTTGGAGGACATGTTGAGGATGTATGTGATGGACCAGCAGAAGAAATGGGAAGATTATTTGCATTTAGTTGAGTTTGCCTACAACAAAAACTATCATAATTCCATTGGTATGGCTCCTTACCAGGCTTTTTATGGACGACCTTGCATGACACCTTTGAGTTGGGATAGACTAGATGACAAGATTATTCTGGGACCCGGTCTACCTTCAGGATTTAGAGTAGCAGATTGTTCTGATTAGACAACGTCTTGAACAGGCCAGAGCATGCCAGAAGGTGTATGCAGACACTAAGAGGATTGATCGTCACTTCTCAGTGGGTGACAAAGTCTTCTTGAGAGTTCATCCGCATAAGAGTCCATGATCCGTTATGGAAAGGGTTCTAAGCTATCGCCTCATTTTGTGGGGCCTTTTGACATTTTAGAGGTCATCGGTCCAGTTGCCTATCGCCTAGCTTTGCCACCATGCCTTGCACGGGCCCATGATGTATTTCATGTTTATGTACTGCGTAGATATGTACCAGATGTTTCTCATGTTTTGGATTAGTCGGCATTACAGGTAGAGGACGGAGGACAGTGGAGACTGGACCCCGTACACATACTGGAGCGCCGGAGGTTGGCCCTTCGGGGATCGAGAATTGGACCAAGTTAGAGTACAGTGGGACCGATACGATGAAGACATCAGCTACCTGGGAGGATGCGACATCTTTGAGGGCTAGATATCCCTATCTCTTTCACTGACTTCTAGGAAGAAGTATAATTTTAGTAGAGGGGGATGTAGTGCCCACACTTTTTATAGCTCAGTTAGCTTGTTGTTTATTTGCTCATAGACATGTTTTGAGAGAGTTTTGTTATATCTGTAGACATTATATTAGAGATTTGATCTTATTAGACATGTGTGGACATTCAGGCGTATAACGCCAATTTAACTTAATTTCTATAATGTCGCATTATCTTATGATGTCATGGGTACTAACGGATATGATGTTGTTTTTGGAACATAATTATATTGATGGGTACTCTAGTTTGTTGTATGTTCGGATTCTATGGATACATGTCATTTTATTATCTATGACTAACTTATGGTGAATTGAGTATGATTGTGCACGTTGTCACATTTTGAATGTCAGTAGGATGTTAGGCTAGTTTAGAACTCATTGATATCTTACTGAGTCATTGAATTATATTTTATCGAACAGGCGCAGTTAATGTGTGCAATGAGTGTGCAGGTGACAAGGTTTACAGAGAGAACATGAGATTCAGGCCAGCTACACAATCTTGCACAAGCAGCCCACAGGCTGAGTCCTAGCCATGTTCATTGTGTGAAACCTTAGCATTATAGATTATTATTTCGGACACCATGGGTGACCCTCAATTTTTGTAATGTAATATGTGCCTAGTATTATTAATTTTGTTTAGGGTGATTAGTTTATGTGGTAAACTTGTTTTTGGGAGTTAATGATCCCACTCTCATTTAAAATTTTGATTTTGATTAATGATGTAACTTAATTAAAAGGGTTTAGGGTCACATGTGAAACCCTTGGGTGGTCCCCACACCCTCTACCTTTGTGCCAAAAATATAAAACTTGGAATTAGGTTATTTTGGGCATTTTTAGGAACCCCCTTTTTTGTTTGGGAGTTCCCTTAACATAAAAATGAGCCCTTGGACCCTACCTAATGGGTAGGGGGGCTTATTTCCAAGGCTAGAGGGAGTTTTCTCTCCCTTTTTGCCTCTTGTTTGGTTACATCCATGTAAGGGGTGTGGATTGGAGTGATTGTTAAAAGTTTCACTAATTTTGTCTTGTTAACTTTTAGGGGAATTTGGGAGATAGAGGGAAAAAAGACATTTTTACCCTTTCTCTCTTTTGTTTTGGTATCTTTGACCTTGAAGGAGGAGAGAGGTGACACATGTCACCCCCTCATTTGTGAGGATTCTTGCTTTCTCCTCTTCAAATTCCCCTTCATGGGAAAAGAGAGGGAATTTATTTTGAAACTTTTTACTTGGGATGCTTGTGGGATTTGGAGCTTGAGATTTTCTTGCGTCAAAGGAGTGGAGAAATTTGAAGTTGGGAAGCTTTTTGGAGAGCTTTCCTTGAGGTAGGCTCTTATGTCTTATTGCATGTGTTGTTTTCATTTTAGTTGTTAGGTGGGCTACTTGAATTTGTTATTTTTGCATGTGGATTTTCGCTGCTGTTTGTTTGTTTTACTCCCTCCATCATATTGTCATGATAAAGTTTTGGAGTTTGTGGGGGAAGAGATGGGGATTTTTCCCTCTCAATTCTCAAGGTTTGATGGAAAAGCCTTATAGAGTCTTATAGTTTTTCCCCTCAAATGGTTGAGGTGGGGAAGTTGATTCATTTGGCTTGAATCTCCTTCCCCATTCTTGGTAAGGAAACCCCTTTGGGGTTTGAAAATCCTTCCAAGAAGGGACTTGGAGAAAAGGTGGAGGAATAATGAGGGGTTAAATTGAATATAGGAGTAATAAGGAGGGCATGAAGGTCTTTGTTAGTGTGCTTAGTAATTTTGAATAATAACTTTTGGAGAACTCCTCTCCTCTCTTCCCCGTTGTTTTTAAGAGGAAGAACTTGGGTTCTTCTATTTGCCAAACTTGGAAATTTTTTGAGTGTTGTACTTGGATTTTGACCTATTTCCATGTGAATGGTTGTATCTTTGGTTGTTTCACCTTTATTCTTGTTCATAGTTGAGGTTAGTTGTCCTTTTTTCCATGGTCTTGGGGGAGGCTAACATTCATCCCAACAATTGGGAGAGACATGTAATGATGCCTATGGTTGGGTGGCAAACAAGCTCTTTCTCCTTGTTAGTTTCCTTGAAAGTCACTCAAAGTTGGAGCTCAAGTATGGAGGTGGTTGGAGTTTGTGACATCTTGGTCTCTCCTTGTTTTCTCAAATTATTGTGAAGCATTACTTTCATTGTAACATCTTGGGTATGGCTATTTTGGAAGACTCTTTGGCATGCAAAAGTTCTCATTTTGTGAATTGGAATCACTTGTAAGATTAGTATTCCATTAGTATGTGGAAGATTTCTTTCAATCTTAGAAGGGAGATTTGTAATGTCGTTTTTCTTATGTATTTTAGCATTTTGAATTATGATGTAATTATGAACTTAAGATCCTTGTAAAATGAGTCTTGTAAAATGGTTATATTTCTTTAATATGCATTGATTTGAATATCATTTTGAAAAGGAAGATTGCTTGATGGAAGTATGTTTCTCCATAAGAAATGATGTTATTATTGTTGGGTATTCATGTTGGAAAAATCTGAAAACATTCATTTAGCAATATATTTTAAAAACAACATCAAAAAAAAAAGTTAGTTCTACATGGAGCTTTAGGGTTTAATATCGTATGGAAATATCTCTTTCTTGCCATGTATCTCTTCTTGTAAACTTTGTTATAAGATTGAATGGGATGAGATTAGTCTTGACTCCTTCCAATGAGAGATTTAATGATATGTTCTTATTGGGAAATCAGATTTGTACATGTGTGTAGTCCTTGTAAAATTATAAAATTACTTCAAGCCTCTTCTCTCTTTTGAATTACTTCACCACACTCTCTTATTTTATCACATAGAAAAGTAGATTATCAGTAATAAAAAAAATAATAATATGGCAAGCATTGAGAAAAACCCATCTCTCTACAACTTTATATATATATATATATATATATATATATATATATATATACATATCATATTATATATATATATATATAAATATATACATACATAATATATATATAAGATATATTTAAATATATCTAGGTAGTATGTATGTATGTAGATATGTATATGTATACATATAAATATATGATATACATAGACATATATATGTATGTATATACCATATCTTATATATAGAGAGATATGGTATGTATATATATATTATATAATATGATATATATATATAATCCTATAATGTATATGTATATATATATATATATATATGTTTATATATATATATATATATAGTATAATATATATATATATATATATATATATATATTATATATACATATATATATATATATATATATACATATATATATATATATATATACATATAATCACATCAATATAGTATATATATATATATTATATTATATATATGCTTGTAATGCTATGTATGTTAGATATGTATATGTATACATATAGCATATATATGTATATACATATAACAGCTATAATATGTATGTATAATACATATATCTATATATATAGAGAGATATATGTATGTATATATATTATATATATATATATATATATATATAATTATACATGTTATATGTAATATATATATATGTATATATTGTTGTGTGTGTGTGTGTGTGTGTGTGTGTGTGTGTGTGTATATATAAAGTTTATACAACTAAAATAAAGTCTGTTTCAACAACAAATAAATGAATAAAAATAAATTTGTGGGGGGGGAGGGGGAGCTAGGGGGCGAACCCCCCCACGCCTGCAAAAAAAAAAATAAACAAACAAAAACAAAACAAATAAGTGGGGGGTCGAACCCCCCCACCCCTATGCTGTCCCCAGGGGGCGCTACCCCCACACGTCCCTCCCTAAGACCCCCACGCCTCTCCTCACCCCGCCAACCTCCCCACACACACTTTTCCCGCCCACCTGCCCTGCTGCCCCTACGCACAGCACCACACCGCCTCAAACCTGTCGCGTCACGTAGCCTCCATTCCTCGATTCGCTGCCAACCACTGCCGACCTCCCAGAACTACAAATCCCCCCCCCCCTCCCCATACAAACAAACAAAATACATACATATAAATACATATATCTATTCCAAAACCAAAGAAGAAAATAATGGAGAGATATGGCTATCACCAAAGGGGGAAAATATAAGGAATTTTCAAGCTTTCATGGCCCGTCCTCTACCTGCAAATAACAAACAAAACAAATGAGAGAAAATAACATGGAAATGAAAAGAAAAGAATGAGATAAAGGGATTTAGGTCAAAATTAGATCTAGGGTTGAGATTGGTTAGATCCTAGGGCTCAAATAAAACCCTACATACTTTAGGTAGGAGAAATATTGGGAAATGGTAAATAAATTTTAAACAAAAGGAGTGTGATGAGTTAAGTAAATAAGAAGAGGGTGACTAATTATGGCCCTAGTAAATAAAAAAGATAAGTAAATAGTTAAAGACGGGATTAGACTGGTAACTAATTAATTTAGGTAAATTAAAAAATATATATATAATTAGTTATTATCGAGAATGGGTTAAGTGATGGAATAGTACTAATTAATCCCTTTTAAAAAAAATTACCCCAAATTTTTAGTAACTTTTGGTTTGGTTCGTTGTCCCGGGAATGGGCATGACACAAGACCAACAGAATGTGTTGCTTTGTTGTGGTGGATACCAGAAGAACTAAACACTTTGTATTGGAAGAGATGGATTATAAGTTGGGATTAGATCACAAGAGGAATACCTACCCATACAAAGTGACCTACTTAGTGGAAGGCCAAGAAGGCATTGTGCAAGAGAAATTTGAGGTGAATAAGAAGATAAGATGATTCATGATTGCGTGAGGTGTTACATCTTGACGATGGATGTTTGTCATGTCTTGCTAGGGAGACCATGACAATGACTGTGAAATGATCTAAGATGGGAGGGAAAATATAGTGAGGGTGCATAAGAATGGTAAGAGTTTCCATATTTTACCATTGTAAGAGGAAGGCATAGAGCAGTGGAGTCATATTGCCATGCATAAAGAAAGTAGAGAGGTATAATACACAACAAAGAAAAAAAATGTTGTGCTGAGGACCATAGAAGAAAATATCAAAAGTTGAGAAATGGGTGAAAGAGGAAGATGACATCAATTGAGGGTGCATTGTGATTTATAAAAAAAATGTGAGGAAAATGCCAAAGAGTGCAATTCAACCTGATGATAGTTTGGACGAGTATTGCACCTAAAATAGAGGATGAAGGAAAAGATGTGAAGGTCAAGGAAGATGACCTAAGATAATAGATAAAGGTGATAGGGTAGTGTTGGTCGTCAAATAGGACTTTTAAGAAGAGCAACAGTCAGGGGACAAGAAGTCCCTCCTCTTTAATGGGAGAGGTTCCCTTATTCAGAAACGAACTTATTTACAAATGTACAAAACATTATTTTCTGGTTAAACTTGGATATTACGAAAGTGATTTCAATGAGGATGTTTAAGTACAAAAGGACAGAGGAATGGGAAGACGAGAATGAGCAGAAAGGCAACATGCAAAATTATAGAGAATCAGAGTAATTCATTATGTATGCGAAGTTACAGTGAATTGAAACAAGATCATTTGCATCGTATGAATAAGATGGAATTCAAAGACACAAAGTTCTGTAAATAAAATCAGAACACAAATTTTCTTAACATAACACAGACTCATTAATCAAGGACACAAAGTTCCTTCTTGGTTATACAAGATCACCGTGCTTGCAAAGTCGAAGAGTATGCAATCGACAAGACTAATGAACTTGAGACAAATGATCTTCACAAAGAAAATAAATGAAAGCTTAGGAGTAACAGAGATCAGATAGACAAAGAATTGAAAGTCCTTCTGTATTGATTTCTTTATGATCTATTTACACTTTCAGAAAATATGCCAAATTCTTCCTCCTTTAAGAATGGCGTAAAGAAGGCCATTATATAGCTTACAAATCAGTTACTCTTTGTAACCACTTCTTTAACCAAGAACAGTTAAGGACCGCCAATCTCAATACCTTAACTTCTTACAAAGAAAACGGAAAAAGAAAGGGAAGAAGAGAAAAGAACAAGGAGAAGAAGACAGGTGGCCAGTCACTGAGAGGGACCCACCGACTTCAGAATCCGCTGCTTGAATTTCCTTAATGCCTCAGCTATGTCTCTGCCACAAGGGACTAATGTGTTGGCCGTTGACTGAGAGAGAAGGGTGATCAATGCGCATTTACTGCATACCCACCAATTTGAATAAGCAGGATATTCGAGTAGAGCAGAAAAAACTGGTACGAATGACACTTGGTTCACTTGGGACATGTGAGACGTGAATGCGTGAAACACGCGGCTCGGCCGATTCGGGCAAAACAGGGAGAAGACGCACAAATGCATTTTGGGACATTTGGGACAAAAATGCGCGAAGTACGCGGTTCGGGTGTTTCGAACGAAAATGGAACAAAAGGCCCGTTTGAACTTGGGACATTTGGGACACGAAAGAGCGAAGTACGCGGTTCGGGTGTTTCGGCCAAAAATGGAACAACTTGCACTTTTTGACTTGGGACATTTGGGACAAAAAGTTCCGAAGTACGCGACTCAGGTGGTTCGGGCGAAAATAGAACAACTCGCACGAAATGTTTGGGACACTTGGAACATGAAATAGCGAAGTATGCGGTTCGGGGATTTTGGCCGATCGGGGAACAGAGCGCAATTTTGAACTTGGGATAGGCGGGACAAAAAGTTCTGACAGGCCCGAAAATGGAACAACCTCGGGGATTTCGGCCGATCGGGGAACAGAACGCACTTCAGAACTTGGGACACGCGGGACAAAAATGTCCGACAGGCTCGAAATACATACAAAATGACCCAAAACTGCAGACTTTTCTCAATTTCACGACTTCGGTACATTAGAGAAAACACTTAAACTCAAAATTTTGAATTTTTTTTTACTTTCATCAGAGCAGGGAATTTTGAGTGGACAACAGCTGGCTCCTTCTGGGGATGACTTGGCATAAATTCAAGGAATGAGACAAGGCAAGAACTTAGACAAACTCAGGGAAGTGGACCAGTACCTTATCCATTGGGCAACGGAGTCAAAAACAGACCAATACAGAGGGCAACAGACCAAAACAAAAAGGAAAGAAAAGCAAAAATGTTGTACAGAATATACAAGGGACTCCCTAATCACCTAGGACTTGAACAACTTGAGATACTGCCCACTATAAGGAAGTGGGAGAGAAGAACCATCCATGTAATCAAGATAAAAGGAATTCTCACCAGCAAAGTGTCTGATCTTGAAAGGTCCGAGCCACAGGGAATCAAACTTTCCATGGCTGCCACGAGGTTCATGTCTTTTGTCCCATAACAACACGGTGTCTCCAACTTGGAAATCTCTGAACCTAGCTTTCTTGTCAAACAGAACCTTTACCTTCTGCTAGTGAATAGATATCCTATCAGCAACCATCAATCTGTCCTCATTCAGTTTGTGCAGGTACATAATTCTCTAATCCAGAGCATCACTGAAACTAGTATCCTCAATGGCCTTCATTAGATACAAGGCTGGCAGTTCCACTGTTACTGGCAATTGAGCTTCTACTCCATATACCATTTGAAAAGGAGACATTCCAATAGCTCTCTTTGGTGTAATCCTGTCTGCCCAAAGAGCATCATAGAGCTTCTTGTGCCAGTTTCATTGAGACTCATTAACTAATTTCCTTATAATAGTCACCAGATTTTTGTTTGTGGATTATGCTTGCCCATTTCCCTGAGGGTAGTAATCTGAAGAATGAGCCAGGGAGATGCCATATCCGTAGCAAAAGTCCATTATCTCAGCTGAAGAGAAATTTGAGGCATTATCTGTTACAATCTTGTTAGGTACACCATACCTTACTAAGATGTTCTCTTTGATGAAGTTGCACACCACTTCAGAAGTAGTGCTCTTAACTGGAATAGCTTCCACCCATTTGGTGAAGTAGTCAGTGGCAGTTAGTACATGAGTGTGACCAGCACTAGAAGCAGGATTAAGTGTACCAATGAAGTCCAAACCCCACTGTTGAAATGGCTCCTCAATCACAACTGGCTTGAGAGGAAAAGAAGCCAATTTAGGTCTTCCCACAAAGGTCTGACAAGCCTCACATTTATCCACCCACTTGGATGCATCTCTGAACAAGGAAGGCCAGTAGTATCCTCCACGGAGTATCTTATGAGTTGTAACCGTTGATGAATAGTGCCCTCCACATGCCTGATCGTGAAAAGCTGAGAGCAACTTTCTCTACTATTCCTTGTCCACACACTTCAAAAATCTCCCATCTAAGCCACACTTGAACAAAGCATTTTCCCATAATACATATTGCACTGACCTCAATTTAACAGTCCTCTTTTCTTTGGAAGTTAAATGAGAGGGGCATTCCCCATAGGTGAGAAAATGGACAATGTCAGCATACCATTCGTCAACTGAACTAAGGAACAGAACAGTAGGAAGGCCAACTTTGTTCTCCAATAATTCATGCTTAGCTCCTTCAGCAATGAGCTCACAAAGACCTTTTCCACGAACCAACTTGGTCGGCTTGATGTCAATGTCATACTCTTGGACCTTAGCAACCCAGTTCTCTCTCTTGGATCCAAATTCTTGTTGTGTGAGAATTGACTTAATAGTTGTATCTGGAACCAACACCATGGAGTGAGAGTTGAGGATATTAAAACGAAACTGCTTAACAGCTTTGACCACTGCAAAAGCATGCTTCTCCATCATGGTGTATTTTAACTCATGATCCTTTAGAATATAGCTCATGAACGCAATTGGGAGTTCATGCTCATTAGATTCTTCTTGAGTTAAGACAGTAGCCAAGGTATTATCTGTAGCATAGCAATAGATGATGAAATCTTTGTTGAAATCAGGACAGGCGAAAACAGGAGTTTTAGCAATAGCTCTCTTGATACCTTCAAAGGATTCCTTTCCTTCAGAAGACCAACCAAATGTTTTCTTCCCTTTCATCATCTGAGAAATATTCAAAGTTAACTCTGCAAAATCAGGGATGAATCTTCTCAAGAAATTTATCTTACCAAAGAAGGAATGCATGCCCTTTTTGCTGGTTGGGAGAGGAATTTGTTGGATGGCTTGAACTCGTTCAGGATCAATCTTAATACCATCCTTGGAAACGATGTGCCCTAATAACTTTCCCTCAGTGACACAAAATATAGTTTTTTTAGGGTTCAGAGAGATCCCATGCTCTCTGCATCTCAGCAGGACTGTCTCTAGGTGATCAAAATGATCCGCTCTTGTCTTGGAAAACACTGTCAGGTCATCAAGATATATGACAATACACTTCCCTTTCAATCTTCCAAAAGCCAGATCCATGGCTCTCTGAAAAGTGGCACCAGCATTAATGAGCCCAAAAGGCATCCTCTTGTAAGCAAAGGTACCCCAAGGAGTAGTGAAAGCTGTCTTGTGTTGATCTACAGTATCAACCTCTACCTGATTATATCCCGAGAATCCATCAAGCATGGATAACATTTCAGATCCTGTTACTGCTTGCAAGACCTGATCCATCATAGGCAAAGGATAATTATCTTTCAGAGAAGCTTGATTCAGATTCCTGAAATCAACACAGATGCGGATCTCACCATTTTTCTTCCTAACAGGCACAATATTTGCAATCCATGTTGAATGGTGAATGGGAAAAATGATTTTATCCTTCAAAAACTTCTGTATTTCCTGAAATATGGTGTCAGCTATTTTGGGGTTGTATTGCCTCTGTTTCTTCTTGAAAGGCTTAATTCCAGGCTTAAGAGGAATAGAGTGCTGCATATCTTTTGGTTTGAAAGCTTTCAAATCTTCATAAGAGTAAGCGAGAACATCCTTATACCTCTTTAAAAGATCAATTGATTTTCTCCTCTCATCTGCTATGCAACATTTTCCAATGTTCATGAGCTTGGGGTCATTAGAACTCCCAATATTGATTTTGTCATACTCAGCTGATTGTTGAGGTCCGGTAGAAGCTCCAGACTTCGCATACCTGTCATGTTTATCAAACATTTCCTCTAGCCTTACCAATCCTTTAGGAATCTTATTCCCCTTGAGTTTAATGCACCCTTCCTGACCTGTTTCTTCCCCTTGGGTGACTGCTTTGTCAAAGGGAACACTCTCACGAGGTAGGTTGTCACTTCCCTCAAAATACAACTGTTCGAAATTACCCTTGAGTTCCAGGAAGGAAAGCAAATGTTGATCATCATTGAAAACCTGCCAGTTATTGGTGTTATCAGGTACACTGGGTCGATGGATCATCTCAATGGTGAACTTGTCTTGAGAGAAATCAGGATGAGGAATCAGTAGTGACCCTGAGACAGCTAGTGAATCAGCCCTGCTGTTCTTTTCCCTAGGAACTGCTTCGATAGAGAAAGCATCAAGGAATTCAATGGAATCCCAAACCTGATTCTGGTAATGTTTCAGCCTTCCATTTTTTACTTGAAAAAGGTTTCTGACCTGCTTTACAATCAATTCTGCATCACCATGAGCCAGAAGATTCTTTACACCTTGTTCTTTGGCAACTTGCAATCCAAGAATGAGAGCCTCGTATTCTGCTGTGTTATTAGTATTCTCAAACTGTAACTTAAATGAAAAGGGGTGTAGGCTTCCTTCAGGTGACACCATCAGGACACCGGCTCCGGAACCAGCTGAGGAGCAACTTCCATCAAACTCTAAAATCCAAACCCCATTAGGATCTTTAGGAGACACTTTGGGGAGTCGGATTTCATCATGGGACATAATCATGTAGTTACCATGCCCCATATCCTCGTAGAGTATTTGTGCTCTAGGATCATCCGTTTTCTGCACAATATACTCAGACTGCTTCTCAGGCAGCAACTTCTTCATTTGTCCATTAACAGGCACGAGTGCATGTGACCAGTCCATTTGGATTTCCCCACAGAAGTTCCTACTTAGCAACATCTCGTATGAAGGGGGAATATCTACCACTAAGATGGTAGCCAACACTTTCTTCTCGGGCAAAGCAGCAAAAGCTACTTGTGCATCTTTAATTCTCCCGACCAGGGGCACTTATTTACTCTCCATGGAGTAACAAGATCCATAAGTGTGTGTGAGGGTTAGGCCTAAAGCATGAGCTACTTTAGCAGGCATCACATTATCTGAGGCTCCGGAATCTATGACACAATTACTGAGCCTATGACCAGCTATAAGAAGTGTTACATAAAATGGTTTAATTTTGTCACTAGGCGAGGTGACAGCAGCTACCAGACTAGGCTGTGGTGCAGAAGGAGGAGTGGGCAAAAGGCCTTTAGAGGTGGTCTTAGAGTGGGAATTGACAAAGTGGATCATTTTGGCAAAAGCTTTGGGATGGGTTTGATAGTACTCAGCTTCTGAGATTTGGACCTTTGTCTTTTTCAGGTGATCAACAATATCAAAAGATCCAGAAGTGGATGGGCCATCATCATTCAGTACTCTAGGCCTATCAACTTTAGGAGAAAAAGAAGAAGCAATTTTTGTAGTAGGATTAATAGGACTCACCTTTGGTGTAGATGAGGTAGGGATAGGAGATCCTCTTTTTGCAATCACAGAAATAGTTGTTGACTGCTCCTTATATTTCTTGATAGGTTGTGTCACTTTCTCCTTCCGACTTGTCTGCTCTCGAGTCATGATAGTGAATGATTCACTGTTCATGTCCGCTACTACTTCATCATAGTCATCTCCATCATCAATGCCCTCAGTGGCGAAGAAATTGACTCGAGATCCCTCAAGTTCGTCTGCTTCGTCATCAACTTCTCTCGCAAACTCTTCGCAAGCTTCGTTATCTTCATCATCATCTAGGTCTTCCACCTCGCAGGTCGCATTGACAGGGACTTTAACAGGAGGTCCTTCAAGTGCTAATCTTGTTTGAGAAGCAGGCAAACGATTTCTGGGCTGAAAATTTCTCCTTAGAACGTCTGCATAAGGAGCGTGCTGAGCCAATTGTTTCTTTATAGCAATAAGATCATTTTCAAGTTTCTGAACTAATGGATCAGTATTAGGTCCAATGGTGGAAGAGGAAGAAGCAACAGACTTAGATTTGGGAGGGTCTCTTCTCAACTTCCCTGACATGATCAAGTCATCCTCGATACTAACAGCGAGAGTTTGATCCTCGACCAATGTTGCGAGATTATCCCTTCTTAGTGCATAACTAACTTTGGGCGATTGAGCATTTAGAAAGAAACATTTTTGAATTTGATCAACGGGTCGGGTAGGCTGCGGAATTTTATTGATCAATTTGTTGAACCGGGCCACAAATTATCTCATGGGATCTTGTGAATCTTTCTTTATTTGAGAGATTTGGGCTAGCAAGGCATGTACATCTTCTGCCAACTTGAAATGGTTTTCAAACTGAGTTCTCATTGTGTCCCAGTCGGTGATAGCACTAGCCGGAAGGTGGTAGAACCAATCAGCAGCATTATCTTGTAATGTCTCGACGAACAGCCTTACGGAGACGTCTTCATATTCGACTCCCAGAACTCCACATGCAACAACGAAGGCTGCGATGTGTTCATCAGGATGTACTTTGCCATCGCCTTTGAATTTAGGAATGTTCTTTCAGTTACCTCTGGGTAACTCATGCAAAGGCTGAGTAAGGGCCAGGGGCCCGACACGATGACCCCATGGTAATGGCGCAGCCATTCTTGGAAAAACGGCTTGGAGAGGGACTACAACACCAGCAAGAATCAAAGCTTGAAGATTAGGGCTAGCTGGCTCTGAAGGAATACCACCCGTAGGAATTCTGTCTTAAACAGGTGGAGTGCTTGTAAAATGAGTCCTTCTATTTCTTGTTGAAGGGAAAGGAAAACCCTACTGCTCCGAAAGCTAAAACTGAGAATCTTCAATACCAAGGGCCCTCCTCCCTCGAGTAAAACGCGGAGTCACCAGATCAAAGGATGATCGAAAAATTACAGAACTGGAATATGATTTTCCCTAGCGGAGTCGCCAAAAACAGTTGGTCGTCAAATAGGACTTTTAAGAAGAGCAACAGTCAGGGGACAAGAAGTCCCTCCTCTTTAATGGGAGAGGTTCCCTTATTCAAAAACGAACTTATTTACAAATGTACAAAACATTATTTTCTGGTTAAACTTGGATATTACGAAAGTGTTTTCAATGAGGATGTTCAAGTACAAAAGGACAGAGGAATGGGAAGATGAGAATGAGTAGAAAGGCAACATGCAGAATTATAGAGAATCAGAGTAATTCATTATGTATGCGAAGTTACAGTGAATTGAAACAAGATCATTTGCATCATATGAATAAGATGGAATTCAAAGACACAAAGTTCTGTAAATAACATCTGCTAGAACACAAAGTTTCTTAACATAACACAGACTCATTAATCAAGGACACAAAGTTCCTTCTTGGTTATACAAGATCACCGCGCTTGCAAAGTCGAAGAGTATGCAATCGGCAAGACTAATGAACTTGAGGCAAATGATCTTCACAAAGAAAATAAATGAAAGCTTAGGAGTAACAGAGATCAGATAGACAAAGAATTGAAAGTCCTTCTGTATTGATTTCTTTATGATCTATTTACACTTTCAGAAAATATGCCAAATTCTTCCTCCTTTAAGAATGGCGTAAAGAAGGCCATTATATAGCTTACAAATCAGTTACTCTTCGTAACCGCTTCTTTAACCAAGAATAGTTAAGGACCGCCAATCGCAATACCTTAACTTCTTACAAAGAAAACAGAAAAAGAAAGGGAAGAAGAGAAAAGAACAAGGAGAAGAAGACAGGTGGCCAGTCACTGAGAGGGACCCACCGACTTCAGAATCCGCTGCTTGAATTTCCTTAACGCCTCAGCTATGTCTCTGCCATGAGGGACTGACGTGTTGGCCGTTGACTGAGAGAGAAGGGTGATCAATGCGCATTTACTGCATACCCACCAATTTGAATAAGCAGGATATTCAGGTAAAGCGGTAAAAACTGGTACGAATGACACTTGGTTCACTTGGGACATGTGAGATGCGAATGCGCGAAACACACGGCTTGGCCGATTCGGGCGAAACAGGGAGAAGACGTACAAATGCATTTTGGGACATTTGGGACGAAAACGCGTGAAGTACGCGGTTCGGGTGTTTCGACCGAAAATGGAACAAAAGGCCCGTTTGAACTTGGGACATTTGGGACATGAAAGAGTGAAGTACGCGGTTCAGGTGTTTCGGCTGAAAATGGAACAACTTGCACTTTTTGACTTGGGACATTTGGGACAAAAAGTTCCGAAGTACGCGACTCGGGTGGTTCGGGCTAAAATATAACAACTCACACGAAAAGTTTGGGACACTTGGAACATGAAAGAGCGAAGTACGCGGTTCGGGGATTTCGGCCGATCGGGGAACAAAGTGCAATTTTGAACTTGGGACAGGCGGGACAAAAAGTTCTGACAAGCCCGAAAATGGAACAACCTCGGGGATTTCGGCCGATCGGGGAACAGAATGCACTTCGGAACTTGGGACACGCGGGACAAAAATGTCCGACAGGCCTGAAATACATACAAAATGACCCAAAACTGCAGACTTTTCTCAATTTCGAGACTTCGGTACATTAGAGAAAACACTTAAACTCAAAATTTTGATTTTTTTTTTACTTTCATCAGAGCAGGGAATTTTGAGTGGACAACAGGTAGGAATGGATAAATTTGTGTGGAACCCATGTGATAGAAATGATAAGAGAGATTACATAGCTAAGTGAAGAAGAGGGAACAAGATTGAAAACCCTAGTTGAAGGAAATGAAGAATATGTAGATAAAGGAGAGCATAACAGTGGGGACACATTGCCAAAGGGAGAAGGATAAAAATAAGATTACCTAAAGGTGATAAAGGAAGTGTTGTTAGTGATGGAAGTTGCAGTGTTTCACAATGAGAAAAACACAAAAGGAGAAGATATTCATACATATCCTGAAGGAAAGCATGGAGAGGAGTGCACAAGTGATGGTTGAACATTATTTGGAAGGAAGAATAACAGGTAGACGAGATTTCCTTGCAAGCAACAAGTGAGGAGAAACCAATGGTGAAGGTTATGGAATTGCATGGAAGAGATAGTACAATAGGAAGGATGATGGAGGAAGATATCTACGTACATCTACCTAGGAAAAATATTACTTCAACCAATCAGTCAAAAAATTAGGATCTACATGCATCAAACAATTCCATATCAAACTTAGGGAGAACTTGAGTTTAAGATCCAGCTAAGGAGACTTTGTCTATACCCTTATTGATCATATAATATTGATTCATAATGGTGTTTTCACATTAATGGACCATTAATAAGTGTTTTGCACAATATCATTCAAATAATATTGAGTTTGGAATACTATGTTCAAGTTGAACCGTTGCATGCACTCTTCCGTGGTTTCATTCCAAAAACATTGATAAATGGCTTAATACCTTTGAGTGGGCTAGCTGCCAATCACAAGAATGACATCAGTCAAATTTTAATGTTTTTGATAGAGCTCTACATTGGTTGTGGGAAGAAAGAGAGTGCAATTTGAAATTGGTTTTCTAGACCTGAAGTTTGAAGTTACATTTGACAGTGTGACGAGATGTGTGAAATTTGAAGTTAATCAATAAAAAACACATACAATCAATTAAACTTATTTGAATTTCTAGAATAATTCCATTCCCATAGGTGGTAGCAATTATGGAGAAAGATTTTAAAGTTGAAAATACTTTTCTTGTTCTACTTCCAACCAAAGAATTATCTTTCTCAGATTCTTCTATTGAATTCCTTATTATATGAAATAAAATTTTATCAAATTCTACAAAATACGTTAAATTCAAACACCTAATACTTTAGAAACTGTTAAAGTATGTGGGTTGGATGGTTCAATTGTTGTGGTTTAATGGCAATGGGAGATCTGATCATTAAGAGCTTGGCCCATGTACAACCACCTAATGGAAATGGGGAACAATTGAAGATGATTCATTTGACCTGTAAAGATTACGTAAAGATTGAGCAAATAACATGCAATGTATGGGGTAGAAGAGGAGTCTCTTGGTACAAAGAGACTAACACATCATGTTTAGGGGGTGCTACTATAATTGCGGAATTAAAGGACGTCACACAGTTGAATGTGCTATCCCATGGAAGAGAAAGGCCAAAAACAAAAGGATGTTAACCTTGGGAAGGATGGTTGGTTGAAGGTGGGGATAAACCCACAAATGAGTGAAAGATATTACAAAAGAGTCGTAGAAATATATGGATAGCAGAATAGATTAGAGAATAAAATGAGCCAATTTTAAATTGGAATAAGAGGGAACAAATCCCATTGGGGAAGTCACCATCCAAATAGTTTGATCAAGATTGACTATATGTAGGCCGAGTATACAGTAGGAAGAGATGTTATCTTATTCAAAAGAGTTAGTAAAGTAAAGAAAACAGAGAGAGACGAGAAAACTAATTGGAGATAGGTCCACAGGGATTACACCATATTTTTATATGAGTCTCTGAGCTATGTGGTCAAACCACACTTCTATAGAAGATGTCATAAGGATTTGAGATAAATAAATAAAAAATATTTTTGTGTGTGGTTCTAGTAGATGTTGTAAAGCTTTGAGATAAATTTAAAAACTTCGTTTTTGTGTGTGGGTATCCATTGTGTACTCTAAGAAATGCCGTAGGTGCCTTAAAACTACATCTACTTGTCATCCATTACAATAGATTGGTCTCCCCTCATCTTAAGTGCTCCATCTCTAAGATCTCCAATGGTTATCATTTCATCTACTAGTGTTTCCTCAATTGTTCCACCACCTTCCACACTTTTTCTTCTTGTTGTCACAATTTCCATCCATTACCCTAGATTAGTCTTGCCTCATCTCAAGTGCTCCATGTACAAGATCTCTAATGGTTACCAGTTCATCTACTAGTGTTTCCTCTATTGTTCCACCACCTTCCACACTTTTTCCTCTTGTTGTCCCAGTTTCCATCCATTCACCCTCTCATTCTTCTCACTTTAATCATATTTACCAAACGATATCTCTAATTGTTGGTGTTTCAGTTCTCCCACCCGTGATAGTTGATTCTCCATTTATTACTAGCGTTTCTCCTTCTCCCAACATTTCCATCATTATTGTCCCCAATCCCTTCCCCCATTGTCACTTCATCCTCTACCTTGGTGAATCTAGTACCTAGCATGTTAGAGGGAACACCATAGACACAAACAGTGATAACATCTATACAAGATATCTCCAATATGACCAGGGAAGGGTGCATCAATATGTAGTTAGTAGAGGTCCATAAATCAATATATGCTCCCACAGAGGTCACTTTTAGATTTTGACAAACCATGTAGGAACTTGATAAAAGTATCCACAAAGAAACTACAACATGGTAGTGATACTACCCTCTTACATAATGAAAAAAATATCATCCCCTTGGACACTAGGTAGAGAAAGAGGGACCCTGTTGGTACACAATCATAAAGCACCAAGCTAAGGGCATACCTTATTTTTGTGGTCAAATCTATAAACAAAATGACAAAGGATGTGCTAGAAAGATGAAAGAGGAGATTGATCAAGCTCAAAATACCTCCTACTATCTATGTAGAAGTGCAAAAAATGTTGAGGGACCTCTTCTAGTTAGTGCACAATTTTGAGAACACCAAGCCTAAAGAAGAGAATTCACACTAATGGCCAATCCCTCTTTACGCAAATCACCAACTGGGAAGGCTGATTATCCACATTGTGGAAAGTAGCTATGAGAAACTAGATCCCAACACATCATTGATCACTCTAGAAGAGGTCATAAATTGTGTGAATTTGCTAGCCAAGGGAAAACAAAATTTTGAAGAGATTGGTAACTTATTAACCCTATCTAAAATAGAGAGATGTATTTACACCCAACATCATCCTTTTTGTTAACAAGTGCAAGGTTTCCATCAGTGTATTGGCTGATAATTATATGTGATCTGGGACAAAAGTTGAAGTGATGATTCAGAAGGTTGTTAGCAATTTGGAAATAAAGGTAGAGGCACAAGAAAAATAGGGTAATAAAGTTATTCTTAACTTCATGGTTGATATTGAAAATAAAATAGGAAGAGCTAGGTGTTTCAGAGAGTGTCTACACGTAGCATTGGCTTGGTATATTAAAACTATCAACTCAACATCCACAAAAGTTTAGCATCCCATCATTGATACAAAGTGCGTTAAGAAAGATTATGAGATGTGTGTGGCAGTAGGGCAGTGAGGGAAGCAACCTATAGCTTAATTGCATGTGTTTATGGTCTATATTTGGACATAGTGTTGTGTTCACAAATGATCATAGTTGAGTTTGGTGATCATGCAACAAGTTGTAATCTTGAGTTTTGACTATAATGGCTATTTTAGGACACCTAGACACAACTCCTTGGCCCATAAATAGCACCTACAATCAAAACTCAAGATTACAACTTCTAGCATGATCACCAAACTCAACAATAGCATGCAGACTAAAAAAAATTTTGGATCTTTAGAATAAGTGTTTTTCTATATTAGTTGTATGTACGGCTTAGTATGACCTTGTCCCACTACTGAGGGTTATAAATACTTTTGTAAATCTATTTATTATGTATTGTGTTCATCTTGAAAAATTTTAAGCTATGTATTGTTTTTACTTAATTATTTAGATTTTTATTATGTTTGTATTCCAATTAAGAGTTGACATTGAAACTTATGATAAATTAAAGAATGAAAGTTGAATAAATACATATGTATGATATAAGAAGGCAGTTTGATCTAATTTTATGTGTGTTAAATTAGACGTGCTTGGGCAATATATGAAACATTGCATGAATTGAAAGTTAAATTGTAATTTTGGATTAAATTCTATGAATTCGATTGGATTGAACACACCATTATCTCAGTCATTCTTGTGATTCCTAAATTCTAAGGAACAAACTTAATTTGTGATTATAGTTTAATCTTATGTATACAAGAATTTTCATCCCCTTAGACTTTTGGCTAGGATTTGTGAGAGTTTAAGTTGTGTGCCAAGTTTTGCTGAATTTTGTTTTCTATCATATAAGGTTATTGTGTTTTCTCTTAATTGTTTCAAGATAGGACGAGATTTTGACATTCTTTTCTACCTTACCCTTCTCTCCTTTAGAGTTTATTCATCGGGTATAATTTAGTGCAGGTTATCTTATCCAAAGTCTACTTGTCCCTAAAGAGGTAACAAAACTCATTTAGTTCCCATTGAACTATATGGTCACAATTTTCCATACCTTGGCTCCTATTTCCAGCAAGGGTCTTAAAATGAGTGGGATTATGCAACATTCCTTATTTTTTGGTCTCGACATGGGGTGTATTGATCAAGTTGAGTGAAGCCTGGGAGATCGACAAATTTATCGGGATGATAGTGCGAAGGTTTTTGAAGATCAACCTTCCTTAAAGTCCTTCCTTCGTAGGCTAGATCAACTTTGTAGTAGTGCAGATTCTAAGATGGACCATTGAAATAACATAAGAGTGATACCAATGTTGTTGATCTAGGGAATGCCTATTAGATTGTGCAAATGTGCTGATGTATAATCCGCATGTGACCAAAAAACAAACAACAGTGCCACAATGAAAAGGTAATCTTGAGGGACTCTGCTTGGATTCATCAAAGTGTTAATCTACACACATAACCCTATATGAAGCTTAGAAGAGTGAAACTTCCAAGTTACACTAATAGAAGTGTCCAAAGGGAAAAAATGAAGAATAGAAACTCCTCAATCATTTCTTGATAAATATACTGAATTGGATTTACTTCCAAAATCGTTGCATCATGTGGCTGATATTATCGTCAGACATGTTGAGTGATTATCCAAGTGTGCAAATCATCATTATTTGCATGTATTCAAACCCCAACTCCACATATTTTTTGAGAGGAACTATAATTTCTCATTGCCTGATTTTGGACATATAAATTTTCTCATAAATGTTCCAAGGGGAGATTGAGTTTGACTAAGAAAGTGGGTTCAAAAAAAACTATTGTTCTCATATAATTGGAAAAATAAGTTTTGATGTATGGACAAATATCAACTTTAGCAATTAAAAGATGAGAACCCTTGCCTACATGGGATAGCCAATGTATAGAGGAGATGTGACATGCGGCCAACCTATTTTTTAAAGGATGTGGGTGGTAGTTGGTGACAACGTTTGATGACTCCCTAATACATGTACAAAGTCACACAACAAAATGAAAATTGTTAGTGTTTCATCTATTTTTTCAATGATCTTAATGGCATCTATATATGCAACTTCTCTCTAAGAGTTTACAATTGACTAATGGAGTATTACGAAATTCTATGGTGTCTCCCTACAAACCTATCCTAGACTAGACTGTATGCTCATAAGTACATTCAACAACCTCGGTTGGGTTCTGCTTCGTTGTTTCGTAACTTCCCACACTTTTCTCTACCACCTTTTCTTATCTTTTAACTTTGATAAACTCATCCTTATCATATGCGGCACCTCCCCGCTTCTCGCCTTGTGTTGGCTCTTTCTTCCTGCTTAAATTTGAATTTTGTACTTGAGTAAATTAATGGTATGAGCCATAGAGACACAAGACCAAACAGCATTAAATACACTCATATAAGCACAAAAAAACTTTGTGAAGAAAAATAGAAATAAGGATGCCAAGACATTGAGGTACTTTCAAAATAATAAAACAATAACGACAATAAGTTATTTTAAATGTTTGAGAAAATTGAATGATTTAAATCATTTGAAATTTAAGATGTTAACAACAAAGCAAAAATGAAAAGAAATAAATTATCAAATACTCTTAAATCCCTCAAAGTTTTGTTGGAGCGAGTGCCAACCTCAAACCAAGAAAGAATCAATAAATTTTTTTGGTTAATATGAGATTTCATCGGTGAGAGAATTTTTGGTCTGTGTGTTGATGAATAAAGAAGGATTCTAGGCAAATGATGGTTTTGACAAACACATTGGTTTTGTTTGAAGTTTTCATGGTGAGAAAGCTGAGTGGAGTAACAGACTTGGATGCAATTTGGCTTTCCTATTTTTCTCCAACAAATTAAAGAAGATGTAAAAGTAGATGCACCTGGATGTCTCATATAGTCTTTAGCTTTGTCATAGTCTTTGTGGTCATGAAACTCTGTTACGACTTTCTCTTCGCTATTTTGGGCCTGGTTCGATTGATTTCAAGTGCAAATGGAGAACCTTATTTTAGCACCTGAATTTAATCATCCTCATGCGTGCCAGTGAGGTATGGTTTTTTTCAGCAAATTCATAGTATAGTCTTCAGCTGGAATGTAAAAGACCTCTTTGGCCATGGATAGTTTAGATAATTTGGAACGCCTCAGAGAAGATTGGTTCAACCCCTGCATCAGGCGTGGAAACTGTTTGATAAAATGAAGCTGGGTATCCCAAATTGGGGATGTGGAGCTGGGTATGCACAAAACAGAATTTTTTTGTTTTAAAAAAAGAGAGCGTTGGAAGTTTAAAAGCAAAAGCAAATGCATTTTTGCCGCTGCACCCCATAACTTTGTTGCTGGTTTAGGTTACATCCTGTGACTTGTTTGACAAATTGTGTAAGAGAAATTATTGAGTGATGTGGCAATTTTGGTATGAATAATGTGTAAGCACAAACAAGGCACGTGCACAGTTGAAAAAAATGTCTCGAAATAATAAAGAAAAATGGAGTGGTTGAAGTTGGTTGCTGTCATGGACTTCACGCTATGCATGAGAACTGTTTGCTAAAATGCCAAAAAAAGGGGGCTTCATGGACAGTAATGATTGTTGAATGAGCACAAGAGATATCTATTGAAAACGCATTGGAGGCCCTTGAAATTACCAATAATCCCATCAAGAACTCTGTTTTGTTTTGTTTTAATGGCGTGGCGAATAGACGTTTGACTAAGAGCATACGCTGCAGGGGTAGGGACTTTGAAATAGTGAAGGGGCAACCAACAAAGCATAAAAAACAGTGGAATTTGATCCGTTGTTGTAGCCTAAAATCCCTTGTAGAGGTATGAGGGTGGTCTTAAGCTCCAATATATTCTGGCATAGGGAAAAATAAGAGCTTTGGAACAGTTACAGACAACCATCAAACTATGAATAAAAGTAGTGTTTTTTAGATGTAAGAATGGAGAAAACTTCACTATGTTCATAACCCGGTCAACGAATGTATTGGTTGTGGACTCATATCTTGTGCACGTGTAATTGACTTGGAGTCCCTCGTACTGCTTCGTTTCCCATGTAGGCATGGTCATCTCAATTTATCCTTGCACAATTTAAGCGTTCTAGTTTTCTTAATTCGAATTGATTTGTAAATCGAACTAAAGAAGAGTAAAATTTTGGGTATAGCAAATTGTACCTCTATTTGGTATGCACTTGAAGAGAATCCGTGGATGTAAACACTACTCTCTCCTTTACCTTGTAAGATAGATGAATAAACTACGATTCTAGTTTTGGATTTGGAAACCACGTGGTTGGTGCGATAAACAAGTAACTTAGTAAAACTCTTGACGACTTTGTGTAATGTTAATAAAAACTTGTTTTCATGCAAGGGCAAAATATCCTTATAAACCCCGAATTGAGAAAATCAAACTTTAGCTATGTACCTTATCATGTGGAGTGTCCAACTGAATCATGGGTTGTTCATTGGATGTCCATTTAACCTTGTTTCGTAATGCGTTTAGGAGCCTAGCAGGCTAGTTTGCAGCTTTAAACAGCTGCTGAAAGTTAAAAATACAGTTTGGTCTTGACATGCCGTTTTGGCCTTGGGTGTGGAAACGGATTTTGGCTTCCACATACCTCTAATACTTCTACGAGACAATTAAAAAAAACCCTCTGTTTGGAGAAAAACATCCCACAAACTTGTTTTCCTGATAGGTTTTATAGGCCTTCGGTCATTGGGGGACAAGGCTGCTTAGGTGCATTTACAATTGGTAGCTCCGAAAGAACGAGCGCCATTTTAATCATGTTTGTCAGTTTGGGGTTCCATTAGCTCTGAGTGTTTCCCTGTATATATGGGAATAGACAGGAATTTGTTCCCTTGTGTGTTTGAGTCTCGAAGATGGTTTTCAAATGTTGATTTCAAACAACTTGACTAAATTTGACGTTTTTGGAAACTTGTGTCTAATTGGTGAAAATTGTCATATGACCTTATTCAAGCAAAATAACGACAGGGAAACTTTGTAAAAACAAATACATGACTTTCAGAAACTTTTTGTTGACACTTGCTTGTAAAAAAATTGTTTGTGGAAAAATGGTGTTTTCTCTCTCCTTTATCTCCCTCATTGGCTTTACAAATGAATTGAAATGACACTGCATTTATTACTCTCCTTTTAAGTGTGTTGAATATAGTTTTATTATTGTTAGAAAACACCAAAAATCATAAATTGTGCATGATTGTAGTTTGATGACATGCCGGCTGTTGTGCTGACCATGCGGTGGTTGCTAGTACGATGAACAAAAAACAAATGGTAGCATTACTGGAGTTTTTGTAATATGGATTATCGTTGAAATATTCATGTAATATTAAATAGATGTATCAACACTATGTTTATAATCATGAATGTTATTTATGGATTATGTTGTGATGAGTGAGATATTGTAGTGTATTAGTATGTTGGGGAAAACAGGCATTCTATATTAGGGATGATTTTGAGTATAGATATATATCTTGCTAATGGTGTAGATGTTATAATTGTGCTCGTATGTGAATGAAGTGATTTTGTATTCTTGCGTGTGTTACTAAAATGCTCGAAACACTCAGAAGTAGTAAAACTACCTTATTTAAGAATGGTTATGGTTGACCACTTTTAGGAGGTTATTATTTTAAAAGTCACCCAACTGACCCCAATTTATCAACCCTTGAGAAGGTTACCCAACTGAGCATTGGGTTATTTGTGTTTCGTTCACCTTGTTGGGTTTAAGTGAAGTTTTGATCTCTAGATGTTTCTCAAAGGGATTATCTTATTAATATGTGTCTTAGTGTTAGATACCACTTGATCTTTTCTTCGAGATATGCCTTGAAACAAATCTTCTCATGTGTTCCTAGAGTCTTAGTAGTACTTTTTTAGGCATGTGTGTCAAAAGGATTTCTTATGTTCGTGGAAGTATGCATGCTATTATAGGTAAGGATGCAATACCCCTTTGTGACATGATTGATGTATTGTATATCAACGTTTTTAGATGGTTTCCTTTTATGCTTAGTCTCCCGGGAAGGACCAATATTTTTACGTGTATGGGATCATAAGAGCAATAAGGAAAGTAATGTTGATTCTTGAAATGTGATCAAGTTTACTTTGGTAGACCATAAAGTTAGGTGGTATCTCACTTAGTACCTCTAATAAAATCCTAACCCTTTTACATTCAAGCAATATAAAACATACAAGTGAAACTTAGAATTACCTTATACTTAGTTAGGCCTTCTTTTGTTGTTGAAATTTCTTATGAATTGCTCCACGTGAGTTCAAGTATTCAAACAACTTAATCTCTTGTCTAAAAAACAAAACTTATGGCACATAACTATTTTGGAAATGATACTAATCATTGATTGAACCATAACAACTAAAAGTGTAGGGAAAATGTGAGTTTAGCCAATACGGAAACTCTAGTTGGAGACCGAGAGCTAAGAGACTTTCACATGTGAGTTATCGAAATGATAGTAATAGAGAAAAGAACCCAAATAAGTGTATTTGTTATAAGTTGATTCTAAAATGAAATGAATAATTTGTAGCCTTGTGAATGAGATTATATATTTGCATGTTACATGCTCTACAAAGCCATTAAATCTAAAAATGGAAAAATGAATACGACAAAGATTTAACCATGAAAATATAATATTGTGAAAAGTTCCAATTCATGAAGCTCATGTTGTGGTTTGGTCACGGTTTCATTATTGCTCGTGTATATAAGTGCGGCGTTGGTTTGCATCTCGTGTCATCTTGTTAATTGCATGTCCTTCATGTTCGTGTAAATGTTGCAAGTGGTGTCATACAATCTCTTGTGAGTCTTCTTGGTATTGCATAGTTGTATCAAGCAAATGGATGTAAAAAAAAATTAACCTAGTATTTTGGTCATGTGTTTGAGTCCCACATGGGTGGGCACTACACGAAGTAATCAAAATCCATCAGTGATTGCTCATAATGACAATGACCATAGAAAATAAAATTAGGAAAAATGGAGACGTTACTGAAGATCATAGGATCATAGAGAGGGTATTGAGGAGTCTTCCAATCATATTTTATCATGTTTTTGTAGCAATGTAAGAGTCCAAGGACTTGAAACAAATAACAGATGATGAATTGATGGGTTCTTTACAAACCCATGAAATGAGTAGGTCATTCAGTTCTTCCAATAAACAAGCCTTCAAGAAAAACATGAATGTGAGATGTAGGGGGAGAGGAGCCTACAATAGAGGGAGAGGAAGAGTTTGCAACAACCAAGAATGTAGAAGGCACAATAATCAAGAGCCACATGGAAGAGGAAGAGGAAGGAGCAACAACAATTCTAGAGGCGGTTCCACCTAAACGTATGATAAATCAAACATCTAATGCTATTATTGTAAGAAGTATGGACACTATACTAGTGAATGTAGGAAGAATGAGTATGATATGAAATCTTATAATGCAAGTTATACTAATGCAAAAGAGGTTGAGCCTAAAAAACATGGAAAGGGTGAAAACTTGTTTTTAACCTACAATGTAGCCGAGCAAAGCAACAAACAAATATGGTATTTAGATAGTGCATGTAGTAACCATATGTGTGGAAACAAAGAAATGATAAAAAATATAGATGAAGCAATCAAATCTAAAGTAAATATGGGAACAAATGAAAATTTCCATGTAATAGGAAAAGGCAGCATATCGATACTCAAAAAGCAAGGTGATAACAGACAAATTCAGGGTGTTTTTTGTATGTCAGGGTTGAAGTGTAACCTTCTAAGCATTACGTAGATAGTCTAGAAAGGATATAAGGTGAGATTTGAAGATGGAGAATGCATAATCTATGATAGAAGTGGAAGCAATAAGCAACTTGAAATAATGAAGACAACACAAAATAAGATGTTTCCTTTGAGAATGCAAAGTGAGATAACAACAACATTTAAAACAGTAGCAATTAATTGATCGACTATATGACATCTCTAGTATAGAGATTTGAGTTTTAGTGGGTTGAATATTCTTTATAGGAATAAAATGGTAAGAAAGATACCCCCAATTGAATAACCAGATAAAGTATGTGAGGGCTGCATATTGGGAAAGCAACATAGAAATGTTTTTCCCTCAAGTTAGTCTTGGAGAAAAAGTACACCACTCGAGCTGATACAATCAGACCTATGTGGTCCCATAAAGACTCCTTATCTGAGAATTCATATTTTATTACATTCATAGATGACTTCAAACAAAGGAAATAGGTGTATTTTAAAAAAAAATCAGAAACATTTGAAGTATTTAGACAATTCAAGTCCCTGGTTGAGAAGCACATTACATAAAAACATTGAGAATGGACAAAGGGGTAGAATAGATGTTAAATCATTTTTTGATTTTTTACAAAAAAGCATGGGATTAAGAAGCAATTTACAGTGAAGTATACACCATAGCAAAATGGTGTAGACCAGAGGAAAAATTGAACTATTCAAGAGATGAAAAGAAGCGTGATTAAAGTCAAAGGATTTCTTGATGAGTATTGGGTTGAAGCAGTTGGAACAATAGTCTATTTGTTAAATAAATGTCCTACTAAGAGTGTTTGAAACATGATACATCAAGAGGCATGGAGTGGAAGGTGTAGACACAAAATCATAAACTTATTATTTACATCACGCCACTAAATATCTCATTATATGCATGCTTCTTAAGCAAGAAAACTAGACATTAATAACACTTGTTTTTCTTTTACATTGTTTTATCCTTTTCATACTCTTATCATTTACTTTTTTCAAATGACTACTTTAATTTTGCATATTGGAAAACATGTAACCCAACTTTGTATTTACCATTATATCCTCCAGACATCATGGACAGTACCTCCCATTAGGAAAAAAAGCGCTCAAGCCCTACTGTCCCCTTTGGGTGCTTTTTCCATTTTCTCTCCTTTTATCAAATTTGAAATCCCACATCATTTTTTATCTTTTTTAATCACTTTGGGTTGGACTTTTTTGTTGTTGATGACGAAATTCAAAAAAGGGTTATGACTTACTATTATTAAGGGTTGGATAATTGGGGGCTATTACTTACTATCTACTACTTGGGCAAGTAACAACATTCAAAGACTACATTTGAGCTGAATTATTCACTGCATAAGAGGGCCAATTTCTGAATTTCATCTCACACATTCATCTTGGGGGCAAAGTAGTTGTAGTGCACTATCTTGGTGTGAATGGCACAAGGGAAACCTAGTTTCACGGGACATGATTCAATCACACACAAACATAATAGAACTACATAGAGTATGAAATGTAGTACAACACTATGTGAGATTTACATTAGGGTAACCGCCGAGATCAATATAACTCAAACATATGCATTATTTCTTTCAACTAATGTTTATTTGAGCCTAATGTGAGTATCTAGGGTTTGATTTGCAAGTTCAGGTGTGATAGCAAGACCCTACAACGAAGCTAGAATGATAAAGAGCATAAGGAAGAAGACCTTGTTGGACCCTGAGAAGATTAGATCCAAAAATGTTGCCAATACGCTAGTGACTACTTCAGACACTAATGCCCAGGTGGTTCTGTCCAAAGGAGTTTAAGGTTCCAATTTCTTACACAAAGCTTGTTCGGTCTAGATCCGACTTGTTCCATTTAGTTTCCAACCCAAAATTAGCCTAGATCTCTGAATACAAGCTAAATCACTCCTATTTGACTATTGCTTATACTTTCTTATTTATTGCATGATAGATTTCGCTTGTTACTGTTGTATTCATTTGATTTAAGTCCTCTAATTAAAATTTAATTTCCATTAATTCATAAGGGAACCAAGTGTTGAGCACTTAAGAGTTTTTGGATGTGTCGCATACACACTTGTTCCCAAGAAAATAAGATAAAAGTGAGATAACATAGAAGAAAAGAGCATCTTCATTGGGTATAGTAAACAATACAAAGCTTATAGATTGTACAATCCAATCACAAAAGATCTAATAATCACTCTAGATGTTCAATTCATAGAAGAAACATCATGGGGAGATGTACAAAAAGTGCAATAGTCACAATAAAAGGTAAGTGGACTTTTTATTGAAGAAAAAACAACAGATAGTACAATCAATAATGCATCGAATTGGAGCCATATCTCACAAAGGGGTGAGTCGTCAAGTGGCAACAACTAACAAGTTACACAAGGAGCTACTCATGAGGAAACTTCATCATCTTTCTACTCAAATCAACGCCAAGTGAGAACAAGGAGTGTACAAGAGATATATGAGCAGCCAATGTATGATGAAAATGAAAATGAAACAATCAATTTTCTTGTATATTCAATAGTTGATCCTATTTATTTTGAAGAAGCAGTAATGGAAAAAAGTGGTATGAAGCAATGGATGAAGAAATGCATACAGTAGAGAAGAATAAACCATGGGAACTAGTTGACCTTCTAATAAGAAAATAAGTCATTAGAGTCAACTGAATTTACAAAACATAAACTACTCTTGAATGCAATATTGAAATACATACGACAAGACTAGTTATCAAAGGCTACAAGCAAAGGTTTAGACATGATTATAATGAGACATTTGCTCTAGTAGTAAGGCTAGAAACTGTGAGAACAATTATTCAACACAAGTGAAAGGTACATCAAATGGATGTCAAGTTAGCTTTCTTGAATGACATGTTAGAAGAAGAATTTTTTGTGGGACAACCGCATGGTTATGAGATGCCAAGGCATTTGGAACAAGGTGTATAAGCTTGATAAAGTGTTGTATGGGCTCAAACAAAAACCAAGGGCTTGGTACAACCATATAGACTCTTATTTGATAAGCAATGGCTTTAGTTGTAGTGGTAGCGAACCTACACTCTACATAAAAGTAAACAAATAAGGTGGTAGTTGATCTAATCTTTACTACAAATGTAAACAAGTCTAGAGAAGAATTCAAATCAGCCATGAAGGAGTTTGTGATGAATGATTTATATTTGTTGAATTAATTTCTCGAGATTGAAGTCAAACAAATGGAACATGGAATTTTTGTGTCACAAGATAAGTATGCAAGGAATATTATGGAGAGATTTAGAATGGGTCACTAGATTGGACATCATGGATGCAGTCAACCTGATTTCTAGATTCATGGAGAATCCAAATGAGACACATTGACAAGAAGGTAAAATAATTTTGAGGTATATTAATGGCACAAGAAATTACAAAATTTTGTATATTGTAAATAATTTTCAGTTAGTTAGATATACACGCAGTAGCCTTGACGATAGAAAGAGGACATCCGAATATGTGTTTCATATAGGGCCAAGAGACATTTCATGGCCTTCAAAGAAAAAATCAGTTGTTTCACTTCCCATAATTCAAGCTAAGTATATAGTAGAAATTTCACCGACATGTCAGGATAAATGGATCAGAAGAATCTTATCAGATTTACATGAAGGACAATATGAAACATCTACTATCTGTAGATACTAAATCATACACTTTGGGTAATTATTCAATCCCAATTTTATACTACTATTCATATGGTTCTTGAGTACAAAAGAGTACTAATTAACCCATGTCTTTGGCCATCTTTCTTTATTTTCTATTGCTACTTCTGACCTTGCACCCGCACTTTCCCAATATGTATTGTCATTCTTTATTTGATCTATTTCGAGGTGCCTTGATCCTCTTTGCACTTTCCTCTCACCTTTTGGGCATTTTCTAGTCATTTGAGATTTTTATCTTTTCAGTAGTCGTCCTTTTCAGGGTTAATTACAAAATTAGAAAAGAGAACCATATAAATATAAATTTATGAGACCATAATGAGGGACCAAGCACTAAGCACTACTATCATCACCTAAGGTTGCATCCATCAAAGGCTTCTATTGCTCCATTTACATCCATCTAGCTTCATCACAAGGGACAAGGGCTGGTTCATCGGCATCGCAATTCATAGGAGGGGAATTTATTTTATTCCATGCACCATCTATTTACATTCTACATCTAGTTATTGCTCACTATTCACAAAGTATAACTGGCACAAGATCTCCTAGGGCATGATTTCCACATGCACACACACCTAGAACTACATTGGGTCTGATATGTAGTATAGTGATCAATTAGTAAGTCCACCATTGTGGCCACTGAGGATAGTCCGACCCCTTCATATGCATCTTTCTCTTGATGCTTTGCTTGGGGTATTGCATGTGACTCCTTCATTGTATGTTTATTGCAACCTCGGGGAACATATAGTGACATACACGCGACTGAAGATGAACACAGATGATCATTCAAAGACACCTCATAGGAGGTTCCTTGGTCATTTATACAAACCAAGGCACCCCAGGTGCTCCCATCCCTCTCAAGGTGCCCCATTCTACTCAAACACTCTAGATCTGTACTTTCTTGAGCTCTTGTGCAGTCATTTCCTCCTCTTGTTCAGCCAACCTCCATTGCGACATAGTGCCGCAACATCTGCGAATCAACTGAGGCCTTCTTAACCCTCTTTGCACACTAGTGTTTTTATATTTCATTGCTTAGATTTCTTGGGTCTATTTAGTACATTTTATGTCATTTGTTTACTGCTCATGTAGCATCAGATTAGACTACAATATAAATTCTATTTTATTTTAATCACTATCTTTTGCAATAGCTTATCTTACTTTGTCTTGTTAAAGAATCTTGTTTTTCATAGAAGAATCAAGCACATTTGTATCATGTATCATTTCATGCCAGAATTAGTTAAAAAAGGTGAGATAAAGTTCAATTTTGTAATTCAAAGCAACAACTTATTAACATTTTTACATAGCCTTTCTCAAGGGATAGTTTTTAACGTTTGAGAGGAAATTTGGGCATCATTTATATAGTACAAGCTAGCTATGGAGATCATCCATCTAGCTCTAGAGATACTATAGCTCACTCCAAAGGTCCTTCACCTTGCTCCGAAGATCCTTCACCTTGCTTCAGAGATCCTACAACAATCTCCAGAGATCCTCCATATAGCTCTGGAGATCCTACCAATCAGCTCCGAAGATTTAAAACTAGCTCTAAAGATCTTTCAAATAGCTCTGGAAATCCTATCGGATAGCTAAGGAGATCTGACAGTTAGCTCCGAAGATCTAAAATAAGTTTTTTGAGTGAATATAAATGTTTTTATAAAGTCTCTTGATGCATAGGGTGGTTTTATATGAGTTTGTAGAGGCTCAATATTAAGGAGTGTTAAAAACCTTAAATCTTGTTCGGCATTATTAAATAATTTTTTAAAATTCATTTCCCTCTTCTCCACCAACCCTACATTTACATTTAATGATTTTATTTTGGGAGCTCTCATTTTGAAATTGTTTTTAGGAGGGAATCCTTTTAATATTGTAAGAGATTTAAAAAAAAAAAATTTGAAGTGCACAATAGTGTATACCAATAGAACATAATAGAAAAACTAAGAGCAGCTGCTCATTAAAAGTGTGTGCATGCAAAAAAGAGGAAGAATAGAAAAGAATAGAAAAGAATAGAAAAGAAGAGAAAAATTAAGAGGTGTGCACAACAGTGTAGATAAGTAGAGTGAAAAAGAGCATCAAATCAATGATATTATTATGCAAAACCAGAGCATAATAGAGCAACATAACAAAACACAATCCATATTTTAACAAAGCAAAACATAGAAACAACATAAACAAAGAATAGTTTTTATTTTTTGTTATTTTGCAGGAGTATATAGACAAAACAAAGAATCATTTCAAGAAATTTATGTATTGAATTGCTCTTCTTGGAATTTACATGATCACTTTTGTGTTTTTTATGTTATACTTTGCCTCCATTGATCTCGATTTTTGTTTTTTTCTCTCTATTTTCCAACACAACATTGAGCATATTCTAAAAGTATTTTGTGGAACTCTACGCTATCTCAAGATTCTTGTGGAGATATTATTAAGCATATTCTAAAAGTATTTTGTGGAACTTTACACTATCTCAAGATTCATGTGGAACTCTTTCAAAAAATTTATCCCTTTCTCTTCTGCAGCTTGGAGGCCAAGGATTAATGTCTCGTATTCTAGAGTGTTATTAGTATTTGAAAATCAGAGTTTGTAAGAAAAAGGAACACTTTACCATTTGGAGATATAAGCACCACTCCCGCGCCAGAACCTGTTGAGCAACTCCCATTGAACTCAAGAGTTCATATCTCATTGGGATATTGGCAAGTGACCTCATGTGCATGAACCTCTGTAGTCATCATATAATTACCCATACTTGAGTTTTGAAACAGGACTTGTGCGCTGGGATCACCGTATTTTCGTTATCGTGAATTTTTCTCGAGTCTACGACACTAGCTTCTTAATTTCTCCATTGATAGGGATCATAGCATGGGACCAATCCATTTGAATCCCACCACCTACATCTTTGCAAAATTTCTTGCTTAACAACATACCATATGAAGTGGGAATATCGACAACTAGAATGGTTACCTTGACTCGCTTTTGAGGAAATTGAGCTAAAACCATTTGAGTGTATTTAATCTGCCCAATCAGAGGAACTTGTCTTGTCTCCGTGGAGTAACAAGATCTAAATGTTCTCATACAAGTAAAACCAAGAGCATGTGCTACTTTTGAAGGCATCACAATATCCGAGGCTCCAGAATCTATAATACAATTACTTAATTTGCATCTGTTGATCAGAAAGGACACAAAGAAAGGTTCAATATTTTCATTTGAAGGTGTAGTGGCTGCCAATTTTTTTTGAGTCTTCCCGTCTTTGGGATTTTTCATAATTCCCTTAAAGGAATGAACAGCAGAGTCGCCTTTGATAAACTGGACCAACTTCTCAAACTGATCCATATTGGAATTCAAGTACTCTACTTGTGACATGGAATTTTCTGTTTTATAGATATGATCAATGATATCAAATTTGGGCAAAATGACCATACTTGATGTCTCAGATACTAGCTCCTTTAAACTTGACGATGGCTCACTTTTGACCTTTGATTCCAACTTGGTTGATACTATTGTGGAAGAAGAAACTTTCTTCGTAGTTGATTTATCAACTGAATGACTTGACAAAGGTCCTCCTTTCTTTAAGATAGTTTTGACCTCGGAAACCTCTGTCAACTTGGAATCTTTAGGATTCTAAGAAATCTTGGATTATTTGGAAGATTTTTAGTTTTAGATTCTTAGGAACTTCCTTAGAGCTCTTTTTATCTTCCACCTTAATTGTACTTTACTCCTTTTTCTGAGAGCGTGTGAAGACAACAAAGGATTGACTATTCATATCTTCTAGAATTTCTTCGTATTCCTCTTCTTCTTCTGAATGGTACTCGAAGAAATGATTATTACTTTCTACTTCAAACTCTTCAACTTCAGGTTCAAATGTCCTAAAGTCTGTCTCTTCTTCGTCAACTTCGATGACCTTAAATTCATCATCACTTTCTTTAATGACATCAAACTTTGAGTTAGTTGCAGGAGCCACTTCAATAGCAAGCCTTGTTGGAGCACCTGCAATTCTAGCTTTAGTGAGAATGTAGCCTTTTCTTGGGATGTCTTTGTAAGGAGTATTTTCACTACTTTGAGAAACTTTATTTTTTAAAGGTAGCACATCATTAGCCAACTATGTGAGTATATCCTCTGAAGCATTGGGGGTTTCTTGACTCTTTCCCTTGAGGTAAATTTTCTTGAATTTTCTTGCCATGATTAAGTCATCCTCAATTTATATGGCCAAGGATAGAGCAAGTTCAAATGTACCCACTCTATCCCTTCTCAGCTGATAGCACACTTCTAGTTGTTGTGCATTAATGAAGAAACATTTTTGTCCGTCAGGGTTCGGGTGAATTCTGGTAGGAACTTTGTTCACCATTTTGTTGAACTTCACCATGAAATTCCTCATGGGTTATGTTGGTTCTTTCTTCACCTGAGATAGTTGGGCAAGAAGGGCATGTTCATCTTCTCTCATTTTGAAATGGTCTTCAAACTTAGTTTTCATATCATCCTAGTTTGTAATGCATCCATTTGGGAGATGATGAAACCAATCCATGACAATGTCTTGCAATGTTTCAATGAAGAGGTGAACAACAAAATATTCATATTCTACTGAAAAAACTACACATGCAGCAAAGAAGGTAGAAATGTGGTCATCAGGTGATGTCTTCCCATCTCCATCAAACTTGGGAAGAATCTTCCTTGACCCTCGTGGTAGGTCATGTCAAGCTGTTAACACTAATGGGCCTATTGCATTTCCCCATGGTATGCTAGCTTCCATCTTGGGAAAGGTGGTATGCGAAGGTAAAACAATGTGTGCAAGAACAAGTGCTTGACTTGTAGTGATTCCTCCCTTACTTTCTCTTTTAGGACTTGATGCAAGGCTTACAGATTTATGAGGAGTGTTCCTCCTTGGAGGAGATAACTTGAAACCAAACTTTCCTTGAAAATAAAAAATGGGATCAGATCGACCTTTAGATTTTTCTCCTTGTGTAAACCTCTTTCCTGCTAGTTTGAAATATTTACTGTGAAGGGATAACTGGCACGTTCTGATCAGCTCTATCCTTTTCTCTTCGCTCTCTTTCTTAATTTCTTTGTGCCTAAAAGACTCTAACAACTCTGGCAGCTTTATTTTCTTCATTATCCAATACTGATGCGGTGAGATGAAAATGATAGTCCTTCGTGCACTTTTCCCAAATAGCTTGCCTCAAATTTGATGATATGTCTTCTTGAGTATCTGCAAAAATAATATTTAGTTGCAAGATAGATGAGTTACCTGTAATAGTCATACATATTATTACCTTGGTGGAAGAGGGCCATGTTGATGAACAATGATCAACACTCGTCCAGGAGGTCTCCTGGCCACAAGTGTTGGTGCTCTTCTTCTAAGGTCTTCAATGTAGATTTCTTTGTTAATGGCTCTATCAACAACCACAAATTGTTGCAATCTTTCTCAGTTTTCCCAAGCTACTATCCAAAGGATGGAAAAAATGTCTCCTTGAAAATCTTCGTTGGGCACAAGAGTTGGTTGAACAACACGATCTTGTGTAGAGGGGGCAGCCATAAAGATTTAACCAAGCACTGGTTAAGGATTCTTGAATCTCCAGTGAAGTTGCCAAAAAATGTTAGCATATGGATTTGCACGCATACAAATGAAATGAAAAAGTATGGCAATGAATTCCCTCCTCAATGAAGGTGATGATGCCTTTATTGAAAAACCAAAACTATATTTACATTTGTACATTCCAAATTGTATGTGGGAGGTGTTTTGGAACATCAATGGAAAGAAACATAAATGAGGGAGATGGAATGGAAGGAACACACAATAGATAGGTAAAGACAGAGCCTAATATTATATAAAGAAGAACAAACGAATAACTAAATCAAATAAAGTGAAGTTTGATCTAGCTAAACAAGAATAAGTAAAAGGGAACACACATGAGCAAGTAAATCTCAGAGCTTGATCACTGTGAACAAGAATGAAAAATTAATAGTACTGAGAATAAGATCATAGACGATATTTGCATAGAATATTTAAACATCTAACATATAATGAACATAAGAACATCAAATGTTACAAGAGACAATGAATAAGACATAAAGTTCATATTTCATTAACTCCAAAATGTCTTCACAAAAGAACACAATTTCTTTCCTAAAACAAAGCTTGCAAACAAAAGTATTTTCTTCTCCTTTCTCAAAGTCACCCATTACAAATGAGCCCCTAACTTCCTTTTATAACCCTAAAGCTGGTTACAAAGTAGTTAGGATTTACATGCACATTAAATAGGGCATCTAAGTGACTTTGAATGTTTCAACCAGCTAACTAAAAATAGAAATCACTTAAGTTATCCAAGGTTTTCCAAAACTAAGTTTAACAATAACCCACTTAAAATACCATTTAAACATATGACAAAAACCAGTGCCTTATCCATTGGGGTGGGGTCTGCCTATCTCAAATATATGAGAAATGGATCCTTCCGACTCCACTAGATACCAGAAAAACTATCTCTTCGTCCCATCATGAAATTAGGATCAGCCGCCTTTGCCAACTGAAAGGATCCAAACCTTCCCAATGTTTCAAACATCTTTTCTTCCTCAGGAGGTTCACTCGGTGTAAGCATAACCTCAAAAAACACCTGTAATTCCAAGATCCTACCTGGCATATCGTTCACATTGACCATTTTTGATTGAACATTTTCAAACAAGTTCCTTAATTTGATGCAATGTTCCATTGAAGTTGAAGAGAAATTGATGGCAGGAATATACATGTCTTTGAACAATCGCAAAAATTGTTCCTCAACATGTTTTGATGAATGTCTCTAATTTTTCTCATTTACAAGATCACAAGGGATCTCAGCTATGAACTCCTGAATCTAGGCAAGTGAAGTGAAGGCTTCATTTAATATGCTCTCGTAATGGATCATAGAATCCTCGAGTATTATCTTTCTTGATTTGTGATATAGACACCAAAGAAAGTGTGTCCCTCGACATTTGAATTCAAGAATTCCTTCAATGACTAAAGTTGAAGATTCCATACTTGTCATCTCCTATAGACTAGGAAACACCTCATCCAAATTTGATATGTTAGAAACAAAAGCTTCCTTAAAAGAAAGGATTAGATCCAAATATGCACTAATATCCTCATGGAGCTTAACGACTACTTTGATCGTCTCTCCAACAAAAACAAGAATCTATGAAATCCAATATTTATTGACATGGCCCAATGTGTTTATTTCTTTTGAAAAATTGAGAACTTCTTCATCAAGGGAAACAACTATATCAGTTACTGGGAAAGTGGATGATATGGGAATTATTAGATGTTGAACATAATCCACTAATTGATTCTTTTCATCCTTGAGCTGAGCGTTATGAGATTTATATTTCTCAAGCCTCTTTAGCACAATATCCATTAAATCTTGGGCCATTTCCATGTCACTTTCCAATGTGGACTTAGAAAGTCAAAGTTTGGAAACTTCATAATCATCAGATGTCATGGCATCATGTTCCTTGTCAACTTGTGGGATGGCAAGATCTACAAATTTTTTTATGTCATTATACACCATTATCCGGGGGAGCACTTTAGGATTCTTGAGAATGAAATCATTTGAAATATTGAAAATGACATCGAAGTCAATGTCAATTGCCTTGATAACCCTCTTCCTTTTCTTGATCTCACAATCAACCCAAAAAGGAGTATCCTTCACCAATTCCGCATACGGAAGCCTGGAGTCCAAAACAACATTCAAATTGTTCTCAACATCATTAGATTCTACAAGAATCCTTTCCATGACCTCAATCTATGAAGAAATAACCTCAATATCAACCTCTCAAACATCAGGGAGAACTTGAGAAATATCTTCATGAATTATAGGTTCAGAAGCATTCGATATCTAGACTACTTGCACTTGAGTGGACTCTTGTGAAAGACATGACTAAGGAGTGTTTGTTATGAGATTATTCTAACTATCAACAATGTGAGTAGAATAATCTCTACTGGAATTGGAAATTCCTGATACCCTTAGATATTTCACCTCGTGACACCTTCTTTGGTGAAGTGGATTTTGGCAACCACTCCTTTCTTATTTGAAGCATATGGTTAGACGACACAAAGTTTGACCTCCTCAAGTTGGAAATTTTTGTAATCCTGAGGTATGAACTTGGATTGATGGTAACTTTAAAATTTCTATTTCATATGAGGATATGATTCTTTTGAGGATCAGCTGAATCTTGTTATCGAAAGAAAATTCATCTCTTTTGGTCCAATCAATTTGGGGCAATAGAGTAAAGGCAACAACATCATATGAGGGATCAATAACATCTTCATCATCATACACCAATGAATATAGAGGGTTTCTGATGTGAAAGGCCTTAATCTGAGCAAGGGTTAGGCAAGAAAACTCTAGCCTTCTCACTTCATGTTCATCTGAATAAGCAACCTAAAAATCTTCCATAGTAGGATTGTGTTGATACTTTTCTCCAAGAATCTTCTGCATATATCCTTTGATATCAAATTGGAATCTCTTTACATATGGATGAATAGTGATGAGAGAAAACACTTTCTCCATGAGTTGCACACTGAAGAGATTTGAACATTGGCATTCCCCAATTTGGACTAGGAAATGAATGCCTGAACGATGCTTTTCACTGAGGAGACAGTGAACTTGGAATAGTTGTTGTGCAAGCTCCATGAACACCCACTTGTCATTGACATACTTAGGAAGCTTCCATGGAGTACCTACAAAGCCACTCACGCTAATGTAGGAAAAGGAAGGAAATTGAATAAACCATGTTCCCCACTGGGAAATTACATCCATGACATCTTTAGAGAATCTTTCCTCTGTATTCCTATTGAAGTTTTGAATCACACGGAAAGTGAATGCATCGTTAACTCTCCTCAAATGATGAGATATATTTTTGAAACTTAACTTTGGATAATGATGGAAGACATTATTTGATGGACTCATAACACCTTTCGTTTTTACCCCTGAAAATAGCTTCCTTGTAGCCACTGCATAAGTTAGGTATGATATCATGTAGAAAAATATAGTCATCTTCACTTCGATCAATTATTTGTGAAGAGTATCACTGATGATGGTGGCCCAATCCACAAACAATCTCTTGGCAAGGATGATACTGATAAACTAATACATCCATGGGTGGAAAATTCTGGCAGAGGGTAGACTAAAGACTCGACTCAGGAGAGTGATCATGTCCCCAATTTCCTCCACGAACTTAAGGTGGTATAGTTCCTTAGGAAGTGGACCCATGACTCCTTTCATTTATACCCCCGAAAATAGCTTGGCCTTCTATCCATTGAATAAGTCATGTATGATGTCATGTAGCAATATCTAGTCATCTTCACTTCGATCACTTGTTTGTGAAGAGTATCACTGATTATGGTGGCCCAATCCAAAAACTCTCTCTTCGCAAAGATGATACAGATAAACCGATACATCCATGGGTGGAAAATCCTGGTAGAGGGTAAACCAAAGACTCGACTTAGGAGAGTGATCATGTCCCCGATTTCCTCCACGAACTCAATGTAGTACAGTTCCTTAGGAATCCAGTCAACTTGAGACCTCTTGGTCACTAACCGATTGTTATTAACCATCTTTCTCCATTTGAGGGGTTCTTCATCCCAAAAATATTGTGCTAACTTTCAAGTGATGTCAACATTCTCAGGAAAGTCAAGTATGCTAAGAAATTCCTCAATGTGCTCTAGTATGATTAAGAGGAAAGGCTCACAATTATCCTTATAAATCCCTCGCCTCTCAGGATCATAATGCTCTGCAAAGGCAATGACCAGCTCCAAGAATTGCACCAAGACAAGAAATGTTGATGCTTGGGGTAGACCGCTATGGTAGAGCTTATCCGAGAATATGGTTTTGCCTTCAACTTTCACCCGATCAAAAAATTGTTGCACGTTGATGTGGCCAAGATTTATATCAGTGATATTGTCATATGTAGACTGGATAGAAGTGGGAGGGATGATTCCTTAGAATTCCTACTTGAGTGTAGACTTATTTGATTTCTCCACTAGCTTCCTTAATTTTCCTGAAGATTTATTGGATTTTTCGGCCATTACGAATTTATAGAAGAGAAATAAGGCTTGTTTAATTTTAATTATTATTATTAGTTTGAAAATAATAATAATAATTGACCCTGAATTACAAATTTTTAAAATATTAAAATAAGCAAAATAGCGAGACTAAACTTGAGTTATAGATCGGGTAACAATAATATATATATATATATATATATATATATATATATATTCTCTCAATTATAATGAATTTGCGTAGGATCAACTTTAATCTTTTTAATTCACTATTTATCCATCTTGTCTGATTCAAGTTGCTTTAGCGTGAAGAATTGCTTTGATTTTCAGGAAATACTTTGAACTTGTAATTTTTCTTTTCATTGGTGTTTGAATGCGTTGGATAATTATTTTTGACTTTTGGCTTTATTCCTTCCTCAGCCTACCTGGGATCTTTCTCAAGACAACTTCATAAAAATTATTTCTCTTTATTTTTTCGCATGTAGCCACTCCTTCCAATAACATGTAGGAAGTTATCTCTTCTCCTTGGTTGTATGCATAGAAAAATGTGTGAGAATTAATCTTATTCCTCCTAGAAAATGTGTGAACAACTAGAATAAGTGGAGAATCAATCGTCTGTGAAGAATGTGCTATGAAATCTTGCAAACAAAATATTTCTCTAAAAATGCTTCTACACGAGAAATAAGAACAAATTGGAAATAAAATATCTTCGAAGCTTCTTCGCATGAATTTTTCCAATAGTCTTTCACAGAGGAAAAATTAAGTGGATTAAAGAAGCTTCCCCGTAATCATTTCATTGTTTCTGTTGAAATAACCAATTTCCCTTTCTTCGGGTAGTGAGCATTAATTGTCAAGAAGTATGGGAAATATCTTAATCATTCACCCGTGGCAACGACAAAGCAGACTGACAATTCCCATTTATTTCCCCATGTGGGAAATTGGGAGATCTTTTGCAATTTTGCCATCCGGTCGGGTTGGCAATCAACAGGAGAAATTCCACAAGCGGGGGAAAAAGAAGATTTTTCCAGGAAAGGGAAATCTAGGAGCGGAAAGCCAATTTGGCATCCCCACAATTGGAGGTGGAAACTATATTTCCCATGGCATTGGAAAACCAAACTTGTTGATTGATTTTTAATAAATATTAAATTAATATTTATTCAATTTAAAACCCCAAAAATTAACAAAATTAATTTTATTAAATAAAGAGTAATAAATTAATTAAATATTAATTAATTAATAATTAACGCAATTTGTGAGCTAGTGGGAGGAGTTCTCAAATGAAATGAATGATCACGAGAATAAGACAATCGCGGCGAGGGTGATAAATCACATAAAAGAAAACTTTTGAATTTTTTTTAAAAAATTCACGTTTATTAATTTTGCAAAGTCAAAATTAGCCGATAATAGAACCAAATGAGACATCGTCGGAAAGGGAATTAAAATCCCTACAAGATAGTGAAATAAAAATTTCCAAAAATCCTTGGTGGAACAGGTCTGCAATCAATTTTTTTCACAGGCTCAGGTAGTGTACAGGGCCAAAAAAGCAACTGAACTTCAAAAAGTGATTCTGGGAGCTCTGGACGAAGTTAGGAGCTAAACAAAACATTGTCGAAAAGTGAATTCAAACATATAAAGATGGTGAAATCATAGTTTTCACAACACCTTGGTGCAATAGGACTATAGGAAGCTTTGCAGTCAAGATCATATAAAATTTCATCAAAAAAGTCCATTGGGAGATCAAGTTATCACCGTTTCAAGTTGCCATTTAGGAGCGACTTTGGGAGTTAGTCAAATTTTGAACAAGACATGTGTCAACACTAGGAGCCTAGTGCAATTTCATGTCCCTTATATCCCACAAGAAAAGGAACATCATGGTTAAGAAAATGTGTCCAACCCCTATAAGTCCCTCTCGATCCTCATACAACCTCTTAGACTGCTAGTTCAAACTCCTAGGAGCTAGTGGAGCCTTCATCCCCTACCATCGAATCAAACACCACATGTAATCTTCCGGCGTGTCGTGCAATTTGATGTCCCTCACATCCCTTTGTGTTGGAGGACATGAGGGTCAAGAAAATTCTCCTAGCCCCTCCAAGAAGCCTCATGGTTCCTCATGTTACCTGATTCCATCCCCTCAATGCTTTAAAGCTATTTTTTTACTCAAATCACCTGTCGTTGGATCCCCGCCAAGTGTCACAACCAGGCGCCACGTGCAAATCGATGTCCCTCTCATCCCTTAATGTTTAAGGGACATCAGGGACATGAAATTTCACCTCACTCCCTTCTTGGAAAATTTTCAAAATTTTAAAACCCCCTCCTACTTCCCGCTTCTAACTTCAAACTTCTAACTTCTCCGTGCACAGCTTGCTCTGCAACTTCTTGTTGTTGCTCCACGATTGATGAACCCTAAACTATATTCGCTATAGGTTACTACAACAATGAAATTTTCTACCACATGGAAATACGTAGGTCTCAGAAGGAATATTGATCAAATGAAGAAACAAGAACAAAGAACGAAGAAGAAACAGAGAAATCCTCCATGGCCGTGAAATAGAAATTTGGAGAGATCTTGCGAACAACTTCACAAAACAATGAACTGTCTATTGCTAAGTTTTTATCTCTCCAAAACCATCAAAACCACAACTTCAAACCCTCCTTCTATGGTAAAGAAAGTTTGCAGTGAAGAAATCCACTTCTTTGCACAATGGAGGAAAAAGCTTAGTTTCTCGTCAAACTGGCAACCCGATCAAGGAGAAATTTCACTGGTGGAATCAAAAGAAAAAACCCACAATGAAAATGTAATTTTTGTTGCAAAAAAGAGAAGAAAACCAAACCTTCAATTTCGAGGTCCATTAATGGTTTCCATGTTCAGAAGTGCTACCAGGTCAAATTTTTGAAACTTTAAGATCTCCCAAACCGCTGATCGGGTAGGTCTAATATTTCAGGGGGGGCGATATTGGGAAAAAAACCCATATCAAAAAATTTTGTTCCATGACATTCCAATCACTAGAGGCTCACTTTCTAAAAATAGCTAGCTTTTCTACAGGGTTAGTGGAGTGCCCCTGTTGGATCCTTGGCTAGAAGGCCACTAGGATAAAACTCATTTTTTTTACTCGTGCATGCATATACGACAGTTGTACCAGTTAAGTAGAGGGACTTATACTCTCAAAGTGTTGGCAAGAAATCCACAAGTTTGTCCCCCAATTTTTTTTCTTGCCAAAGGATGGCTATAGTGAACTTGGTCATTGATGCACAACCCCATCGCAACCATCCAAAATTGCTATTTTCCATGACCACAGAGCTAAAGTGAATCATCATTAATATATGTTTTATCAATGGCTCTGCTATCAACTTAAATTTGTTAAGGCACCTGTTTCTTACATGGCAAAGTAACTGTGAATGGTGATACACGGTGGATTTGATGGCCATGAATTTCACTTCATTAACGAGGTTCAGATGAGTTACTCAAGAAGTTAGAATTGAGAAAAATAATTTATTAAATAAAAATTAAATAAAATTTCCATTTAGGGTTTTATATGACATGTGTACACATGTACTTTGGTTTTTAAATTAAAAGTGTTTCCCACATAATTTTGGAAGAAGGGCTAGATTTAGAATATAAATTATCAAAACTTCATGTTATACCTACATTAATTAATAATTTTTGAGCTTTAAATTTGATCATTGTTTTTATGTTTTTCTCATAGTAATATTTTTAAATGGTAAATTTGAAGTAGGACTTTCACTGTTTATTACAACACCAAAGGTGTTTTCACTTTTAGAAACCCAAACACATTTTGAAAGTGTGTCAGTGGCCCATTTGATCATATTTTTCTGCACTGTAGCCAATATCAATGACTTTGAATTAATCTTTTCCATCCAGGTTTACATTTTCAATTGATCACCATTAACTGAGATCATTTATCCTTCTGATAAATGGGAAGGGTTTCAAGGTGAATGGAGCAGTGGCAAGATCAACATTTCTGGTGACAAAGGCGAAGACAAATGTGTCATAGGGCCATTCTAGAGGCGAACAAGTCAACTGCGCCATTTCCCATTGCCAACAGTGTCACATCCCCCATGCTTAGCAACATATGCAAAAGTACCATAGAATAGCTTTTGATGCCCAAATCCCTGTCAATGTTTTTTTGGAAAATTAAGTTCATCATTTTTTAATTTTTTGTTTGATTTCATGGACACATGTTATCCAATACTTAGTTAATCATATCTACCTTGATTCTCTCCTTATTTTCTCCTTGATACATTATATATTTTAATAATCCATATGTACATTGCAAAATATATTCCCAAATTTGTTACCTCTCAAAAAGAATTTAATCAAAGTAAACCAATCTATGGTTTCAACCTTTGAATATATTGGATATTTGGCATTTTTATTTTGGCCATTTTAGACATAAATTGCACTCAATATGGATAATTCTATTGGGATCGAGCCAATAAAATGGAGAGCATATAAAAAAATTAATTTTGGTGGAAACAATTTGAGTCATGGAAAAGGTGCGGGAAATTTAAGGTTTTAATTCCCATTTTTTTATTTCTAACTTTCAATTTATGTTTTTGCCTTATCTAACAAATTAAATGTCATGCACTCAAAAAACTTGATTCCATAAAAAGGAATAACAAAATATAAAATCTCGCTCGATGGATAAAATTATTCCTTTCATATGTTCATTCCCTTAAGGGGATTAATTATCGATGAGTGTTCCTGCATCACTTGGTAACAAATGTTATTTGGGTGGGAAAAATCTGAGCCATGGAATAGGTGCAAGACACGTAGGGTTTTAATTCCCACCTTTTTATTTCTAACTTTCAATCCAAGTCTTCGCCTTATCTGACAAATTAAATGTCGTGCACTCAAAAAACTTGAAAAAAAAAGTAAAATAACAAAATAGAAAATCTCGATCGATGGATAAAATCTTCCTTTCATTCATATTTCCATTCCGTGAAGAGGATCAATTATCAATGAAAATTCTGGCATCACTTGTTTTTCCCTTAAGGGGATTAATTATCAATTATCAATTAGGAAGGATAAATTCTTTCTTTCATCTGTTCATTCCCTTAAGGGGATTAATTATCGACGAGTGTTATTGCATCACCTGGTAACAAAAGTTATTTGGGTGGGAACAATCTGAGTCGTGGAATAGGTGCGAGACATGCATGGTTTTAATTCCCACCTTTTTATTTCTAACTTTCAATTCAAGTCTTCACCTTATCTGGAAAATTCATTGTCGTGCACTCAAAAAACTTGACACCATAAAAAATTAAAATAAAAAAATAGAAAACCTCGATTGATGGATAAAATCTTCCTTTCATTCATATATCCATTCTATGAAGAGGATCAATTATCGATGAGCGTTCCTACATCACTTGTTTTTCCTGCACCGCTTGCTTTTCCTACAATTACTTGAGCTTGAAAGTGATAAATATGCTTCAAGAAACAACTAATGTGGTTTGGTTTTGAACTTGGCCCCCTTTGAATTCTCACTATTTTTTATTTTGGTCCCTTTAAGCTCTCATTTCACTCACGTGAATGATGCAGATGAGATTGAGATGATTAAGTGGAGCACAAATAACAAATATTATTTGGGAAGGAACAATCTGCTCCATGGAATAAGTGTGGGGCATGCAAGTTCAATTCCTACCTTTTACTTTCCAGCATTCCATCCATGTCTATTGTAACACTCAAACTCAAAATTACAAGAGCTGGAAAATGAGGATTGTTTTTTTTTAAACATAAAAACAAATTACACAGCTGTAATCGTATAGATTTATTTAATCAAATTCATTAAATCAAATTGGTTCTTTTGATCTATATGATAACATCCATGTAAGCCATGTGCGGTTGAGAAGGGTGTATCCAGATCTCCACGATCTCCCTTTGTCACTACTTCGAGTGACAATGCTTACTATCATTTCAGCTCAACCTTTTAAAGGTCATGGGAACTATGTGAAAGTCCTTGGGTCTACCATGAAGCTAATTTCACGACTTCGTATTTTGGTATCTGACCATTGTCTACCTCATGTTCAGTGTTCAACTTCCCATGATCAGGTTATAGACAATTTTAATTGTAATTGGAGGACTTAGGTGATCAGATAATGCACAACCATCAATGCATTACTTTGGCCAAAGTTATCCGCCATGTAGGTTACGGCTAAACTCAAGACATCACACTAGTCTTATGAGTTTTAAGTCTTCCGCCACCTCACAACTATCCCTTTCATAGTTATCTAGATCTTTATAAAAAAAAATTATTTTAGTTCCAATTTAACCTATCTTACAAGAGTTTATATTTTGATAGATGTCAAAGGCCAACTAGGATCATTATGAGATAAGTACATTCGTTATGTTGAAATGTAACTATATCAGCATTCTGCATGTACTTATCCCTTAATATGCCTAATGTATATTTCCATCTATTTACCATCCCATTTAGTTTCTCATTTCCTGATGTTTGATTCTTTAAGTTTAAATTATCTTTTTATAATGATACTCTTCCATTCTATATACAACAGGATTTGCAATCTTAACATAGTAATACCAAGTTTACCAAAAGGCTGAATTATATATATATATATATATATATATATATATATATATATATATATATATACCCTTGATTAGCTACGCCACTAAATAGCTATTAAATTTAAAAATTAAAAGACAAATGATTGTTACAATAATTGTCCAATTATCGGCTTCATACATTGATTACTATAATGCCGCCAAAAAAGAGACGACGGCGCGCCACAACTATGCAACCCGAAAATGCGACAATTTTTTTTTTTATAACCTTATATTATACAATACCAACTCTAAAAATAAAATATAAATATGAACACATAAATAAATATCTAAATAAATAATTATACTGTAGGCTAAATTTTAATAATTAAAATAAGCACAATCCCAACATTTAAAAAAAGAAAAATACCGTCCATGACTTCTATATATAATATCATGTTATTAAATAAAATAAGATTACATGGTTGTTTACGAGCAAAAGTAAATTTTAGTAATGACATTCGAAAAAAAACGTGTCTGAGCTTTTTTTTTATATTTAGTATCATGTTATATAAAAAAAATATGAAGTTAGATCGTTGTACCATATATATTACCATGTTATTAAAAAAAATGGGTTAGATCGTTATATACTTGCAAGCAGTTACATCGTTATATACTGGCGAGCAGTATTTAAATGAATACTATGTATATTATTTAATAAAAAATAATATAATTTATAAAATGAAGATTATTTTATAAAAAGAAATTTCGATTGGTCTTGCGTTGATTCATTTTGCTTAAAAACGTATAAATTTTATGGTTGGGGCGGCCACCCAACCCTGTCAACCATTAACACTTTCTCCCTCCTTATGCGTGCACGCCACACGGAAAACACTGAGCCGCCTGCTTGATATGCTTTCAATTACTACACCCCAGATTTTGCAAAATGCAATCCTCACACAGCCGACCTGTTGCGTTGGGTGCTGTGCTGGCCCCATGGGTTCAATACGGTGGTTGAGGATGGGTTATGGCGAGTGGGACAGGCTACGCAACCACCAAGTCTCCCTTCTCTTTTCTGAGCGCTAAAACTAGCAAGCTGCCAACTATGTTGTTATCAGTTCAGTATCAAATGCAACTTCCAATCGATTGCGGACAAAGAAGAAGGTGAAGGCGACCTGAACCAGTGTTTCACCACGTTTCCAACTACTGCAAAACATGCTCAGTCATGGTTTAGGCGAGGATCTCACAGAGATGGATCCGTTTCATATCAGAATATTCCTGAAGTCCGATTGGTTTTGCATTTGCGTGAGCATTTCGGAGAGTGTACGCTGTTACAGTCTAACAGCACGATAAAAAAAAAACAGAGAAGTTCTTTTATTGATACGATGCAAGGGACAGTTGAGGCGTCTCCATTCTATTTTTGTTTCTTGCTGTTTTTATTATTATTTCTTTCTTTATTTAATAATTTCTCCAGTAAGATGGAGCACAGGGAAGCCTGAACTATACACCATGCATCTTTCATCTGTTTGGATGCCTTGACAGAGGATACAGGGATCTACGGCCCTGACCTGTGCAGCAGTGACCGGGCAACAGTAAGCAGGCCTATAGGGCGGTTCCAACAAGCAGGTTGTCCAACTATGTTGTTATCTGTTCAGCTAACTGCAGATGACTTGGAGAGCATCTCTTGATAGTCCTTTGTTCATATCTTTGTCATTTTGTATGGTTCTTTTGTCTAGATTAATTTCATTATCGTGTGCCTTTGTGAAGTCTGCGATTTGTGATTGAATCACACATTTAACAATCATGTGTAAGCACTAACAACTAATTCCAAAAAACTATCTTGCAAGTATTTTTAATGGTGTATTATATTATAGTGTATGCTCAACTCTTGATAGATCCACCTACCCTTTACCTCTTGGACGAGTGCTCCTTTGTAGAGTCTCCTTTGTAAAGAGTAATTTCTTCGTGAGCTATTTCTGTGTAATTAATTTGGTTGGTTTCCAAGCAGTAGATAACTAAAAATGTGATCTTTTCGAAGCAATATTCATGTAAACATAGTTTTGCACGGTAAAAAAAAAAGTGCAATGTATCAGGCTTGCAAACATAATTTTTGATGCTAAGTGAAGCAATTTGTAAACATAGGCTTGCACCATAACAAGGCGCACTGTGTCAGACCTATGGTGATAAAGAAAGGACCAGGTTCTATTTCCAGTTTCTAAATTTTTTAATTTTCCAAGTAGTTGGAGATCTAGATTATGCTATTGACTTCATAAAATACAGTATTATTGTAGGCAATGTGCATTGGCGCCAAGAATAAAGAGAAGGTGGATGCAACCAATTATTTATAAACTACTTTTATCTATTTTACAAGGATAAAGATTGCACCAATATTCCCATTTTTCATTATATATCCTTCATGTAATTAAGGCAAAATTTAATATGTGTTTTTGTAAAATTTCCCAACACCCTTCAAGAGGGTTCCAAAATTACTTTCAATAAGGTTTAAAGCAAGAACTACTAACATGTAAACAAGATTAACATACTCATGAGAGGTTCCAAGTCAAGTAAAAAGGAGAATAGATAGATTGTCATCCCTTCAACTTTTGATTCCATCTATATTACATACTTATTATTGGAATTCAAAAAAAACAACTTTCATTCAACATTTATTACAACACTTTCTATTTCATGTGGAAATAAATTTGCAATAATGTAAGCTAAAGAAAGTAAAGCAATATTACATCTTTCCTCCACCCAAGGTGGGTAAATACATGATGTTTTTTTTACATTGTCAACAACAAGGTTCTTGTGTTCCAAGATGTTCTTCATCCATGCTCCAAGTTCCAAGTAGCTCAAATCACAACCAAGATAGGGGGAGAGGCAACACTCTCCTCCCAACCAAAACTCAATGGAGAAAAGAAGCAATCTCCTCCATTGACCCCCGAGCCCCAAACACAACACAATGAAGGGTGGTCTCCAACTCAAGGCAACAATACTTGCTTCCACAATACAATTTCTTCACAACATTCAAGGCTAAAATAGAAGAAACAAAGAGACACACAAATAACACCAAACATTTCACAACAAGGCTTTCATCCAAGCCAACAAGAGAAGGAACTATGGGAAAGTTTTCCTTATGCCTCTCCATTGAGATGAGATGCCCATCCAAAACCCTCCACAATAAAACTCAAGCCCCTATGACTCTTATGCCTCCCTCAAGTACCCCTTTTTCCTCCCATACTCTTATGCCTCCCTCCTCTTATGGCTCCCTCAAGAACAAAGTAAGAATGTGAACATTCTTACCCAAGATGGGCATCCCTCTCAAACTCCCTCCACAATATCCTATTCTACTCTTATGCCTCCCTCATGAGTTTTCCCATAGACCTCTCCTACACTACACATTAAGCACTCTATCCATTTTCACAATACACAAAAGTAAACATACATTATTCACAATTTTAGCATCAACAACAATATGAAAGCAACAAAAAAGAGAAGGTTTCCTACCTCTCCATTGGAGAAGCCTAAACCAAGAAGCTATGCACAAGCTCCCTCCAAAAACAATCCCAAGCATGCAAGTCCAAGCTCCTTCTTTTCTCTTTCTCCCAATTCTCTCTTCTCCAAAAAATAAAAATAAAAGAAAAGAACTCCTCAACAAAAACATCCAACCCCCTCAACAAGAGAGGAAGTTTCCATAAATAGACAAAAGGAAGAGTGAGGGTGATGTGGCTCCTTGTTGGATGCCACCTCACACATCCTCAAGACCACCTCCCTTTAGTCAACTCAAATCCCAAAACACCATAAATGGGTGGTTGGGTTGAATGACATCTCTTTTCCACATCCATCCCTTCCCATGTGTCTTAAGGCACAAATAAATGCAAAAGGAAGAAAAATGCACTCCAAAGTCATATTTCCCTTCCCAAAACAATAAATAATCCCCTTTTTGGATTCCCAACCCATAGATATGGTTGGTAAGGGGTTTTGGGAAGTGTGGGACAAGTTCCACTTGTCCCACAAGTCCCCCAAAATTGCCCTAAATCTCAAATTCGAGATTCAAAGGATTTGGAGTGGTCAACACTCAAAACAAGCATTCAATGCATGAGGAAACACAAGGCTCAAGGAGCCAACCATCAAAATTAATTACATCCACTAGACTTCCCTCCAAAACTTAAAATTTAAAACAAGGTGTTAAATTAATTCTAAACATACTTAGCAAAAGAAATTTTAAAAAGATATCACAAATAAAATCACCTACTAAAGTAAGTTAAAACAAGTAAATAAAATTCTTACCCCATTGGTCACATTAGAAAATTTCCCCCTTATGGAAATTTTTCAACACATAAAAGAACAAAGGTAACACAATACAATTCACTAGTTGCCTTGACGACCAAAAGTTGTAACCACCCGACATCCTGTTGTGTTTGGTTCCCAATCCCCCTCATGGTTGTGATCATGTTGTGTTTCCTGCAAAATACAAAATACCTCCTTCGGCCTTGCGGCCATGTCAAAATGTCCAAAATAATCATATGCATGAAATTTATTAACATCTATACGTAATTCAATCAATCATTATTTCTAGGTCTAAATCACAACTTAATTATGCATTTCATCATTATCCAAAATTGTAGTAATGTAAATTCAACAACTACATTCTACTCATCATGGCGAAAAAATCCAATGTTAGAACACATGCAATATATCCATATAAAATAATATCGGTATTCCAATAGTCTGTCCATGAGTCAGTGTAGATCATACTGAAAACAAAATCCAATCATAATCCAAATGCATCTAGTCACAAAACATCATGCTAATCAACATAAGTATAAGTCATGTCCATATCCAAAGTCTGCATAACTCAAAATGGTAATCAACTAAGTGTCGTAGGGAAGTGGGCATTACAATTACTATCAAATAAATATATTTAACAATTTGTGAAAAGTAAGATTTCTCAACTCAATTATTCATCATTTACTCATTTTGAGACATTATAACACACAAAGTAATTATCTCTTTATTAAAATCATAAATTACATAAGTTGTTAAGGCAAATTATATAACCGGTATAATAACTCTCACATACTGAGGTTTAAATATTTACAATGGGTCCAAGATCCCAATAAATTCAGACAAAATTCTAGGATTTCATCCTTCTACAAATTGAAGTCCAAGTATCTTATTTTGATCCATGCTACGATAAAACTTCACAAAACATAAGTTTCCGCACATTCAAAAGTAACGGCTAATGGTCCTGCAAGATTGGAGTAGTGGTATGATGTCAATTCAAAATGAACTGGCATGAATATTAAATCCATTTTCTGATGCAATTAATTAGTAAATAAGAAAGGATATACATGTTGTTTTATCAACAAGCATATGGTAATATAGCTGAAAATGATTTACCCCTGGTTTCTATAAAGATACAACTATGGATGCATACAAATAGAACAACCAATCTCTATTTCAGCATAATCAAACCATAATCACTCAACCTTTGAATTCAATTATGACCATAAGAAAATCATACTTTATTTGATATAGATTTTAATACTATTTCTCTTATCTTCCAAATCAACGAGCAACTTAACAAAACTGTCCAAAAATCATTACCAAAAACTAATCAAACATATTCTTTCTAGTTAATGAGCAGCTCATCATATTGTCCAAGAACATCATTACCAAGGAAATAAAACTTACTTCTTTTTAGTCAATGAGCAGCTCTACAAATTAGCATAAATATCACCAAATTTACTTCGCTTTAACATGTTTTATCTAGTAAATGAATAACCCCAACAAAACAATACAGAAGCACCCTGATTACATCATGTAAACATACTCTGTTTAGTAAAAGAGCAACTAGTTATTTCTTTCATAAGATATCATTATATAAATCTCAATCATGCCACCAATTACTCCTTGGTGCATCTGGGTCAAGCTGTCCTAGCTTTCATGCCCTTACCAAGACAAGCAATTTCTTTTTCACAATTTTACAAAAATCCAAGTCATATTGCCAAGTTGGAAGTTACAGGTTAAATGCCTTTTTTATTTACACATAACAACACACCCTCATTTATACATGATCCACTTTAGATGTCCATAAAGATAAAATTTCTGGAAAAACAGCCCCATGCAAGAGCTTTGACATCCACAAATTATCATTCAAGAGATCACAATAAATTAGCAATCAGACCTGCATATAACAGCCAAAAATAAAAATACAAAACCCCAACCAGTTGCATACCCATATCGATGGGGTTACCCAAATCAATTCATTTATGCAAATCGATTTGTATACCCAAATCGATTTGCTTACAGAAAACACACAACTAAATTTCAGTAAACCAAAATGAAAACCCATAAGCACAAATCAATTTTAAACACATAAATTCACAAAACATTTTCCTTCTTCTAGTACAGGAAAAACCCAATGCTTTTCCTTTGGTTACAATTTATTTTAATGAAAAGAAGGAATTTTTAACCTTGCTTTTACTTTTTTTTTGCAGATCATAACCCAAAACCCCATCTGCGTATTTTTCTGGGTTTAGTTAAAACCACACAAAGAAAACTAAAAAGAATACATAATTCATCAATTTCCTCTTCAAACTTCATCTCCAAACAATTAAATCAAAAGCTGACCACAAATTCCTTGATTGCCATAAAAAAATGTGTATTTCCTCTTTTTTCCTTTTTACAAACAACACAACAAAGAAGGGAGAAGATATTCATGTCTGAAATAAACCCAAAATCGGAAACCTTCTACTCTTCCAACTCTAACAAGTTGAATCCTTCTTTCCTCCAAAACTCACGCAGGTATTTCAGAAGGGGAGAATGAAAATAAACAAAGAAGAAATACTAGAAAAAAATATAATGAAAGAGACTATAGTCGGGCAGCATATTGAAGAATTTTGGGCTTCCTAATGCTGGTAGGTGTACTAGTGTGCCATGTGAAGGTGTTTCACTTTATGAAACCCATAAATTTCAATATCTAAATTAAAAACTTTTGGCTTACATGTCAAATCTCTCTAAAATATATATACTAATTAATATTTCATACACATTTTTTTTTTAATTTAGTTGTTACCGAACTTAATGGTTAAGTAAAGATTAACCTTCATAATACAAGTCCACATATCTCCCACAATATATTACCATAATAATTAGTTGAATTTTCAGGTTTATATAAAACATTCCAATAACGAAAATCACCAAGTCCGTAAATCACAATTTAAATATTCTCATAAAGCTGGCTTAATATAGCTTAGTCAAATAAACAAAGACAATTATCATCGTGGTCATGCAAAAGTCAAACAAAACAAAAGATGACCAAACCGAATAAAATAAAGTAACCGAAATACAAATAACCGAAAGATTCACAATCATTTATGAACCATTTTATCTATGATTAAGGCGTAACCACGTTTTTTTAGGAAGGATCATAAAGGTGGGTGTGGGGTTATTTGTTCCACAGTGTCATGCCGCGTAGCAGAAGTTGTGGGTCACGACACGACGAACCAAATGAATTTTACACACAATGATGATCTCGTGTAATCCTGATTAGACTTATTTGTAGTTAATTTAACTTACAAGAAATTTTTGGGATGTTACATCTATGTCTTGCCTATCAACTTATAAGCCATCCAATTGAAAGCCTTGGTGTCATGAAATAAATAAATAACAAGTTTGACCAATGGATAGAATCTACCTTTCCTTACACATATTGGATTTTTGGCATTTTTTTATTTTGGTCACTTTAAGCGTAAATTGCACTCATATGGATAATGCGAGCGAGATTGAGATGATAAATTGGATGTTATTTGGATGGGAGTAATTTGGGTTGTAGAATGGGTGCAGGACATATATGGTTTTAATTCCCACCTTTTTGTTTCCTGCATCGCTTTCTTTTCTTGCAATTACTCAAGCTTGAAACTAAAAAGTCTGCCTATAAAGTGCTACAAGAAACAACCAATATGTTTGGGTTTCAAACTTGGCCCCTATTTAATTCTCACTATTTTTATTTATTTTGGACCCTTTAATCTCTCATTTCACTCATGTGAATAATACGCATGAGATTGAGATGATTAAGTGGAACACAAAAAACAAATATTATTTGAATAGGAACAACCTGCTCCATGGAATAAGTATGGGACATGAGAGTAATTAACTCCCATATTTTAATTTCTGACATTCATTACATGTCTATATTTTTCCTATCAACGTATACACCATCCAATCAAAAGCCTTGGTGTCATGAAATAAAAAATAACAAGATTGACTTGCGGTTAGAAGATACCTTTCCTCAAACATATTGGATTTTTGGCATTTTTTATTTTGGCCGCTTTAAGCGTAAATTGCACTCATGTGGATAATGCAAGTGAGATCGATACAATAAATTAGAGCACATATAGCAGATGTTATTTTGATGAGAGCAATCTAAGCTGTAGAATAGGTGCAAGACCTACAAGGTTTTAATTCCCACCTTTTTATTTCTAACATTCTATTCATGTCAGCACCTTATCTAGAAAATTAAATGTCGTGCACTCAAAAAACATTATGCCATATAAAAGTAAAATAAAAAATCTAAAATCTTGATTGACGGATAAAATATTCCTTTCGTTCATATGTCAATTCCTTGAAGGGGCTTGATTATTAATGAGTGTTCCTGCATCACCTACTTTTCTGACAATTATTCGAGCTTGAAACTAAAAAGTGTTCCTGTAAAGTCCTAGAAGAAGTAACCAATGTGGTTGTGTTTCAAACTTGGACATGTTGAATTCTCACCAAATGTTTATTGTGGCACTTTTAAGCTTGCATTTCACTCACATGAATAATGTACACGACCTTGAGACAATTAAGTGGAGCACAAATAGTAGATATTATTTCGGAAAGAACAATCTGCTATGTGGAATAAGTGTGGGACATGTGAGTATATAATTGCCACCTTTCAATTTCCAACATTCCATTCATGTCTTCGTCTTTTCTATCAAATCAATCGTTGTCCAATAAAAATCCAATCGAAAACCTTGGTGTCATGAAATTAAAGAAAAATAGCAAGCTTGACAAACATATAGAATCTAACTTTCCTCAAACATATTAGACTTTTGACATTTTATACTTTGGCCACTTTAAGCGTAAATTACACTCATGTGGATAATTTGAACGAGATTGAGACAATACAGTGGAGCACACATATATAACAAATAGTATTTGGGTGGGAACAATCCGGTCCATGGAATGGTTGCGAGACATACAAGGTTTTATTCTCACATTTTTATTTTTGAATTTCTATTATTGCCTTCGCCTTATCTAGTAAATTAAATGTCATGCACTCAAAAAACTTTACACCATATAAAAGTAAATTAACAAAATAAAAAAGATCCTTTTGACGGATAAAATATTCATTTCATGCATGTCTATTCCTTGAAGGGGTTTGATTATTGATGAGTGTCATTGTTCCTACATCGCCTATTTTTCCTGTAATTACTCGAGCTTGAAACTGAAAAACATGCCTGCAAAGTGCTACAATAATCAACCAATGTCGTAGGATTTCAAACTTGTCCTATGTTGAATTCTCGCCAAATTTTTATTCTGGCCACTTTAAGTTCGTATTTCACTCACGTGAATCTTGTATGAGCTTGACATGATTAAGTGGAGTGAAGATGGCAAATATTATTTGGGTAGGAACAATCTACTCTATGGAATAAGTGTGGGACATTCAAGTATTTAATTCCCACCTTTTAATTTCGAACATTCCATTCATGTCTACGTCTTACCTATCAAATTAACCTACGTCCAATTGAAATCCTTAGTGGCAAACAAGATAGAGACGATTAAGTGGAGTGTAAATAGTAGATGATATTCGGGTAAGAACAATTTGCTTTGTGAAATAGGTTGTCAAAATGTAGGTCTTTAATTCCCACCTTTTATTTTCATTAATGCCCCCTCTATTTCTCTCCTTGTGCCATACAGAGATGGTTTAAAAATTAAAATAAAAAATAAAAACAAATCGCAAGAAAAAATCTGCCAAAGAACCGCCCCTTTCTGACGGTAGGTACAAATGTGGAAGAACACACGGAGCATGTGAATTGCTCGATCAAACACTCGGAAGAATACAATCACTTAGATTGCAGAATATTTATAAAATGGCACTGGAACAATGTATGGTCATCTATCAGACAAAACATGGAGAGCGACACATGCTAAACGCCTTTTCAGACGTGTCATTTCCTTGCATAATAAGACAAACACTTTATTTGAGATACAAAGGCGTAACCACGGTGAAACCCAGGTTAACATTGTAAATTTAGCAGTAATTGGTTAGTTGTAGCAATATAGAATTGGAGATAAATGTATAGCCCTAACGTCTCGTCATTTTACTATATTCAAATAGATTGATCTGGATCAGTATTTATGTTTGAGGCGGGTTCAATGTCTCTTAGAGGATTTGTTTCCTACCATTGGGTTGTTTGTTGTATGCAGAGGAAGAAGAAGATTGAAGTTGAGGAGACGTTTCATGGAGTGTAATGTCCAACCATATTGATTTAGTATTTTCTGCATCTAAACACCTGTGTTGCATGCACTTTAACCTTGGCAGCACCATTCTCAGGGTAGTTGTTTACTACCACTCCATTATTCTACTTTTTATCTTTTATTTCGAGTAGCTAGTGTATTGATTAAGGCTTGGCAGTGCCCTTTCCTGCTATCCCATGTATGCGTATACAAGATTTGTCTTTTTCTCTTTCCTTCATAACAGAAGCATTGTAACAGTTTTTGGTTTGTTTAAAAAGGCGTTAGAAAAATTCGAGCAATGCCATTTGTAGGGGTAAAGCCAACTCCATTAATGAAAGTCTCATTTATTCAATAGTGCGCATCCAAACTTAGATTTATTAAGTACTTTCATGTCCAAACCTAATTAACAATTTCCCATGACAAGATACAGTTCTATGACGCCATGTTTAAAATGCTTGCACATTATCAACTTTCCAAATTTGGATTTCACCTTTGAGTCTTAGAATAATTCTTTCTTTGTCTGCTCAATGTTGGAGCTAGAACTATAATATGACCCTTTTGATATAATCAACGACCACATTTTCTTCATTAATGACCAGATCGCGGAGGTTTTAAATTTTCCCTAACATAAGAGACGAGGAGCAATCCTTCTAAACATAAAGTCACCCCATGATTGGTGAAATTGAAGTATTTCTTATCATTTCCCACATGTCGCGTAATCCTTAGTTTGATTAAAGATACCACTTTTGATGCACCTAATATCCTTGTCTTGGAGACTAAACAACTTTTTCGAAAGGACCTATAAATAAATGAAGTAATACTTCATTTGGATTTTTTTTTTCATTTAACAAACAATCATTACCTAGGTACGTTAGTAATATGTCTGAGACATTAAATTATGAATAAATTTGCAGAGTGTCAATATGGGTCATGTAACCAATTATATTATGAAGCAGAGCTCATACCAATTTTGAAGTCTCGTGGGTATAGGAAAAGGCTATCACGTTGTTGCCCAACTTATTGTTTCATGAGTAAGACAAAACCATGCTCATTAAAATTTAACCTATGATGGGAAATTCAAACATCAAAAGTGGAAATTCAAGCATTAATTTTTTTTAAGGCACTTTACGGGTGAACATCCCCCTACACTACTAAAAAGAGGTTTTTCTGCATTTTCCCAAAAAGATCAAGGCTCGCCTAGTATAGAGTGAACATACCCCTACACTAATACCGAGAGATTTTATTTACTCGCCATCTAAACAAGACAACTCGACTCATATTTCTCATTTTGGAATTTTAACAAGTTAGAATTATGCAACATGATAGAGTGTTTCACTATAGACTTGAGTGACAAAAAGGAAGGCATATGCAACAAATACCTATTTTAATTGCATAAAGTTAAAATAGACAGAAAGTTAAGGGTTAATTGAAGTAGATGGATGGTTTCCCAATTGTTTGAGGATTGTAAAAATTGTGTTTTAAAAAAAAAATTAAATGACATGTTTGTCTCATATAAAAATAATTGTTTTTATAACGAGAAAATATATTGATATATAGAAATGTAATAAATACAAAAAGGGTTTAAAATCATTGAAAACAATTGCCTAGGGGAGAGAACCATATCTCAAACGGTCAATGTGCTTGGAAAAAATTTACCTCAAAGACTCAATACTAAAGTGTACACCATCCATCTTTGCAAAGGAAACCCACACCATTCAATGGGGTTCCTACCTTGTAATCTCCTTGCTTATCAGCTCTTATTCTACAACTACCTCATTGATATGAACTGTAATAACGTAGATTGCTTTTCCATGTTACTTGAGAATTAATGGTGTTGTGACGAGACAAGAGTCCACCGAATACTCCCCAAGCCCGTCATTTTCAAAGTTCAACACAGTGGATTGAAAATTGTTAATGTTTTCTTTATATTTCTTTAACAAGCCTTTACACCATCTACAATGCAACTGCTCTCAAATGGAACTTGCAGTCTTTTACATGGAGCTTCTACAACCTTATATGGTGTGCTCCCTAAGACATGTCCTAGACTAGACTAGGCTATGTGCTTACAAGCACATATAATATGTAACGACCCAAAGATTCACACAACGACAACACAGGAAAAAGACAGTATAAATTTTTTTTGACTTGCTTTGACACATAACACGACACAACATGTCGTCACAAGGTTACAACCAACACTAGGAACCACTTGTTACGGGGAAGACCACAAAGTCAGCATGGAAACGTTCACACCCAAAAGAATAATACCCCTTTCTTTTTTTTTTGACAGAACAACATAGAAGCCCAACCACATGACACTCTCACAGCTAGGGCAAGCCACAGTAAGAAATGATTGAAGGTTATTTATTTTGTTAAGACACCCTTTAACTCAAGACTTAAGTTTTCAGAAGGATTCAATATATGATTCGCACAAATTCACCTTACCAACTGAGTTATGTTCTTATACACTGTAGAGTAGTTCACTTAAAGTCTTCTCCTTTATAACCATTATTTGTTTTATATATTTATTTGATAAAGATGGTAATTTAATTCCATAAGGCCATCTATTCACACTTACGTTACTAGAACTCGTTCATGCCCTTATGACAACATCGGTTCACGTTCAACAACTTAAGAGAAAATTACCAGGTACCTTGGATAAAGTTAAAGGAAGAAGGTCAATTGAGTTCATCCTTGAGACATCATTAGTTCTTACTAAGGTTTAATTGAAGCTTGAGGTTTTATACATAGTTAAATAGCGCTATTACTTAGGCTTCACCAAAAGAGTTTATCAAAAGGAAGCTACTTACTTTTAAATGGGCTGAGAGATAAATTGAGTGGTTTCAAAATTTTCTTCTCTTACTTGTTAAATCTTATTAGAAACTAACCATTGTTTTCCTTTAAGCTTGTCTTTAGCGTTCACCAAAAGAGTAGTGTTTACTAGTTCAGTTAGGGATAACATGTTATATAAAATCACTTTGCAAGGATGGTCTCACTCTTGATTACTTAAGGTATTGTTTGTTTACAAGGGGATCTAAACCACAACATATTTCTTTGAATAAAACTTTTAGGTAACTTCTGTAAGGAAAAGCCACCCCATTAGAGCTTACATAAAACCCATCAATACAAAGTCCTAGAAGGATTTAAATTAACACTTAATTCTCAAGATCAAAGTTTTACAATGCTTATGCCAGTGAAGAGATTGAATATTATTTCTCACTAAGAAGAGTCACCAGCCAAAATACAAAAAAAAACAAAACTACTACTTCACAAATTTTCCGAACAATTCCAGGTAAGAGGTCATATAAACTCTTTGCAAGCAATGTTACACAATTTACAACACATAGAACACTTTTACAAAGAACTTCATAAGTTGCACTGATGAAACCTTTACAACTCTTTCCTTTATTCTACTCGCATAATCCATCTGCACAAATACTAGCTAGAATCAGTTCACGAGAACTGAGCATGTTAAGGGCTACAAAAAAAAAACATCATGCTACTTTTAACAATATCATGAAAGGAAACTTCTATATTCTAGAAAAGGATTGAGACTTTCACTACAAGTCAAATTCTTAAGACAAAATAAAATTTTCACCATGCTAACTGAGAAGGAGGTCATGTGTTGCAATTAGGAACAAGGTCTCTATAACAACAAGAATTCAACAAGCAATCAGGTAAAACCATAGGCCTTAAAATTTAGAAACAAAATGTGGAATGTATTGGGCTTTCAATCATGTAATACTATAGATTACATGATGGAAATATAATACTCAACCCACCGATCTAAAATTCATAGGGAAAATACAAAATTACCAGTTCCGATCATTTCTCACTTATATGACAATAGTTAATTAATTATTCAAGAAGCGCCATAAGATATATCCAAAGGTTGAATGTATAGGGATTTTAATCATGTAATCATGATGATTATATGATTGAAATCTAATACTATCAACCTATAATACCCTACCTACCAAGAGGCTCCATAATTAATACTAACAAAATGTTTGAAATAGGCATTGCCTAGTAGTCTAGTGACCTGAGATATCCAAACAAGGAACAACAAAAATACTTGAAATTACCGAAGTCCGTCATGGAAGTTGGCATTCTAAATATCCATCCAAACTTCATAGTACTTTAAATCCATCATCCTTCTTATGTAATTTTATAATTTTGATTTATAAAAATTTTTAAAAAGAAAATCATTATTTTCTCATCATAATATTTTCTTAATGTAACCATCATTACCAAACCCAAGTCCCCCTTATATATATTTACATATACCACCAACAATAGTTAACAAACTTAACAACAAAATTCCATTATAACACAACCAGATAATCATGATTACATCTACAAGCCAAAGAAACAAATCCAGATAGCCATGTACCAAACTTGTTCATAATAATAGAGAGTTCTGAGATAATCATCACCAAGCCATTCTACTGCAAGATTCATGACCAAGTTACCAAAATTCATATTATAACCATATGGAAACCAAACTTTAATCATAAAGGAATTTAGAACTACTTTTAATTTTTTATTAAAGAGTTTCACATGCTAGCTGCAACAACGAAGTTGATATTAAAAATAGCTAATTTTAGTCAAATTCATGGCCCAACTCACTTTCCATCTCACCCAAAAGAAAAAAATCATGCATGAGAGATTTAAGAGCTCTCAAAGTATGTTATAATGCCATCCATATAGGTGAGACAACAAAGGTAAGGCCATATACCCTAACAAAAAATCATAAATATGATAGTATGTTAAGGTAAATCCTTATTCGCCTAAAACAAGTCGAAAGCCCACAATACCTTCAGATGCCACGAATAATTGCAAAAATGATAACCCTAAAACAAAGTAACCATTCCACAGATCTTCTATGCACCTTTATAGGTAACTATCACAGGGGATTAATATCATTTCCGATATTTAAACCCGCACCAATATGCAACTATTTTTCATTACAACAACTATAATCATTTAGAAGGAAGATGCGTGATTAAACTGATATAAAACCATGGATTCACCTACGAATCCATATCAACTAAGCTAGTATTAGCTTATTCGAAACCCATCATCACCAGAGACTAGGATTCCACTTCAATATCATTAGCAAAGTTTTTATTTATTTATTATTATTTGCGAACACAAGGATTCAAACTAGGGACTAGATGATAAGCCAACAAAGAAATGCAAATCTACGGATATAGACACAATCACACATAAACCTGATTAAAATAACCAGATGGTTATTTTTTTTTTTGGAATAAACTAGTCCTCCATTTAAAGACTATGAGTCGACCTCCCCCCCCCCCTCCAATACAGGTCGAACGACAAAGACCCAAAAAAATGTCTTCACAAAATGATAAGCCATAAAAAAAAATCATATTCAAATCAAAGGATTTAGTATATTAAGAGTAATAACATCCTAAAATTACCAGGGCATTCCATATCTTAAAAGCCTCAAAAATCACAAAAAATTATACAAATGAATATATCCACAATTAGCCTTACAATAACAGATCGAGTGAATCCAGTAACTTTCCAAAGCACAAATTCACACCCAACTTCCAATATCAAGTAACAATGATAATACCAAAATAATAAAACCACTTAAACCCTTTATCAACATGATCACACAAAGAACTATAGCAGTAGAATTCGTTTATACAAGCACAAAGTGGAAAACATTGTAGAGAGAGGAAAGAGATGTTCCAAGAAAAATACCATTCAGAACATGAAAAGATTTCATTTTAGGCAAATTTTTAAAACATAGTAGATGTTAGATTAGGTAGTGCTTAACATGCCTGATTTCCAGTCTCTACCAACCGCAAGGACACCTCCTAGAGCAGAAACAACTATAATAATCTCCAATCTCGAATCAGAGAATACCCAAAAGCAACAAGAAACCCAACTGTAGAAAATGGGTGAACTGAGAAGAGGCGCAGAAGCATTACCCAGCCTCAAGATTTGATCGAGCTTCTTCCATGTTAAATCCACCACCAGTACAGAAGTGAATTTCCAAAATGAAAAGGCAAGACAGCTCAACTAAAAATTTATCTCATTCTTCTGCTACAGTTGCAAGATTTTGCAACAAGTAATCACGACTGTGGTTGCGTGCAGCCAGAACATCAAGATCAACACCAACGGTTCCTTGGGATCATCCTGCGGCAGCTGTCGCACTTAACTCTCTCTGGAGGCCAGCCTGATTTTCTGAGATAAGTTTACTTCTCTGCCCTATAGCTGCTGCAAAAAGCCAAATACTTCCTCATGGCACTCTCCTCGGAGAATTTTGGTTCTACTGCTCCACTGAAACTGCCTGTGCAGCATGATTTTGATAACCCACACCCACCCCACCCAGCACATCAGGGTGACAGACCTTCATTGCACCATCAATGAATCCACTATCCAGAACATGCACTAATGCAAGCTATGCGGCCACCAAAGTTTCTTTGCGTGAGCAGGTCAAAAAGAGGTGTCAGGGTTATAAATTAAGGTAGCTTGGTGAACAAGTAGGCATGTTGAACAATGAAGATAGTTGGTGGAGGCACCCAACCACACACCACTTGCCAAAAGGAAAAAACAACAATAGCCCATGGAACAGCTTCTCCCTCACGCCAGGCAGGTCGCATAGATGGCGATAAAGGATGGCATGAAGGTAGGTGAATGCAACTATTTTCCATTAATTTTAAGCTTGCATGGAGCTAAGGGAAAAACACTAGAGGTTACAGTTTTTTTAAGGCAACACATTTGAATGGCTAACCAAGGCAACAATAATAGACATCCTCTTCAATTGCGTGAACCTAGGCTCGGTCTACGGGAGTGACCGACAACGTAAAAAAAAACTTAACGATAATAATTAATACTTAAAATTGATAATAATTGAAAATAAAATATAATCACCAATCTACAATAATAACAATAGTAATATTATTATTATTATTATTATTATTATTATTATTACTTTGTAGCTTAAAATAGTTATTAATTATAATCGTAACGGTCAGAAGTCAAGCTCGACAATAGAGAAAAAAACTTATTATTATTATTATGGATATTCCTCCTTAACCGAACACAACCTAACACACCAAAACGTCATTCCAGCCCTCTACTAGGATAATAGAACACGATATACCTTTAACAAGGTATTCATAAAGGACACTACGAGGTCTACAACTCAGAGGCAACGAAAACAAAAGGAGGAGGCAAGACAGAGACAAAGGATTCTAATCCTTCTCTGTGAAAAGGAAGTAGTCATCTAACGAATAAAGAGAGCACTTGCAAATGTTCAATGTTTACGCAACAGGGTCACGGAAACAAGGACGGTAGGGTACGCCAAATGGGGCATTACATTCTCCTCCCCTTAAGAAAGCATCGTCCTTGATGCGACATAACACAAAGGAAAAGATATTGTAAGCAATAAGGATCAGATAAGGGTGAAGGTACGCTCTAAGTTTAATGTTTCAGATGCAAAAGCATGACCATGGGGTAGCCTAGGGAACATTTGGCAGAAATTTTTAACTGTTAAGGTTCTGTGAAGATTGGCAATTCTTTCTTGTTCATCATTTCATTTGTCTCTTTCCATTAGCACTATTCTTAGTTTAATTTCTTTTAAAATTTCATCATTGCAGAGTTTTGGTTTATTCTTTATTGTGGGTGCCCAACATGAACTGCTAACACAACACCCTATCGGTTCACAAAACACTACAGATTCACAAGCATGCAAGTATATACTTCATGATTGTATTACACCACAAAAGGTTACTCAAATACGGAATAGAATAGGCACAATCCACATAACGTAGTACTCGTCACACATCAATGACTGACACACCAAATACTCAAACAAAAGAGTACTACAATCCACCAGAAATTCTCTCAATTTTCATCAAAGAAAGACTCACATAACACCAAACCATGCTACAGGTACATAGTGTCCATAAGGGAATCAATGACATAACCACAACATCACAACACATATCCATCTAACATGAGTAACACATACATCAAAATACCACTACTAAAACATCACAATAACTCAACATATATCTTGAAACATCAACCATACACACAAACTCTTATGCCTCCCTCAAACTCTTATGCCTCCCTCAAGGAGGCCGATTGACCCTATGGTCCAAGACACATAGATTTCGAACACTCCTAACCCAAGTGACATAATAACACGTGGTTCAACAACCCGCTAGTTATATGTACTCCTTGGGGCATACCCCCATACAACAAAGCGGGTCCATAGGTCCAACCAATCCATGGTGCATCCTATGACCCTATTCCACACATCACGACAATAGAACCAGCACAACAATCCAATCCAAAGTGCCAAGTGGCAAAGTACAAGCCTTGGGCAAGGCGGTAAGAATTCCAAATTTGAAAGAAGACCCCAAATCAAGCTAAATAAATGGCCAAATAGCCATAGTTAGTATCAAAATCCCCATGTTAGTGCCACAAACCAAGGAAATGCCCAAAATTGTAAAGCATGGCAATCAAAAAAAGTTGTTGGTCCTTACAAAATAAGGTAAAAAGCTCAATTTACGAATAAAATCAACTTATAATAATGTCACATTACGATAACTGTGTGGCTTTATCTAGCCACCAAAGGGGTACTCAACGAGTTTCTAGCACTCGGAACATCGAGCCTCAGCTCGCAAAATATGTATCAATAATACAACTGTCATCACCTCCATCTGAATCATCCCGCCACCACTTCGACAAGGCTAAACATAGTCATAGTTGCACTTAGGTTGCGTACATACAACCACATAGGGAGAGAGGAAAGAATCACATGTTATCTACTAAACTGAGTTTTGGCTCGAGTTATTGACCCATGGTACACCATTCCTCACTCTCAACATACACTTCTACCGATTTCCCTCAGGATCGGTTAGCGTAAGGTTCACAACATAACATACAACAACATCACTAACATAACGGTGGCACACACATAACTACCATAATGTCCTACATATGGTACATATACAGGGTAGATCACGATCATACATTCACTGAGTGTAACACATCACTTTACCACTTTCTGCACCCAAAGTGCAATCACCATACGATAGGGTTCATACACTCACCGTATGACCCCAAATCACAACATGAAGCATTACATATTTGCATAGTCATACATATGATGAACATAGTACATCTCAACATAACATCCATTACTACATAACAAGGTGGTACACACATTTCTTCAAAATATGGTAAAAACATCATGATACAACTCATTTCTTTTAACATCAATCTAGTCATACAACACATTGATACACCCACATATCACAATATGTCACAATGCTCCAACACTACGTCATCCACATTATACTTCTTTTCACACATCACAAACAGTAATTCACACGTGAACTCTTCATAGAATCCACAAGAAGGAGAGAGAATACTCCCATCCCCAACATATCAACATGATCACAACACGCACAAGGTGACATACACATCATGTGCATTCACAATAACACAATTACGACATTAATCACATCACGTTTAAAGCACATTACTCTTCTAATATCTACCACCATCATGCAACATCATCATCTCCATGAAACAACATCATGTAACACCATCAGCGATCATGTAACATCACCATACAACACCAATCCAGCCCATAGGTTTGAGAGCATGAACCTATGCTCTGATACCAAGTGAAACGACCCAAAAACCACACACGAACAACACGGTGAAATACAGGATAATTTTTTTTTTGACTTGCTTGACACATAACATGACGCAACATGTCGTCACCAAGGTTACAACTAAATAAGAGAATAACTAGATACAAGTATGACCACAAAGATAGCTCGGAAACGTTCACACCCACCAAGGATAATTCATTCTTCTCCTGATAAGACACCCCAAAAGACCAACCACAATACAAGGTTGCAGCTCAAGATGTCCCACTGAGAAAATCTTCTTAAGGTTAATTATTCACTAACAATCTACCAAGACTTGACTTTAGGACCTAGAAAGTTCATGTTGTGTTTCTTACAATTCTTCTTATGGGTATGGGTTTCTTTTCTTTCATACTTTTAAGCAACTATATTAAGATCATCTCTAAATGAAATTTACTCATTTATCTGGTTTACAAAATTACTGTGAAATATGGTTAGAGAGAGAGAACGTCAATTCATTTTACTATGGTGATCTATGTAGTTATTAACAAGACTTTGAAAGAGAACCATGAGTTAAACTGGATTAGGGTAACAATCTTCATTTATTTTATTTTTTTTTATTTTTTTTTTATTTTTATTTTTATTTTATTTTTTGACAAGGAACACAAGACTTATTATGTCACATTACTGACAATAAGGTTTAATCCATAGCTTAATGTTCGCAAAGGTAGAATATTTCATGTTAGAAGAAGACTCCTCTCTTTTCAATAGGAAAACTCTTAAAATTATTCAATAAGGTACACAACTCCATAATTATTTTATTTATTCACTCAACTTATGAATTCATTTTCTGTTCTGTTATTCTTTGATTAACTTTTTGAAAGAGGACTTCCACCTACTAACATGTACCTGGAACTACACTGATGTCAAGACTAAGAGGAGTTATAAAAGCATGAAAGTCTTATGACTAGGAGGTAGAAGCTGTTAGAACAAAAGAGAGAGAAGAACACGGTTAAAAACCTTTCTATTCAACAAGGTACACAACCTTAAGGTATTCACAAGGTTCAATAGAACTTGGTTGAGCATAAGAATGTGCCAAACATAATCAAGCCACGCAACCACAACGGTTCATAACCGATAAATAATATTATCAAAAGAATGCTCATAACAAGGTGAAGATTGAAATATTATTTCTCACAAGGATAATTACAATCTTAGTACAACAGGACAAAGCAACTTTATAACACATTAACCGAACATCCAAGGCAAGAGGCCTTCCAAATCCATATCAAGAATCATAGCAATAATTTCAACACGAGTGACATTGCACAAGAAGAAAAAACATAAAACAAACGGATGAAACCTTCACCACTCTTCCCTCTATCAACAAGCGCAAGCCATCTGCACAAGTATTAACTTGAGTCAGTTCACGAGAACTGAGCATGTTAAGGACTACAAAAAAAAACATCATGCTACTTTTAACAATATCATGAAAGAAAACTTCTATATTCTAGAAAAGGATTGAGACTCTCACTACAAATCAAATTCTTAAGACAAAATAAAATTTTCACAATGCCAACTAAGAAGGAGGTCATGTGTTGCAGTTAGGAACAACGTCTCTATAGCAACAAGAGTTCAACAACCAATCAGGTAAAACCACAGGCCTTAAAATTTAGAAACAAAATGTGGAATGTATTTGGATTTCAATCATGTAATACTATAGATTACATGATGGAAATATAGTACTCAACCCGCCGATCTAAAATTCATAGGGAAAATAAAAAATTATCAGTTGCGATCATTTGTCACTTATACGACAATAGTTTATTAATTATTCAAGAAGGGCCATAAGATATATCCAAAGGTCGAATGTATAGGGATTTTAATCATGTAATCATGATAATTATATGATTGAAATCTAATACTATCAACCTATAATACCCTACCTACCAAGAGGCTCCATAATTAATACTAACAAAATGTTTGAAATAGGCATTGCCTAGTAGTCAAGTGACTTGAGATATACAAATAAGGAACAACAAAAAGACTTGAAATTACCCATGACCATCATGGAAGTTGGGATTCTAAATATCCATCCAAATTTCATAGTAATTTAAATCCATCATCCTTCTTATGTAATTTTATAATTTTGATTTATAAAAATTTAAAAAAGAAAATCATTATTTTCTCATCACAATATTTTCTTAATGTAACCCTCATTACCAAACCCAAGTCCCCCTTATATATATTTACATATACCACCAACAATAGTTAACAAACTTAACAACAAAATTCCGTCATAACACAACCAGATAATCATGATTACATCTACAAGCCAAAGAAACAAATCCGGATACCTACGTACCAAACTTGTTCATAATAATAGAGTTCTCAGATAATCATCAGCAAGCCATTCTACTGCAAGCTTCATGACCAAGTTACCAAAATTCATATTATAACCATATGAAAACCAAACTTTAATCATAAAGGAATTTAGAACTATTTTTCATTGTTTTATTAAAGAGTTTCACATGCTAGCCGCAACAACAAAGTTGATATTAAAAATAGCTAATTTTAGTCAGATTCATGGCCCAACTCACTTTCCGTCTCACCCAAAAGAAAACAATCATGCATGAGAGATCTAAGAGCTCTCAAAGTATGTTATAATGCCATCCATATAGGTGAGACAACAAAGGTAAGGCCATATACCCTAACAAAAACTCATAAATATGATAGTATGTTAAGGTAAATCCTTATTCGCCTAAAACAAGTCGAAAGCCCACAATACCTTCAGATGCCATGAATAATTGCAAAAATGATAACCCTAAAACAAAGTAACCATTCCACAGATCTTTTATGCACCTTTATAGGTAACTGTCACAGAGGATTAATATCATCTCAGATATTTAAACCCGCACCAATATGCAACTATTTTTCATTACAACAACTATAATCATTTAGAAGGAAGATGCGTGATTAAACTGATATAAAACCATGGATTCACCTACGAATCCATATCAACTAAGCTAGTATTAGCTTATTCGAAACCCATCATCAGCAGAGACTAGGATTCCACTTCAATATGATTAGTAAAGTTTTTATTTATTTATTATTATTTGCGAACACAAGGATTCGAACTAGGGACTAGATGATAAGCCAACAAAGAAATGCAAATCTACGGATATAGACACAATCACACATAAACCTGACTAAAATAACCAGATGGTTTTTTTTTAGAATAAACTAATCCTCGATTTAAAGACTATGAGTTGACCCCCCCCCCCCATACAGGTCAAACGACAAAGACCCAAAAAACTGTCTTCACAAAATGATAAGCCATAAAAAAAATCATATTCATATCAAAGGATTTAGTATATTAAGAGTAATAACATCCTAAAGTTACAGGGCATTCCATATCTTACAAGCCTCAGAAATCACAAAAAATTATACAAATAAATATATCCACAATTAGCCTAACAACAACAGATCGAGTGAATCCAGTAACTTTCCAAAGCACAAATTCATACCCAACTTCCAATATCAAGTAACAATGATAATACCAAAATAATAATACCACTTAAACCCTTTATCAACATGATCTCACAAAGAACTATTGCAAAGAATTCGTTTATACAAGCACGAAGTGGAAAACGTTGTAGAGAGAGGAAAGAGATGTTCCAAGCAAAATACCATTCAGAACATGAAAATATTTCATTTCAGGAAATTTTTAAAAATAGTAGATGTTAGATTAGGTAGTGCTTAACATGCTTGATTTCCAGTCTCTACCAGCCGCAAGGACACCTCCTAGAGCAGCAGCAGCTATAACGATCCCCAATCTCGAATCAGAGGATACCCAGAAGCAACAAGAAACCCAACTGTAGAAAATGGGTGAGCTGAGAAGAGGCGCAGAAGCATTACCCAGCCTCAAGGTTTGATCAAGCTTCTTCCATGTTAAATCCACCACCAGGACAGAAGCGAATTTCCAAAATGAAAAGGCAAGACAACTCAACTAAAACTTTATCTCGTTCTTCTACTACAGCTGCAAGATTTTGCAACAACTGATCACGACTGTGGTCGCGTGTAACCAGAACATCAGGATCAACACCAACGGTTCCTTGGGATCATCCTGTGGTAGCTGTCGCACTTAACTCTCTGGAGGCCACTGATTTTTTGGGATAAGTTTACTTCTCTACCATGTAGCTGCTGCATAAAGCCAAATACTTCCTCACGGCACTCTCCTCGGAGAATTTCGGTTCTACGCTCCACTGAAACTGCCTGTGCAGCATGATTTTGAGAACCCAAACCCACCCACGCAACATCAGGGTGATAGACCTTCATTTCACCATCAATGAATCTACTATCCAGAACACGCTATAGCAATTCATCTACTGCATCATTTGATGGGGCGCAAACAAGCATTCAAGTCAACATTTTAATAAATGGGCATGTGCGGCCACAAACCAGGAGTTGAACACACCAATGCAAGCTACGTGGCCACCAAATTTTCTTTTTGTGAGCAGGTCAAAATGAGGGTGTCAGGGTTATAAATTAAGGTAGCTTGGTGAACAAGTAGGTATGTTGAACAATGAAGATAGTTGGTGGAGGCGCCCAACCACACACCACTTGCCAAAAGGACAAAACAACAACAACTCATGGAACAAATTCTCCCTCACGCCAGACAGGTCGCATAGATGGCCATAAAGGATGGTATGAAGGTAGGTGAATGTAACTATTTTCCATTAATTTTAAGCTTGCATGGAGCCAAGGGAAAAAGACTAGAGGTTGCAGTCTTTAAGGCAACACATTTGAATGGATAGCCAAGGCAACAATAATAGACATCCTCTTCAATTGCGTGAACCCAGGCTCGGTCTACGGGAGTGACCAACAACATAAAAAAAACTTAACGATAATAATTAATACTTAAAATTGATAACAATTGAAAATAAAATATAATCACCAATCGACAATAATAATAATAGTAATATTATTATTATTATTATTATTACTTTGTAGCTTAAAATAGTTATTAATTATAATCACAACGGTCAGAAGTCAAGCTTGACAATAGAGAAAAAAATTATTATTATTATTATTATGGATATTCCTCTTTAACCGAACACATCCCAACACACCAAAACATCATTCCAGCCCTCTACTAGGATAATAGAACACGATGTGCCTTTAACAGGGTATTCACAAAGGACACTATGAGGTCTACAACCAGAGGCAACGACAACAAAAAGAGGAGGCAAGACAGAGACAAAGGATGCTAATCCTTCTCTGTGAAAAGGAAGAAGTCATCTAACGAATAATGAGAGCACTCGCAAATGTTCAATGTTTAGCAACAGGGTCACCGAAACAAGGACCAGGGTACGCCAAATGGGGCATTACATAATAACCTCGGCTCTAATGGCCTACAACCTTCAACCACTTGGCCACTTTCTTCTTGTAATATCCCTTTTTGGGATATTATTTAAATCTGAAAATTAATTAACCCAATCAACTCTAGCAGGATTAAAACCTCCTAGGTCGACCTCAAATAACCCAATTTCAGCATTAATACAACCCAAATGGGGTTGGAGTAAGCCTAACTAGTGGGTTAGATGGGAGAACTAATTAGGAAATTAATATTTTCCAGATCTGAAAATTATTGTAGCGGTTAATTAATTAATAAATCACCTAGAACATTTGAAAATTCAAAAATTAATAACTCCTTCAATACTTGGTCTTTTTACATGAAATAAATTACACAATAAACTAGAGACCAAGGCCTTTCCAACACACTATGAAACTAAATTTTCTGAGCAACTAAACCACTACAAATCTGCCCCAGAAATCTAATTTCAAGTCGCTAGGGTTAGAATAAAATCAATAAAAATATTTTACCCCTTCTCCAAGCTTCCAAACACTCCAAATAAAATTCCCTTGCTCAGAAATAATTAATAGACAAATCAGATTTTTTAATCTAATCATATACAACTGAAAACAATTGATAATCAAACCCCAGACTACTGCAATTTTCAAAAATTCATATCTTCCTCAAAACTACTCCGATTTGGGCAAATGAGATATGCCCAAACTTAGAAAAATACAAGGAATAAGATTATCCAAACAAAAATAGAATAGTAGTTACTGAAACCCTAAAATAGCCAAAAAAGCAAGTCTCCTAAGGCAAAATAAATTGTTGCTTTGCACATAAATTAATTTCAGCACTAGCATCACTCCCAAAACCCTCAAATCTGGTCACACATGGTCACAAAATTATGATAAATCAGATCTGCAACATAAATATATTTTGGGGCCTCAAAACATGCTTAAACAAATTGATCCAAGTCGCTATAGCTCTATTAATTGCAGGAATAACAACAAATCATATAATATTCTTAAACCCTTCAACAATGATCAATAGCATACATATTTCACGCTAAATAAATGCGTTTATCCTTTTAGCCAAATCACCAATATTTAGAATGGATAAACCATGCAAGAAATCACTCAATGCAAGAGAGCACAATGAAGAGAACAATGGAGTCTTCAATATCTTCAACAATGGATCCAAATGAAACTAACAATGAGAGAGCACAATGCAAGAGCTAGGGCATAAATCCCTTGGGCATACATCCCATTTCTCTAAGCATGGAGTAAATTAAAAATTTCAATCAACATAACCCTCTAAAGGAAATGCGACCTCCTTTTATAGAACTAAGGGGTGCAATATCCAATGACTGATCTTTTCCCTTTTGGAGGGAAAACATAAACTCTCATCATAAAATATTTAATACTAAAACTATGTGCACTTTATTTATTTTCTTAATTTAATATTAAGAAATTGATATCCTATTGCACATTAATTACTAATAGACACCTCCTCCTTGTAGAGCTAGGTATTCCAAATGGTTACAATGAAAAATAAAAGAGATGGACCAATATATTAGAAATGTCCCAAAAAGGAGACATCACACTTCCCGAAAAATGTATACACACACACACACAATAATATGTATATATTATTGTGTGTGTGTATATATATATACATATATATGTATATACATATGTACACACACACGCGCGCGCGTGAACGGGGAGGGCGTGGGTGGGTGGGGGATTAAGCCCTAGGAAGACTAGGTAACTACCTAAGGCACCAAGAATTAGGGGGCGCCTAAATCTAAAGATTTTCATTATTCTTTTGTTATTATTAGAACTTAACATTGTTATTATTTACATTAATTTTATTGATATTATTATAAATTAGTATAAATTTCTTGTATACACATAAAAATATATTATAATATTTTTACAATTAAAAATAATATGTATATTTTTAAGCTTATACAACTTTTTTTGGTATTTTTACTCTTTCTCTAATGTAGCTCTAGATAATTTAGGTGTAAATTTTTTCCTAAAAAAGGTTCACACATTTTTTATAATTTCATTGGTGTAGTTAGTAGAAGCAAGTACAATTGAAAAAAAAATGATGTAATTCTCTGTTCTTAATGTTTTGAGGGAAATGTATCTTTTTTTATGGAGGAATTTGTAGGCTTGGTCCAAATACCACTCTTCTCAAAATCATGTGAGCTTCCTAAGAATTTTTACTGATTTGCAAATAAATGGTACTTTGTAAAGTTTTGAGTCTCATCACCTACTTGACATTGGTAAATAAGATCGGTAATAAGCCTTATATAAAAATATATATATTTTGCATTCTTAGCACCTCCTCTGATTAATTTTCTCAAGCTATCGATTATTACTTTTACTTATTTGAAAATTTTATAGAATATTTTTATTTCTTTTGTATACCAATCTGTCTAAATTAGTGATTTATTATTATCTTTATACAAATTTTTAAATAAAATAACTTACGTAGATTATATTTATTTATTTGATGGGAAAATTTACGAACTAAAATTGTAAGAAGGGCTTCCACTTCACTTACTTCATAGGGTGCTCCTAACCTTTAATTCGGCTCTGTGTGTGTGTGTATATATATATATATATATATATATATATATATATGTGTATATATGTATGTGTGTGTGTGTGTATACACACACACACACACACACACACACACACACACACACACACATGTTATAAATAATAATAAATAAAATACTTAAATTCAAACTTGATTTTATACATAATGTATCATATGTATACAATTCCAGATTATAGTATGAAATCGATAAAATAATACAAAAACCCTTCCAAATCACAAATCAAACAAATATAGAAGTATTTAAACCTCATCCTCATCCTCACAAATTCTCCTCATCCTCCTCCTCTGCCTCCCCCACCCATCCTCATAACTTTATACCACTCATATTTCTCCTCCTCATTCACCTTCCATTGGCTTTAGACCTGTAAATAGATAATGTTAAAATTTTATAACTTTTTTAATTTAAAATTTACATGATTCAAAACTAATTAAACAAACATATTACCAACATAAAGTGATTCTCATAAAACCACTCATTGAATGTATGTGTGTTCCATACCAATGATTTTTAACGGCGCATACACTTCTTTTGTTACATGCATTCTATAACACATTCCCTACAAAAACAATGATATGATAAAACTATATGTATTAATAATTTATACAAATAGACATATATAAAAATATATATATAATTGTATAATAACTTATATTGAATTACAAATTTATTTTTGAGGTTGTCAAGGTTATATTGCCTCATTCGATGGGTCACCTTCATACTTTTCTTTGTTTGTGCTTTGTAACCTTTTGGCTAATTACTTATATTCCCTATGTTAATAACAATATTTGTAAGATATTTAATTAATAAAAGTCATAATTTTACACATTGTTACTTTGGTTAACTAACCTACAACTATACTATTTTACTCTTTGAGCCACTTATCACACTTGTTATTCAATCTTTCTTCAAATATATTATGAGCTTGAAAATGTCTCCCCTCCACATTAATTTTTCCTTTGTATCAAAGTTGCAAATTATATATGTGAAAAATTTGTACAATATAATGTCATATATTAAAAAAAATGTATTTATGCAATATATAAATATCTTGATATGCCTCTTCATTCTCATAAAATCTTATGTTGCATACTTTTCAATTATGGACTTCTTATAAAAGTCCAAGTATATGGTAGATTGACTAGTTTATCACATTTTTCAATTGTTTTTTTTAATTCTAAGTGTCAATATGTACAATACACTAACTGGGTTTGATCAATTATTCTTTTCTTGAAATATCCAAAAATAAAAAAATATTGAATTTGTTAAAAAAAAATATTTTTTTATCAATCACTATAAATAAATAAATATATGAAAAATCACAATCTCTTAAAACAATAAAATGAAATAAAACAAATTAAGATATACTCAAATAAAACAGAATAAAATATATAATTTCTTTGAACATCCATCAATATCTTTTGACTATTAATCATATACAACATCATTTTCAAGGACCCTTCACTCTTTGTATAAACGTATATGAGTGAGGCAAGAGGGAAAGTCATCATCTAATTATGGTGGGGGAAGTGCTTCATTTTTCTCTTCATCCCCCATTAGTGCATTCGGGAGTATGTGGTTTCTACTAGATGTGGTGCAACATATTTATTTGAATATTTTAGAATGAGCAAGATGAGAAGGCCTTCATGTCCATGACAAGGATGTGTAGTAAAATAATAAGATGTGACAATTAAAAAGATTAAAATGGTGAATCGAAGGTTCTATACAAGGTTCTAAGATGACGAATCTCTATCAAAAGATAAAGGAAACATGCTCATCTCAACTCCTTCATCCTCATGCTGATGTAAATGTGAAGTAGACCTGAAATGCACAAGTTGTATTAGAATTTTTCAATTAAATTACATAATTTTTAATTAAATTTTATACTATAAATTTATATGTCCAAGCTAGTGACTCCGTAATAGAAGGTGAAGAACGTTTTCTCATTCCAACTCACTCGTTCTCCAACCAATTAAAATGAGAAGTATACCTATAATGTACAAGTTCTATTAGAATTATTCAGTAAAATAACATTAATTTTAATTAAAACTAAACTTTAAATTAATACCTTTGTGGTTGGTGTGTACAAATCAACATGCATACAGATGTGGAAGAACATCAAGATGGGTCATTAGACTCATCTAAATTATCTTCCGTGTCTTGTTGTGTCGAAACACAAACACCAAAACTTCCAAAAATTATTGTATCAAAAACCCTAGCAATCATTCCACATCATATCAAATATCACAACTAAAACATGTAAAAGATTTAGTGAACTATCACATTAAAAATTATTGTTTACATTTTTTCAACACATGATATAGTGGAATTATTTGTTTTTAGCATGACAATATAGAATTATTTCATAAAATTAGCTTTTTTCGTAAAATTAAAGCTTACGAAAATTGCAGTTTAAAAAAGTAGGATTACACATATAGTGTATGTTTCCACTATAGGATACAATGCTTTAAGATGTATTTCTATCATCTATTTGTTTTCTACAATGCCTTTGTATGAAACTACATTTGATTTTGTCTATAGCTGATTCCATATTTTCTCTTAAAACTTTTATACAATATTTAAAATCCTAGTGGTTTTAAGTAACCTATTGTGTGCCCATAATCATCATTGTAATTCAAGTAACATCTCACTTTGTATCTCTGAGTCAGAATTGTTAAAATGTTGGCAGTTTCTTATAAATAAATTCATTTTGTTAAATTGTTCAATTATTGTAGTTCATTAAACAACATCCTTTCAAGCATTTTATCAGAAAATGCTACACACATTATATGTTTTTAAATATTGGAGACAGTGTGTCAAAAATAATTTCCATCATCTTTCTCTTTTATATGTTGGATGTCATGTCCCGACCCTAAGTAGTTTAGGCTCGTCATCTTCATCGTGAACAAATTATATTTTCTTAATTACTCTCAAGGTTTTCTCGAGAAATCCTAATTTAAACATTTTATCAAATAACTATAATTCCCAAAAAAAATTTATGTATAAAGCTTTCTTAATATTAATATATACTATATGTATAATGGTAATTTAATTTGTTTTTTATTCCATATTTTCTCTTTTAAAATGTTTGGAACTTTACAAAATTTATAGGTCCAAATAACCTACTAATTTCTTTATATATATATATATATATATATATATATATATATATATATATATATATATATATATATATATATATATATATATAAAGAAAGCTTTACACACACACACACACACACACACACACACACACACACACACACACACACACACACACACACACACACACACACACCACACACACACACACACACACACACACACACACACACACACACATGCACGCACGCATGATTCCAATTTTTTTCTCTTATAAAAAATCTATTAGAATTCTAGAGGTCCAAATAAACCATTTCCTCCCTCATGTAATCCTTTTCCTTTTAATTGTTCTAGTATCTTATTTTTTATTTGAATCAAATATGCTTTAAAATTTCCAATAATTTGCCAAGAACCCATTTTTCCATATCTTGCAATCAAATTATCCTTTTCATGAGACTATATTTGTTTGAAGAATTTTGTCACATGTAGTGCATGCTTCCACATATATACTGGGCATGTGTTTCCACATATTCAATAAAGTGTGCTCACATTCATCGTCATCATATAATTTTGTTTTCAAAATATTGGATTCCATATACCTATGTAGTCTAGGATCATCATCATCATCAATGAATTTATTGCATGTTTTCAAAAATGTGAACAAAAATACTAACACATTCATATTATGTAATTGAATTGTTTTTATTTTTTATTTTTTACTTTATATATTTATTATTTTCTATTTTTACAGAATACCAATCCTATGGGCATCCATTACATGCATTCAATTTTCTCACGAATCATAGAACTTTAGGATTTATCTAATCTAGCATTACTCTTAGATTGTTAGACCTACCCTAATCAAATTCCCTCTCAACATTTACAAGAATACAAGGTTCTTCTCTAAGGAGTTACTTCTTTCTAATTTATATGGCTCTGCATATAAATTATCCTATATAAGGTTTAGTTGTAGTACATATGCACAAAAATATTATTCCCACTTCCACGCTATTAAAGAATAGCTTTGTAACCCTAGTTATTATCATGTGAAGGGATTTTTTTCGCACAAAAAATAGTGGCGCTTCACTTCATCTAGTTGATATCAATTGTTTGTAACAACGAACCATTCTAATTGCATGCATTCAACCAAGGACAAGATGGTGGGAATGACAATTTTCCTGATTCTTTCAAAAAAATGATAGGGAAATTTTTCACTTGTCGACGATTCATTTTCAGTTACAAAATAATTCCAATCTTTAGTGATGAAGAGATGGGTAGTCTAATGCCCACAAATTTACCCGCAAGAAACCCAAGACAAACCAATAGTTAATTTAGAAAAATTACTGAATAAATTTTAATTTATTTTTGATAAATCCGGTGGCGACATTTAGCAAAATTGTCGCTTAACAAATGATCATAGTAAAAGTAAATAAATAATAATATTTAAACTCCAATTTGGGTTTACAATCCCCTTAGTTTCCTCCTTATTTAATTTAATAACATTACTGAAATGTCATTTAATAATTTTATTATTTTAGGGCTAAGTCTAATTTGCCCCTCCATTTAAACAATACTATTAAAATTAATCCATAATTATAGTTGTTGTCTAAATTACTAAGGGAATGAATTTACTTTAATTATCACAAGGTCATGGCCCCTTTATTCTTAAAATTTACTAAATAAATCATAATGGAATACAAATTAAAGTTAACTTCTTCACCACTTAAGTGGGCTCATTTAAAATTGACCCATGCATTTAAATTATGATTTCACCTACCTCTCACCTAACTTTTGTAGGGAAAAATTTTGGATATTGGATGAAATCAATCTAGGCCATTGGATCTAAGGAATTCCACTAAGAACCCTAATCATCTCTATGGAGATTCTTTTATTCATTCATTTGATTTATTTACCTTCATTTTTTGTTTTGAAGGTTTACAGGAAGGAGGAAGAGATAGGAAGCCATGGAAGAGGAAATGGAGCTTGGATGGATACACACAACCCCATGTTAATCTTACTCTTTTACTTTTACTTGCTAAATTTTATTCCACCCTATTCCTACAGTTTGGTTGAAAACTTCATTATTTGTTTGTACAGTTTGATTCAATGTTAATACCCATTTCAATGTATTTTCCCTTCATGGATCATTTGGGTATTTTACCCTATTGTAAAAAAACCACCCTTTCTCTTTGAGTATTTATACATATCTATATATTTTTTTATATATATATATATATACATATATAGGTATGTATGTGTGTCCTGTACACACACACAGAGTATATATACATATATACATACATACATATATACATATATATATATATATATATATATATATATATATATATATATATATATATCCATATATGGGTTAAAAACATGGCTTATCAAAAATGGTACAGATGTGCATATAAAAGCATTTTTGCACAACTGGGTCAACTAGTTGAATTAGCAGTTGTAGCAGTAATAAGGAGTTTCAAAGTTTATTAAAGCATTGGGTGGGGGCTTGAGCCCCACCCCACCATGGTTTTAATATAATAATTTGGTGGGTTTGGGGATGGGGTCACCGACACCTGCCCCCCATCCTATATACATTACTATGGGGATGTGGGTTGGGGTCAGTGCCCCATCCCTACAACCCATTACCCATACACAATTCAACCTATATGCCAATCGGCTGCTATAAACAAGAAATCCATTAAAAATTATACATAACCGTTTCTTTTATATATAGTTTTATATATATAAATATATATTTTTAATACATATATAATTTTAAGTAAAGTTATATAAATAACAGCTAGATTATAATCAATATAGAGTTAATGTGTTTTGTGTCCTTTTTGTGTGATAATGTGTGTGTATTGTACTAAATGTAAATATTTATAATCTATTATAGTAGTAATCATTCCTAACATATAGGCAATTTATTAATATAAATAGGTATGTATCTAATAATCAAATTTATTTAATCTTGCAATTAATCAAAACAAGTCATTAGGAGTAGTTGATAGAACAAAGTAAGGACAATGAAATTTAGTTTAACTATAAATAAAGACTGAAAATTTCAACAAAATACTATAAATATTACTTAACAAGTTCATTCTAAGTAGGAATGATAATAAACAGGGTTCATTTCTCTTACTTCTAAATATATAGGTAATAAACTACTTGTGTTTCCGTCTATCAAGACTAAGTTGGGAGATTAATAAGATTTCTACATAAGTCTTAAATCTTAATATAAAATATTTTCATTCCATCTAAAATAAGAGTAACACTATGTTCTTTCTTTTTCAACAAGATAAATGAAATCCAATTCACATAGCAATGCATTTTAAACAAGACTCTTCCCCATTTCTCCTAAAATGAGACAAGATCACCCTTTTTGGAAATAATGAAACAAATTTAACTTGGAAGGAGAGTACATTTTCATTTTCAACTCATTGTAAGTTTTCTATTTCATTTAACCTCAATGCAACAAATTTGGTAGTTTCCTTTAGTTTTACAAAACTAACACATTTAAAATGAAAAGTTCGTCATACAAACATACTCTTAGAAGAGTTTACAAGTTTTTAGAGATTTGACAAGTACAAATCTACAACTTTCTTTCAAGCTTACCCAAATTTAAAATCATCCACTCAAAGTGGGAATAATACTATGAACAAATTACAACATAAGGTCTTTCAACAAGGCCAAAATATAAGTCTCCATTACACATGTCTTCTTCCTAAAATGTAACCTCCAACCTCTTGCAATCTTCAATCTTTCACAACAAGGATCACAATACAAAGGAAGGGGGAGTAGGCCATGCTCTTCCGCGCAACCTTTAATCCATTAATAGGAGAATCCATCCCCTTAATGGCCCCCGAACCCCAACCAAGGAACCATGAGGGATCTTGAGAAACATTTGACAAATTTACAACAAGATGGATTCCACATACAACATGCATTTCAAGACATCCAACACAACCAAAATGACATACTAAACAAGTTTTCAACTTTCTCAAACAACACAAATGTTTGGATACCCAAACCAAATGGAGCAAGGGCTATGAGAAACCACCTCCTTATTTCGTTCCAACTGAAGTGGATAGTTTCACCCTAAGCCTCCAAATTCACAAAACCATCAACATAAATATCCTTAACTCTCCCTTGCAAGTATGCAACATAATAACCATGATTTCCTTTTCCCTCCCCATAGGTGAAACTCCCAGTCACACTCCCACTGCATTCAAAAATCCTATTTTCCCTCCCCAATGGTCCCATAAGTCCATCTCTCACACCAAACTTAAGGCATATCCCAACACAGGATTCACAAAACTCATACTACATTAAACAAGCACCATTTTCACATTTACAAAACTAAATAATAATACTACAAGGATGAGATCATACCTCTCAATCAAAGATTCCAAGAAAACTTCACTTCAAATGCCTTTCACACCTTCAAGCCAAGAAAATTCCCAAAAGCAACTCCAACAAGCTTTTTCCAAAAATCCAAAAGTGCACAAGGAATAAAAATGAATAAGTAACCCCCATTCCATAAAAATCCAACAATAAATAGAAATGGATTGTGAGGATGATGAGGTGGCTCCATGTAGGATGTGACTTCATCATTCCTCCATTCCCACACTCAAGTAAACAAACCATGCCCAAGACAATACAATGAGTATGTAAGGACTATGACAAACCCACACGGCACTTCAAACTTGCACACCGTGCCTTCTAATGACAAAATTTATTGAGACAAAAAGAAAGTGCAATTATTTTCACTCTTTTACACTCCAAGAAGGATAAAATAAGTCAAAAATAAACTTACCAACCCATAGGTGGGGTTTCTGGGTAAATTTAAGAGGCATGGGAAAAGCTTAGCTTGTCCCACAAGCCTCCACAAAGTCCTCCCAATAGTCAAAATCCGAATTTTGAATGTTTGGTTGGAGTAAATCACACATAAACCATCACAAATCTTACTTACAACAAGATTTCAAGGACCATATACCCTTCTTAATTACCTATCTATCAATCCCCAATTTTTGTAAACCAAATTAAGTTGGATTGAGCTTAATTAGGAAACATTATTACTTGCTAATAAAGTGACAACAATTTCCAAAAACTTAAATACATAAAAATCAAATAAAACACATACAAAAATTAAAAGAAAAGGTAAAAAATTTCACCCCATGGAAACACATGTGAGGTCACCCCCCATGGGAAACCTCCTAACAAGGAATGCAACAATAACACAACATAACACTACACAAGTTACCAATTTTGGCCTCGTTGCTCAACACTCAACATCCTTTCGTGGTTGGTCCCCTATCCCCTTACGATGTATGTGATAAAATATCCTACACACAAACAAAAGACCCCTCTATCCTTTTAGATGTATTAACAATATCGAGACAATATACATATATAATCAATAATCATCATTTGAATCAAGCAATTCTATTGTCCATCATCATACAATTAATTTTATTCTGGTATCCATAGAAATCATAATTTTACTGAAAACATCAAATCATATGCTATACATCCAAAAATATGACATGTTAGTATAAAATCATAATATCAAAATCAACATATATAACTATCTATAATCACATTTTAGTGCATCATAATAAAAATGTAAGCCACATAATCTCGATAGGCTAAATATCTACATAGTCCATCATCTACTGATAAAAATTTAATGCTCAAATGTCTAATCATCAGTCTAACAATATCAACATATATATTAAAACATTATAGAGGACACTAAGAGCTTTCCAAAAAGTCCTTTCTTGTTCAAATCTTAGCTCCTAGTCAAAATTTATGGCCATCTAAAGATTGGGGTGCCATACTGCATTAATAGCAAGCTGTTCGCGTTGTTTCTTCGAACTCAAAAATGCATCGCAATGTCATAAATCCAAATTTTTGGAATTTCAGGCATCTTAACTTCAAAGGTTAATGTTATTGTTCATCTGTTTGAGCACGTGAAAAATTGCAAACTCTGAAACCCCGAAGTATGAAATTTGGACTTCAAGTTTTGGACCTTGTGCCTTTCAAAATTCTTGCTGCTTCAACCCCGAAATGAACTTCTAAAACCAAGACCTCCGAATGTCTGAAATTGATACCTTTGAAAGTCACAAAATTCCCACCGTGTTGACCTCGAAGTAAATTTTGACCCTGAAAACCCCCCATCCTTTTCAAAATTCAGCATTTCAAGATTTTGGGCTTTGGCTTGTGTTTTTCTATTTTACTTGGTGAAGAACCTGAACCTCCGAACTGCCAAACCTCTGAAGTCTTAAATTTATACTTCACATTTCAGACTCTAAAAATCCCCGATCCATTATGTCATTGACCCCGAAATGGGAGTTGACCCCAAAAACTCCTCGAGGCTTTTCAGACTTTGAGGTTTCGGGGTTTCAAGACTTTTCTCTATTTTTTACCTACCTGACTACCAAATCTTCGAACTGTAAAACCTACGAAGTCTGAAAAACATCAAAATTCAACGCCCCCATTTTTTCTCAGCTCGACTATTAGCTTCCTTAAATTTATTTCCTGCCGACATCATCACCATTACCAAGCCCTCCTGCAACCTACTTGTCCTTTCACAAAATTCAAGATCCCATACTGAATCAACCCCATTTCATAATATGCAAGTTCATAATTGCTCAAATTTTTCTAAGAGGAAAAATTAGATAAAAGGCCTCTCCAATGGTATAGCTGTCTCAAGGTGGTGTGCATCTTCGTCACCTCTGGAAGGGCTGAATAAGGTGCATGATGAGCCTTTGTCAATATATCATGTCTCAAGACTCTATCTCTATAAACATAGATCCTTCCTCTATGTATGAGAAGGCCATTTGCCTCTAATGAAAATTCATCAAAATTCCCTTCAAGGGGTCTCTGAGACTCAATCTTTGATCTGGCTACAAGGTAGAAGCTGTCATGTGGAAGTTGCTAACAAAATCATGCTACACAAATTTGTACCCACTAAAGTAGCCATAACCAAATGTATCCCTCTACTCAAAGTGTCAGCAACCACATTCACCTTCCCCTTCACATGCTTTATCTCCATGTTGTATTCACAAAGTAACACCATCCAATGCCACTAATGAGCATTGATATTACACTGCATGAATAGGTGATGAAGACTCAAGTGATCAGTCCTGAGTGTAAATCTTCTGCGATGAAGGAAGTGTATCCATTGAACCAAACCATGAACCACCATAGCATGATCAAGGTCATGAGTTGGATAATTGAGCTCATAATCCTTGAGTTTGAGGGACTCAAAGGATACGAAACAACCGTCGTGCATCACTACACCACCTAATCCTACCAAAGAAGTATATGTGCATATGAGTAACTATCCTTGTGGATATGAAACTGCAAGAATGGGTGTTTTCGCAAGGTTTTCCTTCAATTTCCTGAAGTCCTACTCACATCTATTTGAACAGATGAACTTATTCCATTTCCAATGAAGGGAAGTGATGGACTGCCCAACCTGAGAAAATTCATGAACAAATATCGTATAGTACCCTGCTAGCCCCATGAAACTACACACGTTGGTCACACCGGTAGGTACTCATTAATCAATAATTGCTCTAATCCTGGAAGTATAGACTACGATACCTTCCCCAGAAATGAAGTGACCTAAAGACCACATCTCTGACTTAAAGAATGCAGTCTTTCCTAGGTTTCCATAAAGTTGATGCTCATGAAGACACTATAGAACCTTACGAAGGTGCCCCACTTGTTCTCCTCATGCATATGGGAGAAGATAAAAATTTCATCAAGGAACATGAGTACAAAGCGGTCTAGGAAAATCCTAAACACCCCATTCATCAAACTCATGAACACCATAGGGGCATTTAGAAGACTTAATGACACAACTATGAAATCATAGTTTCCATATATCATACGGAAATCAGTCCTATGAATATATACCTTTGTAATCCTCTGCTAATGGTATCCTGACTTAAGATTAATCTTAGAAAATATAGTGGCCCCCTTCATTTGATAAAACAAATTCATCGATGCGAGGAAGGGAGTAATGATTCTTGATCATTACTTTTTTTAGCTAATGATAGTCCACACACAACCACAAGGATCTGAACTTTTTCAAAAAAATCACTGGTTCACCTCAAGGGGATACACTAGGATGGATTAGGCACTCTATCAGGAATTCCCTCTAGCTACAACTTGAGATCACATAGCTCACATGTGGTCATCCTTTAAGGAGTGCATTAGATAGGTTATACTCTTGGAACCAAATCAGTTTGAAAATATATCTCACGCGAGGGAGGCATCCTTGACAACTCACTAGGAAAAACATCAGAAACGTCTTGCAAAATGAGGTGATCTTTAAGTTAAGGTCCAATAGTCCCATCCTCCAATATATTACTAACTGTAATAACATACAACTGACAACCTCTGTTTTGCACACCGCTTCAGCTGCATAGCGGAAATAGTGGGAATGGAGATGATTATCTCTTAACTCTAATAATCACTAACTCCACTCCCAAATCATCTACACAAGATATAACCTTGTTATGGCAATCATCTCTAGCTCTGTGCATAGACAACCAATCCATGCCCAAGATAACTCCATTCAAACCCAAGGGAAGGATATGAAAATCCATAGTAGCGGTAAAAAGTCCTTCGTCCCCTACACACTCCTTGACTAAGGAGTCTACTGAGATCTTGGCTCCAGAAGCCATCTCGACATCATAACTAAGGCCCTACCTAACTGCACCAGCCTGTAATTCTCTACTAAATATGGAGAAATGAAAGAATCTAATGAGCCTGAGTCATATAAAATAGGGGTAGAAATACCACCAATGTTACCCATGGTCTCAATCTTGTGGATCTAGCCATGTTACTATGCCTTGGTGCTCTGTCTGCTGGTTCTCAACTGCTGCATATATCTTGTGGCTCCAAGCCATGTCACCAACCGTAGGCTCAAAAATAGGTACCTTACCCTGATTAGTAGGGTTCTAAGGGCACTCTCTCCAATTATGTCAATGCACACCGCATCCATAACAAGTACCTTGTCCTCTCCACTGAGTAGATAGTCCTTCAGGTGGCCCAATGTACATGTTCTGAAGAACTTGATTATCCTACATAGATCTTTGTGGGTGCTACAATGGATGTACTCCTACTGAATATGCTCGAGGTGGAGTGTTGTCCTGTTGGGCCCCCTAGCTGGAGGTCCCATACTATGCCTATCTCTAAGCATCATGGCACTATGTGGAGGTCAAAAGGGTGATTGAGTCTATTGCTGCTGTTGCTGAGGAGGAGGAGGTCAGAAGGAAGACTATGGTAAAGTGTGTCCACCACAAGGAGGAGGAGATTATCCCCTCAACCTACTATCCTAAATCTATTTGTTATATCTAGCTCCTCACTCTGTCATGATCCTGCTGAATCTTCCCCGTGGTTTCCTCTGTTATGTAGGCCTTCTCCATGGCCTCTGATATTGTTTGTGGGCAATGAATTCGTACTATCCCACCCAAGTCTAAGTTCAGGGCCCTGATGAACCTGTGAACTCTAACCTTTCGTATTACACGTAGTCCACATACTGAAGTAGATCTAAAAACTGAACCCTCATACTCTGCCACTGTCATGGAAGCCTATTGCAGATCATGAAACTCATTGATCCACCTACTGGATGAATCTCGTGGATATATATCTACTCCTGAAGCACTCCTCGAAGAGCTCCCAAGTAACTTGTCTCTATGAATCCACATGGAGCTTCTACTCTTCAGTCCTCCACCAAAGTCTGGCTCTGTCTCTCAGAAGGTGGATGGCAACATGAGCTTTCTTGTTATTATAACAAGGACATAGCTTGAAGCATCCTCTCAAGCTAACCAACCATGCCTCTTCCTGAAATCCCTCCTATGTCTCTTGCAAAATGAGGCGGGTGTAACTTCATTATCTCTCTGATGTGATCCATTATTGTCGAATGTCAGCCCCTAGGTCTCTCTGCATGATCATCTCTCAGCTTAGGGATCCTAGTCTTGTCTCTTGTGCCCTGTAGCTCTATCTTTGTGCTCCCTAGGAGGTGACTCATGCCTAATCTGACTCCACAAGGAGTTATTTTCCCTATCCTCTACACTGTGACGTGAAGGTGCATGAGCCTCCACTGATGGCTCTTTGTCTATATATTAGGTCACTCTCCTAAATAATCCTTCACGTATAGATGATCATTAACATCTTGGAATTTCTATAGCATATCTAAGTAAAAATAACTGTTATATACTTGATCTGGTGGTGGGAGGTCTAATTCCATGTGTATTAACCCCTCATCTAGTCCACGCTTGCTGCACAAATCAAGGAAAGAATTATTTTATCATCATTTAAGTTTTTTTGTTTAATTTTTCTTATAAGTTTTCTAGGTTTAACAAGATATCATACAATGTTGTGTGTTTTAGGTTTTACATTTGCGTTAGGATTATTTGTTCAGAGTAGGTATTTAATGTTAGCTCATGTGTGCACCTACGGTACTCAATATTTGAACCTTTAAGCTTTGATACCAAGTGTTAACGCCCACAAAGATTATTGCACGAAACACAAGACAACTTGAAAATAAAATAAGAAAAATTAGGAGAATATTATCTAGTTGTTAGGTATAGTTATTTCCTTGATCTATGGTATTAGACTCAATTTCATGGGTATCAAATAGTTCTCTAATTAATAATTAAATTATATTATCTCTATTTCCAGTTTGGTTTAAAATTCTCCATAGTCTATAATCCTTGATTTATGGCTTCATAATATACGACCTTGACAAGGGTCAAAAAATAATTGTTATTATGCTAGGGCTAAGTCTAAAACAAGGCTCTCATTGATTAAATGTATTGCATTGAGTTAAATTCCTCTAATATATGACATTACTGTTTCATTTGTTAAGCAGTAATTTGATGTAATGTTATTACTGGAGGTCATTGGATTTCATCTTATTGGTCATGGTGTTTGATTATGATCTAATGTTAACAAATTAAAGTTTTGGTTATACACTGGTTGAGTTGCCCCATTCAAACTCGACCCATGGATTTAAATGATGATCTCACCTAACTCCCACCTAATATTTGTAGGGAAGAATCTTGGCCATTGGATGAAATCAATGTATGCCATGTGATCAAATAAAGTATTCATATATTTGGGATTCCAAACATTTTTAATGCACCTCTATGAGGCAGTCTTTTATTAATTAAAATCTTGAGCCCTTTTCCTCATATGAGTTTTGCAAGTTTAAGGGAAGGAGTGGAAGCCATGGATTAGAAAATGGTGCTTGGGATGGATAAAAACAACCCCCAAGATTTAATTTTATTTGTGCTTGTTATTTTTCATCAACAATCTTCTAGGGTTTGATTTTAGAGGCAACTAAAAATTTGTAACAGAGCAAAATATTATTCATATTGTAACTTGACCTTGATCGGTAACTCGGTATTGAGTGCTGATTTTTGTAAAAGTCCTTCTTTTTTCATGCTCTTTCCATCTGGTTTTTTTTTTCTGAAATATACAATCTCTTCTTTCCTTACAATGTATATATACATATACACATATCTGCATATGGCCTCATATATATATTGAGTTAATAGTTGTAAACAATTGTGGATGCAATTTCAGCTAAGGCTGACATCCTAAACTAATTGGGAGTTGCAGATTGTATATCAAAAAAATTTGAGAATGATTGGATTTTCTCTGAAGTGTGGACTTCAAATGAGGATAAATGTCAAAATTTGTGGAAGAAAATAGATTTTGGCCCCCACTGACCATGGTTTTCTCTATATAAAATCACTCAGGGGAGGATAGGGGTCCAATAATACACCCCCATCCAGATACAAACTATGGGGTGGAGGGTGGGGTCGGCGACCATCATCCCCACAACCATATCCCCATGCTCCTAGTCCACTGATAGATGTGGCTCGCGTGCCCACTGACAATGATATGCCAAAACAATGAAAAAAAAAATTATATATAAGGATGCTTCTAAACCTGTGAGGCTTGTTATTGCATGCTCTTCCACATCTGTGCCTATTATAGTACCACATGCTGTGTATCCTACTTCTGCTCAATTGCATGACTTTTTTAAGAAGCATACCACTGTATTCAGTTCTATGCAATAAAATATATGGGTCTACTATAGTCATTGGCAGAGACGCATGCTCCGTTCTATGGGTCTTACTAGCGGAGTCATTGGCAGAGATTCACAGGGTATTGTTTCTACTATTCCACATGTTAAGTGGACTTAGTCGTCATGACATTGGTTTTCAAGAACATACTTCATTGGGATCACACATATGACAGAGCTCATTTTTTTGTTCGCTTGACTCTTTCTGAGGATCATGAGCATATATACATGAGTATATAAGGCACCTTCGCTCAGGCTATGAGATACTTGAGATTTTAGCTATCAGACATGATCAACCTGACACACATTTTGATAATTATAAACTTTTGGATGCACCCAATGTACATTTTTCCCCAAGTCATATGCAGGGATTTTCTTCATCCATTTATGTTGATTTGGGGTGGATATCTAATCATTCGTGGCGGCGACAGTAGGCATATTGTTATCAGAGGACTCTAATATTCCTATGCTTCTTAAAGAAAAAATATTAATTTATTAATATTATCTAATAATCGAATTTATTTAATCTCTTTTTTCTTTTTTGTGTTTTGATAGATAAATCCACTTTCTATACCTATGCATATGCTTCTTGTTTTGAGCATTTTTCTTCAGCAGGTGTATAAAGTAATTTTGCAGAACTGTGTTCCTGGATTGGTATGATCTCTAACCAAAGTTACATTTCAGTAGGAATGTAGCTACACGACTTGTCGTCCTCTTATATAAATATATGTATTTTTGAACTTTTGTTTTTTCTATCGAAGATCTCAGTTGGGAGATTAATCAGATTGCTATGCAATTACCCTATACACATGATGGAGCTAGGTATACACCCAATAAGGCTCATTCTAACATATAGGAGGAAGTACACATTGGGATTTTATTGGGAGGTCACCCATTTAAATAACTACTCTGGGGGCAGCATAGCTTAACTGCATGGTATCAGAGCTAGACTGTATCTATATTCTCCTTGACACTTTTGGCATGTTGACAGTCTAACACCCTTTGAAAATAATTAAACAACTTTATTGGAAGAGGTAAATTGCTATTTGCCACCCATTCAAAGGTTTTCTATTTCACTTAACTAATGCAATACATTTTGTAGTTTCCATTCACTAAACTAACATCTATTCAAGTGGAGCCTAAGTCTCTCAGTACAAACACTCTTAGAAGTTTTGTGATCGAGTTAATGGATTTAGACCACAGTGCATACCAAAATTCTTTAGCATTGTATGATTTTTTTGAGTCAATCTTAGAGTGAGAATAAATACTTGGACTAGGTTTTTACTCTCTTTACTTTGTTGTTAACAAGGCCAAAATATAAGTTTCCATTGTGCATGTTCATTCTTTTCCCATCTATTGTAGCATCCAATATCTTGCATCATGCCTCAGTCTTTCACAACATCGATCACTATGGACAAAGCCACTTTTATTTTGGTACCTGAGCTCTCCACTTCAGCCATTAGGTGTTAGAGTAGGTATTTATCCCCTTAATCACTCCTGTTCCCCAACCTAGGTACTTTGATTTACCTTGAGAAAATTTTGACAACTCTAAAACAAACATGGCTTCCACAAACAACATACATTTCAAAATATCCAACACAACTAAAATAGCATACTCAATGTGTGTGGATTTTCTTTTCTCTTATTTAGATGAACTTTCTTTCAAACAACACAAATGGTATTTAAACTAGAGTCAAATGGAGTCTAGGACTCTCCTAAACCACCTCCTATGGTCTTCCCAACTGAAGTGGGAGTTTGATGAGCCTTCAAGTGCCCAAAACAAACTTGATTATATCTTTATCTCTCCCTTGACTGGTATGTAACAATATGACCATGATTTCCTATTTCACCCCCCATAGGTGAAAATCCCACACTCCCAAAAAATGCATGCATCACAAACATCCCTTTTCTCTCCCCAATGGTCCCATAAGTCCATCTCCCACACCCAACTTAAGGCATACTACCCAACCACACAAAAGCCACATTCACAAAACTCATACTACATTAAACAAGCACCATTTTTAATTACAAAACTAAATAATAAAAATACAAGGATGGAGATCCTACCTCTCCATCAAGCTTCCAAGAAAATTTTACCCAAAAGTCTTTCACACCTCCAAGCCAAACAAATTCCAAAAGCAACTCCAACAAACTCCCAATTTCAAAAATGCACAAAGGTGAGGATGAACAAGTAACCCCCATTCCATCAAATTCCATCCATAAATAGAAATGGAATGTGAGGATGATGAGGTGGCTCCATGTAGGATGTCACTTCATCATTCCTCCATTCCCACACTCAAGTCAAAACACCATGCCCAAGATAATAAATGAACTTGTAAGACTATGACAACCCAAAAGACACTCAAACTTGCACACCATGCCTTGTAAGGAAAAAATTAATTTAGGTAAGTAGAAAAGTGAAATTATTTTCACTCTTTTACACTCCAAAAAGGATAAATAATTCAAAATTAAACTCCCCAACCCATAGGTATGATGTTGGGTAAATTTAAGAGACATGGGACAAGCTTAGCTTGACCCACAAGCCTCCAAAAAGACCTCCCGAAGTAAAAATCCAAATTTTGATGTTAGGGTGGAGTACATCACACACAAACCAACATAAATCTCACTTACATTAACAAGATTTCAAGGACTATCTACCCGCTTAATTACTTAATTGTTACATATTTATTTTAGTAAATAAATAAAGTTTGATTAGCTAATTAAGACACAATTATTACTTGCTAATAAAGTGACTAACAATTTCCAACAATTAAATACATATAATTCAAAACAAAGCACACAAAAATACAAAAAAAGGAGATCATACCACCCCTTGGCCACACATGTGAAGGTCACCCCCCAATGGGAAACCTCCTAACAATGCATGAAACAACAACACATCAAAACATTACATAAGTTGTCAAATTTTGGCCACATTGCTCAAAGACCCAATATCCTTCTGTGGTTGGTCCCCTATCCCCTTTCGATGTATGTGATAGAATGTCCTGCAACATAAACAAAATACCTCTATGGCCTTAAGGCTATATTAGCAACATTGAGACAAATATACATACAAAAATCAATGCTCATCATCTCAAATTAGCTGATTCTATGATTTAGCATCATACAATTGATTCGATTTTGGCATCCATAACATCATAATTCTACTCTAAACATCCAACATATGCTATGCATCCAAACTATGACATGTTAGTATAAAAATCAAAATATCAGAAATCAACATGTGTGTGTGTGTGTGTGTGTGTGTGTGTGTGTGTGTGTGTGTGTGTGTGTGTGTGTGTGTGTGTGTGTGTGTGTGTGTGTGATCGCCATCTAGTGCATCATAATAAAATTGTAAAACACATAATGTCAATAGTCCAATTTTCTGCAAAATCTATCATCTACTGATCAATGTATCATAATCCCTATCGACCTAGTAAAAAATGGAGTAGATTTTCTATTGTGATCTATAAAAATTCTATTTGGAGTTCTTGTTAATAAACAAAAGTCATGTCAAAAGTAGTATTATATAATTTTCATGAACTATAGAGTAATTTCATATCTATTCCATTTATTTGAGTGAAATTTCATAATTATAATGTTTATTTGAATAATTATAGAAAGGGATCATTACTTTTTTACATTCCAAACACATGATGAATATTAAAGTAAAAATAATATAATTGCTTTCACAATAATAAAAAATCAAACATTTTAAATTGTATAAACTATTGAAAATTTTAAGGAACCCATGAAAAAAAACTATAGAGAGGGTGAGAAATCTCGCTAAAACAAAATTCGTTGGGATGATGAATCTTACAAAAATGGTTGTATATGTAAAGACGAATCTTACCTAATTATTCTAATTTTCAAAAATATTTTGTCAAATTTCAATTGTCCTCTTCGGGTTAGATTTCATTTGTCTAATCCATTAATAGTATGAAGTGCAATATATGTATTCCTTACTTAACCAATAAAAATGATTGATTTATGAAATTTAGACCCATTTTTCCAATATTTTCTAGGATTAAACTTTGACCATTGATCCATTGGCCACATGTCATCATTTCATGCAATTTCAGGAAAATCCATGATCTCTCAAGCCTTTCAGGAAATTTCGGGATAACCCATGATCTCTTAAGTCCTCCTCGCAAACCCTACCTGAATTATATCACATCGGTAGATATCTAGAAATGTGTCAATAGCCTATGCTATTTTGGCTCCGGAGTATCATGCCTTAATATTTCTTTACTGAAACTTTTAAACACTTTTTCCGAAAGATGTCCTCTGAAGCCTTCCTTCCAATATACTAAGAGATATTTTTTCTATATATACACATGTTTTTTACTCCTAAAAAAATGTGAGATAATTCCCAAAGAAAAAATTACAAAGGCCTCCATTGTCAAGACTTCAAATGACTATTTTCAACCAATTCAAATTAGGATGAAAACAATATATTTTTATGTCTTAAATAGTCCCAGGAATTCCTTAATTAATGTGGAGTCCAAATGGCCAAATGGGACTGTCAAAATCTCTGAAAAAACCAAATTACGAATATTAACCACTAAAATTTTCCCTAATAATTTAATATTAAACTTATATAAAAATACGATATAATTTTTATTTGATTGCATAAAGTATTGTTAAAGAAAAAAAATATGAAATGATTAATATCTCTTAATTCATATTAGTTCCATATTTAATATTTACTTACATCTTCTATTGAATATAATTTTTAAAACAAAATTTAAATATATTTTATTTAAATAATTAATAAATTCTTTCCCTATCAAAATATTAATACTCTAAGATAAAACTTTGATGATGCTAATTTTTTATTCTTTTCTTTTGAATATAGACTCTTGGGTTTATTTAAAAATTGCAAAAGTTCCACTATAAGGTGTGAATAAAGTGGATAAAATGGTCATTATGTAAATGTTTACCTTATTTTATATTTTTTTCCACATGGCCACGCATTATAAATCTCTTAAATTGATACCATGAAAGGGAAATATAATTTAATATAACAAATAGAATATGTTAAAGGGTATATTTCATGATTATCAATAGCTGAAAACTTTTCTCGCTATTATCCACTCACGAGTGCATAGTCGTTTGTTTCTTACAATGTTGTCTTTCTCTAACAATTTAGATCCATAATATTCAACACTCATAATAAACATTATGATTGTTTATTTGTTTGGTTGGTTTGTAATATAATTTAAATTCAATTAGTAAAATTTGGGAGACAAAAATAATTTATAAAATCTTATATGTTCCAAAAATTTTGGTAGAATGTTATACTCTTAAAATAGTGGATTACATTTTCATTGTTTTTTGTTTCTTGTATTTTAACTTTTACTAAATTCCAAAGTTTTTGAGTAATTACTATCTTACTTGGTCCCCTTGATATTTATCAATGTGTGATTAGCATAATCTAGTAAGATATGTCTTAAATAATTGAAGGATTCTCCAAGCAATTTAATTAGACTATTATTTTTTATGGAATTTTATTTATTTATTTTTAAGTCATTTTAGGATGACTTCTATGAATAATCATTTCCTTCTTATACAATTTATTGTTCTTTGTCTCACAATGCTTATCAATGTAAGATTAACACAATTATTTAATAATACATGTCTTAAATAATTGAAGGATTCCTCAAACAATTTAATTAGACTATTATTTTGTACATGGTTTTACTCATTTCAAAATAACTTATATGAATAATCAATATTAACAAAATTACCCAATAATACATGTCTTAAATAATTAAAGGATTCCTCAAACAATTTAATTAGACTATTATTTTGTACATAGTTTTACTCATTTCAAAATGACCTATATGAATAATCAAGATTAACACACTTACCCAATAATACATGTCTTACATAATTGAAGGATTTCTCAAACAATTTAATTAGACTATTATTTTGTACATAGTTTTACTCATTTCATAATGACCTATATAAATTATTATTCCCCTTGATGGAACCCACTTACGCACAAAGACCATAAGATTTTATTAATTACAGAAAGGAATCAATAAATATAATACACCACTTTAAGCTTTATACAATATAATTAGTTTTCAGACTTCACTTAAACACTTAAAATATCATAACTATTCTTTGAATCCAATTTATGATTTTATTAGTGATAAAAAAACTATATCTTAAAGTTTAAAGATTAATATAATATTATATTGATGATGGTAATTATTTTATTTTTATTTTTTGGCTCTCCACAATGGGCAACATGCATATTGTTTATCTGATCGAACCGTTGGGTGTTATTATTATAAATGTTTTACATTGATACCAAGAAAGGAAAGACAATTCAATATATCAAATAGAATATGTTAAAAGGTATTTTCCATGATTAGCTGAAAACTTTTCTCACTAATATCTACTCATGAGTGGATACTCGGTTGTTTTCAATCCAATCCTTAACATTTTGTCCTCTCCACCAATTGTGGGGTATTTTTTGTTTTCTAATTTTAATGCTTTTGCACTTGCGTAGCTATTTTAGAGCACATTCTAAATCTTAGCTAGGCCATTAGATGCATGAAATTTAATATAATTTGGTTCAGTTCCAGGGGATTGGAACGAATTTTCATTTTTTTACAATGTTGTCTTTCATAACAATTTAGATCCTTAATATTCATCTCCACAATAAACATCATGATTATTTATTCGTTAGTTTTAATAGCATTTGATTATATAATTATTTTTTAACGAGGAAAAAATATTATTCCTTTGGTTTGTAATAGAATTTAAATCCAAATCAATAAAAATTTGGGACACACATAATTTATAAGATCTTATATGTTCCAAAAAAATTGTTAGAGTGTAAGACTTGCTAAAGTAGTGGATTACATTTTCATTGTTTTTTTACTTATTACACTCTAACTTCTTTACTAATTTTCAAAGTTCTTGGGATATCTACTATCTTATTAGTCCCTTAGGTTTCGAGATACTTATCAATGTGGGATTAACACAACAAGGCATGTCTTAAATAATTGAAGGATTATCCAAACAATTTAATTAGACTTTTTTTTAATAGAGTTTTATTTATTTATATTTTAGTTATTTCAAGATGACCCACATGAATAATCATTCCCCTCTTATATAATTTATCATCATTTTTCTCACAATGCTTACCAATGTGAGATTAACACAATTACCCAATAACGCACGTCTTAAATAATTGAAGGATTCCTCCAATAATTTAATTAGACTATTTTTTTTGCAGAATTTTACTCATTTATACTTTAGTCATTTCAAAATGACCTATATAAATAATCATTCCCCTTGATGGGACCCACTTAGACAAAAAGACCATAAAAATTTATTAATTGCAGAAAGAAATCAATAAATATAATGCACCACTTTAAGCTTTATACACTATAATTATTTTTTTGACTTCACTTAAACACTTAAAATATCATAATTATTCTTTGAATACAATTTATGATTTTATTAGTCAAGAGAAAGTAATATCTTAAGGTTTAAAGATTAATATAATTACACCAAAATATGTTTCTTACAATGGGAAACCACACTAGGTATCTGACAGTCGCATGTAGATCGACGACCCAAAGTTTAACGTACTTTGACATCTTACATGACTCCATATTCGATCGTCGATTTGTATGGACTATGGTTTTTATCTATTTTTGTATTTTGCACAGCATTGTCGGTTCGCTAGAGGGTGTGAGACCCGAAACACATTGGTTTCCAGCAGGTCACCATCACGAAAGGAGATCTTGATCATGGCCACACTGTTGCTCATTAATTATGACATAATCTATCTTTCCTCCATCTTGTCGTTTATGTCACCACCTGACTCATGCAATCCGTCGAGGCACGTTTCCTAGTTTATGAGGGCCACTCTGAACCATGTCTAAGCATTCTTGATGCAAGAACATCACTCCTAGTATGTATATAAGGATGACATCATAAATTTTGGATTTATGAGTGTGTGGATAAGTCTAGGAGGTCATCTAGGGTCTTCTAGGAGTGTTAGTGTTGTGTAAAATCTTCACCAATTTGAATTGGATGATTTCCCTCCTAAACTGTCAATTTGAATCTTGAGGGCAATGTTGGCTTGTAATTGATGTTTAAATGTAATCTTGGAGCATTTAAAAGGCACATTAACCTTGAAAAAAATATTGTTAAGGGTTATAAGTCTTAGTAAGGTCATAGTTGTGATCTATGTCTTAGGTTCTAAGGTATTACACTAGGTTAGGTCTTTCAATGATTCAATAAAAGAAAAAAACTTGTAATGTGAAGGGTCTTAAGGGGCCAAGAATTAGTTAGAAGGATTGTGAAAACATATTAAAGACTCAATTGTAACTGATTTGATCATCATTTGATTGATCAAGGAAAAGAAGAAGTGGATCTCCAAGGTTTGAAGAAAAGGAAAGAAAAATAGACAATGTACTTGCTTGGAAAAATTGTGCATGGTAGTTGTAAGTCTTGCTTGTGAGATATATGAATATTGCATGTATGATTTGTGAATACTTAGTGCCTAGATGTTTAGTTAAGTGAATGAAATTCCTTTTTTCTTAAATGATTTGTATAGTGGACTGAATATCTAGTTTTGAACAAGTTCGAGTTGTGGATTTTGTCTTTCAAGACCCTGCTATAGTCAGGGTATGTGAGATAAAAGGTATATGTTTAGGATTTTACTGAAGAAGAATGTATTCTCAGTTTGTGAAATAATATTTTCTTTTATTTATTAGTCTTAATGATCTTTTGAAGGGTTTTTCACGTTTAGTGACATAATACCCGGTTTAGAACTCTATAACAGAATAAAGCACAATCATGTTAGTCATGCATCTTGAAATGAGTTTTGAGGCAATGTAAAATATTTGTGGATTGTGGGCATTGGATAGGATATTTTTTAAAATTTGGAAGAAGTATTGGATCTTGAAAGTGAATATTTAGATCGAGAATGTATTAGATTTCATTGAGAAGTTTTAATCTTGGTTTAAAGGAGCAGAGTAGATAGACATTGAGATATTGTCACAATTTGGAGGCTTAAGGTGATTCACTATCAAGTATGTGAGATTGAGCACAAACGAAAATATTTATAATTGTTATTTGAAGCTTTAATACTGTGAGGAAATAGTTCAGTGAAAAACAAAGGTCTTCTCGGGCCTGAGCGAAACCCTCATAGGGTTCGAAACAAAAGAAGAGGTTTGGTGAGAAAATCATAGTTTCAAGGAATTTAACTTGTATATAAACTTCTTAATCCTTCTCAAAATCATATTCATGAAGATTCAAAGCTTTATCCATCTCCAAGAAGTTGTTGCATATGAAAAAATTCTAGTTAACTTGTAGTGTACAATTGTTGTTAAGAGGTATGAGAAGGAAGAAGGTATTACAGAGGGAGACAAGCTTTGAAAATTTGTACATAGTATCTAATTGAGGATGGAAGTTAGAATAAATAATAAAATTTGTAAGATACAGTCACATACATGAAAGATTATGACATTCTTCCCATTAACCTGAGTTCATACATTGGAGACCTAATTGAAAGTGTAAAAGGTGGTTTTGAGGATTTTTTTGTAAAGAAGAACATTGTGAAACTTCGAACCCAAGAAGTAAAGTCAAATGGGTAGGTGCAATGGGGTTTATTTTGAAATTTGAATCAGTAGAACAAAATTTAAAAGAGGAAAACACCCTAGATAGCTCTATTGGAAGCCTAAGTAGGGGAAAAGGGCATGAGAGTGGAAAGGTGACCTAGTCAAAGAGTGGAAGAATAAAATTTTGCATACAACACACGGAACAAAAATGGTAACTAGAAGTGAAATTAGTTTGTTATGGGTTTCTCTATATTACTCTATTCATGAACTCACCAAAATCCATTGACTTGAGAAGCCTACAAGGGCAGTTTTGCAAGTAAGTAAAGAAGTTGACTCTCTTGTTGGCTTTATATGTTATGGCTGGTTGTTTAGACAAAATATAAGGTTGCTTAACATGTTATAAGATTGAATGAGATAATTTGGGGGTATAGGACCAAGTATTGCATGATTTGAGTGTTATTGACCTAAGCAAAAGAGCTAGCTTTTTAAGGCATAAAGGGTTATTTTGAATTTGTGAGTATTATAACTTTGGGATTTGATTGTTAGTGACATAGCTAATCATAACATTTCTCTATTACCAGCCAAACGTCTATATCCCTGGTAGAGATATTGGAAATACCTTAAGAGATAATTATATATTGATATGTTTTTTTACTTTTTACTTTTTGCTTTTTTATTTAATTTTTTTCTTTCTGAAAATTTATTTCATCTCTCTTGATTTGTTTTTGATAAGGGGTTAAGAATCACTTATGAATTAATGGAAGAATGCGGAAGTGATTTTGATGATGACATTGGCTAGTGTTAACAAATACGTCTAAAATTTATTCACCACAAGCTCATTAGATGTAGATAGTGGTAGGATCTCTACAAGGTCAATCATTCATTAATTTACCAAGGTGATGAAATAGAGATAAATGTTACAAAATGTGTATGAATATACTAACAAAAATATCATCGAAGGGATGAAAATGGTAGATTCCTTGCAGAGGATTGACAAAAAAGGGGAAAAAGAAAATCCATTTGTATGCAAAAGCTGATTACAATGTTTGATCTTTATACCTTTGATTTTTAATGTTTTCCCATTATTTGTATTTTTTTAAATCGAGACCAACAATGTCACTCGACGTGATAAGATCCAACAACATTGTTTGCGATTTCCTTGATAATGAAGACTAGGTGTGTTTGTTTATCAAGATACATATTATCTCCAATCTCAAAGATTATGGTGAGCTCATACTCAATAAATGAATGTGATTTATTTTGAAACATGGATTTCATATGTGGGAGCTTGAGTTTCCTATCCATAGGTTTATGCACTTTGTGCTATACTTGATGGTTACATTGGTGTGAATTTTTGAATCGTATTTGATTTTGAACTTTATGATTGTTTGAGTTGTTGGGAGAATTGGAGCTCTTGTAAATTTTTATCCTAGTTTGATGAAGAAAGTGTTTGGGTTTCCTATAAGCTACTATGAGACTTGTTTGATCCTGAGAAGTAGGAGAAGAAAGTAGACGAATAGGATTTATGTGAGAAATAATGGTGGGCTTGCCACACTCATTAATAGAAGGAAAATGTGATAGACAAAAAGGATATGGTCCAAGAATTGAAGAATATGGGCTACCAAGAGATGTCCCATAGAATGAAGATGAAGGGCTACTAGGATGTGTCCGTAAGATGGAAGACGAAGGACTAACAGGAGGTGTCCCATATATAGAAGATGATGGAATACATGGAGATGGCCCAAGAATAGAAGATGAGGGGATACTAGGATGTGCCCAAATAATAGACGTTAATGAAGGGCTACTAGGATGTGGCCCAAGAATAGAAGGTAATGGGCTACCGAGAGGTGACCCAAAATTAGATGATGAAGGGATAATTGGAGGTGGCCCATATATAGAAGGTAATGGGCTACTAGGAGGTGACCCATAAATAGATGATGAAGGAATACTTGGAGGTGGCCCACATATAGAAGGTATTGGGCTACCAGGAGGTGACCCATAAATAGATGATGAAAGGCTACTTGGAGGTGGCCCATATATAGAAGGTAATGGGATACCAAGAAGTGACCCACAAATAGATGATGAAGGGCTACTTGGAGGTGGCCCACATATAAAAGAAGATGATAGACTACTTGGAAGTGAACCAAGGTCAGATTGCGATTGAGGAATTGTAATAGATAAAGAATGATTAGGTGATGAGAAGATATTCCAATGCTCAGTGACAGACTTAAGAAGTTAATCACGTAATGAATAATGTGAAGATGGAAGAATAATATGTGGATCAAGTTTGATGATCAGGTAAGTGCACAAAGTTGGGGGGGAAAAAAGTGGACAAGAATCCAGAAAAAAGAAAAATGCGTACGCGTTCTATTATAACGCGATCACGTTTTCAATTTTCAGGTTTGGGATTTACCGAAGCATAATGCGTAGTTATTATAACGCGTACACATTATGCCTACTATAAAAAAAGAGTCCGAGCCTCTATCATTTGATCTCCCTCAAACGCGAGTTTCAAAGCTTAACCGTGCCCTCACGTTTTTTCATTCAGCTAGATCTCAAGCTCAAAAGATCATTTATGGATCGCCGGGTAGATCTGAATCGACGATGGTGCCACGGAGAAGAGGTAAGCATAATTATTTTCTCAAAATTACATTAAAATATGATAATTATAGATTAAAATTTGAATTGAATACATATTTTTTATTGTTACAGTTAGAGGTTGAGGGAATCAACCACAACCAAAGCCTGTTATTCCTGTCATCCCCCCTGACACTCCCATAATTGTTCAACATCCCTTGGGTAGTCAAGAAGATTTAGCAGCCCATTGTTTCGCACAGAATGTTTCAATTCTTGAAATAGAGTTGCTTCTATCCTTTTATTCTCTTGAGAAATAGATAAGGGTTAGGGCTAGGAGGAATACCTGTTGAATGTTGAGATGGTGTGCGTGTACCGTAGAGAGAGATCAGATCGATTGCAAAGAACTCCTTTTTGTCTGGGAAGGACTACCTGCAAGTAAGAATACAAGACCACCAGATTCTAATTAGATAATAAGTGAGGGAACTGCCTTGGGCCCAGGAAATATGAGACTTCCTTTCGAAGGTGGTCAGTTCCCCTGCTAATATGAATTAACACAAATTCTAACAAATAAGCTATTGTCCATTTACAATTTATTTACCTTGTTAGAACAATAGAGAAAAGGTTGGTCTTGATTTTGAATCACAGTGACCGATGCCGGTCAGTGTCACCGGTACCGGTTGATGATAACCGATATCGGTAGGGGTAGTGATTTAAGGGGTTTGGTGAAGGTTGGCTATAAGATGGCTATATGATAGCTATGGTGTTTATAAGGCTGGTAAAATGACTGGGGATAGGTAATGAGGTGATGGAGAAGACTCAGAGAGTATGGGGGCTGTTCTTGGGGCAATGTAGGGGTAGAGGAATGTAAGTTAGATGGAGAGTGTTACCGGGTAGTGGATCTGGGAGTAGACTTGTAATTACCGTGATTCAGAAATCCAAGAAATATTATTAAAAGAATGTATAAGACTTACTTACTAGTTCCTGATGAAAAATGCAGGTTCCGGGACTGTGATGACGAAGGCAGGGTTCAAGTAGGATGATCTGACAATCCAAGATGAGCTATCTCCTCTCCTGATGCTTGGATGAGTGTCACTAGGCTCTGGTTATTCAGTTGCAGTCTTGGGCTTGATGTCCTTCTCTGCAAACTCCTCTCTTTCCTTCACTTGTCTCTGCTCAGCCAAGTAAATTCCGGATTCTTCCAATGACTTCTCGTTCAGATCAATGAAAAATCCAACCCCCTTGTTTTTGGTTGGGAGAGGTCATTTACAGGGAACCGATGGCGGTTACATAACCGACGGTGGTCGAGTAGGAACCAGTATCGGTCAGGTCAAAGTGGGCTATTTTTAGTAAAATAGCCAACTTTCCCTCCTTTTCTCCCGAGGGATTAGTTGCGGGCTTGGTCAAGTCATTATGAGGTTGGTTTTAGGTGCGGGTGAGGAGTCATTAGTCATGGGTGTGGATGTAGACCAAGTTATAGGTCTTAATTAGGTTAGTTTAGGGTTAGGACTAGGTCATGATGAGGTGGCGAAATGAGGTGGCAGGTATGGCGATGTGGATTTATTAATTATAAGGTAATTAATAAATAATTGTGTAAGGTTTAGGTGATGAGGTTAGGTTGCGAAATGAGATGCGGGGCACAAGGGGTCGTAAGACACAAATTTGGTGTCTACATTAGCCCCTTGTTGTCATGTAGCTTGTCTTGTAAAGCTGCACGGACAATAATAAGAAGTGGTTACCCCTGTTAAGGGTATAGGTAATCCCCCTCAAATCTATCACAGATTGAGGTAGCGTGAAATCAGGGATAGGGTTGATAAAGGGTAAATGGTGTTGAGATGATGGTAAGATGGTGGGGTAGGTCCAAGGAAGCAGACGCACGTTGAAATGCAGTAGTGCGACCAGGGTACATGATTTGAAGAGCAAACAAGCAATTCATAGGCAAAGGTCGATAGTTTATCCAAACAAGGGTGATATAATCCTGGTATCCAAGGCATAGGAAGTAGCTCCAGGGGATATAACGGGTAAGGTACAGGAACGTTTAGGCATGTTCGGCAGTACCAAATGGTTGGTTTGGTTGAGATAAACGTCACGGTCTAGGTCTAGGCAAAGTTGGTCGACTGATCAAGTCAAGTACCCTAATCATGCTAAAACACGAACAGGTGAGCTCGATTGAACAAAAAGCTACATGATGGGTGGATAAAATTGTAATTTGTTGGTTTTGGGAGGTATTTGAGTGGTGCGGCCTTGGGTCGGGCCGATTGATTAGTGAGGGCCATGGGTCGGGCCTGATTGGTTGGTTGCGGCCTTGGGTCGGGCCAAATGGTTGGTTACAGCCTTGGGTTGGGCCAGATTGGTTGGTTGCGGCCTTGGGTCAGGCCTGATTGGTTGGTTGCGGCCTTGGGTTGGGCCAAATGGTTGGTTGCGGCCATGGGTGAGGCCAAATGATTGGTTGTGGCCTTGGGTCGGGCCAAATTGGTTGTTTACGGCCTTGGGTCAGGCAGATTGGTTGGTTGCGGCCTTGGGTCGGGCCAAATTAGGTTGGTTACAGCCTTGGGTCAGGCCAAATTGGTTGGTTGCGGCCTTGGGTCGGGCCAAATTGGTTGGTTGCGGCCTTGGGTCGGGCCAAATGGTTGGTTGCGGCCTTGGGTCGGGCCAAATTATTGGTTGTGGCCGTGAAGTGGGCCAATGAAGTCAACAAAGGGTTTTTAGCAAAGGAGGGTATAGGCGATGTGGTGAGAAAGGGAGATTAGTAAATAAGGGCAGAAATTGGGGAAAAGGTGGGATTAAACCGATATCGATTCTCTATGACCGGTATCGGTTAGATGACCGATACCGGTTCTTTAGGGCATAATATAACCGATATCGGTTATAGGTCGAAAACCTATAAAAAGAAAAATACGGCCTGTCATTGTCACATTGTCAATTTGAAAACCAATTTTAGTTGTCTGAGGTGTGTTAGTGAGATTGTTGAATTTGTCAGCTGAGGTGGCACTATTTGAGTGGAGAAGTGAGTGGTTGGTAGGCCCTAGCGAGTAGGAGGCAGCATTTGATTGGTGGAGGACCCAGCAGAGGAGATTTAGAGCCATGGCACAACCAGGAGGAGCAGGAGGTGCTGGACCCGCTGGACCACCACCACCTATCCCTCCACGACGACGTGTCATCGTACCAGTAGGTTCGAAACCTCTCATTATGTGAATTTAATGTTGTTAAGCTAGATTTGGGTTTTGGGTAGGAATCCAAGTTTTGAATAAAATAATTAATAAATGGAAGTTGTTTGGAAAATGGAGAGGGTAGGTAGGTTAGTTAGGCTAAAACGGTAGGGTGGGTAGGTTTTTAGGGTTTTTCAATGGGTAAAAGGGGAGTAATAGGAAAAAAAAATGGGTTTGGGGGGGGCCGCATCGGGTTCGGCTCCACGATTGTACAGTGACCGATGTCGGTCACTAAGCGATCGGCATCGGTCATGAATTCTTCGGGCAAGGTGGGTTTTTTGGTTGACCAGTGTCGGTCGTATGTCGACCGGCGGCAGTGGAGAGATGCTGGGGAGGGGACCGGTGGCGGTCATGGGTGACCAGTACCGGTCCTTAGTTAGGATTAGTTATTTTGTTGGTTTGGTTTTGTTGTGGTTTTGGGTTTTTAGGTTGTTGTTTGGTTGTTGTTTGGGTGTTGTGTTTATTATTGGGTTTTGTGTTTTGGGGGTGAAGAGGGAAGGGGTAGAGGTTGATAGGAAGGGTGATTGGTAGGGGGGGGGGAAATGGGGCGGTTGTGTGGTTGGTGCGGTTAGGATAGATTAGGTGTTGGGTATGAATGGGGAGGTGTTAAATTGGTAGGGGCATAGGTAAATGGCAAGAGTAGATCTGGGTGATTGGTAGGGTGCGAGATAAGGAAAGGGGATATCGTAAATGTTTTAGGGTAAAATAGGTGGGTGTAGGTGTGTGTTATAGAGTCGGGGTGTGGTCGGGTGGGTAAAAGGGGGTATAGAGGGTTAAAGTAGTTGTTGTTTGAAAGGGTAGGTCTAATGAAGTGGGTTATTTGTGCAGGCACGTCAGCAGCTGACTATGCGGGATCGGATGCCCCCGTTATTGAGACGGATGTGGCCACATGTGTCCGCAGCGCACTGGGCCATTATGCGCGAGGTGGGACTCGGTGGAGTCCAGCGGTATAGGGCTGTGGAGAGGGACCACAGTCTTATGGTTGCCCTCATCGAGAGATGGGATCCGGAAACCAATGTTTTCCATCTCCCGACTGGAGAGATGACTATTACCCTGGAGGATGTATATCGCATCCTGAGACTGCCGATCATAGGAGAGGCAGTATTCCAGGTAGATGCAGAGACGGCTATGGACAGCATTCTTCATGTATTTGGGGATGCAGCCATGTTATTGACCTACCACAGCACGAGTATTGCTTATGGCGATATGTATCACGCCCACAGACATGAGACACGGCTTGCCGTGTTGATGATGATAGGCATCACATGCTTCACCCTCCCAGACTCAGAGGGAGGCCGCTTTCCACGGGCGTTGATGGGGGTGCTGCACGAGATGGTGGAGGAGCATACGTGCTATGCTTGGGCACCAGTATACCTGGTGCAGCTATACAGAGAGCTGTGGGGTTATCGCCGGATGAGGTGATTCGGGATTTGTTCCACATTTCTGTTACACTGCTGGGCATATGAGCACATCATATGTATTCGACCAGTAGGGCTGCCCCAGCAGCCAGGGCCACAGGTGATATACAGGTATGGCTTTCAGAGGTGGTTGGGGGTCATGGGCCAGCCATGAGCGGTGCTCGCAGGACGGGATGTAGCTTACTACCGTCATATGCTAGAGGGCCTGACCACATTGGATATTGTATGGAGGCCTTACAGAGGTCATCAGCCCCGAGGAGGAGCCCGATCACAGATGCGCTAGATCCAGTATACTTTCTGGATAGCTGGATGGAGGCCAGGAGAGCATGAGCGGATACCCCTGGAGAGGGTACGACGGTAGTTGGGGCTACGACAGGATGAGCCACCTCCCTTCCCTCAGTACCGGAGGGATGATGTAGAGGCCCCACTGCCTGCACCACAGCCCGTGGACCCAGATTGGGTAGCAGAGAGGCCGGCGGATGATACCGTGGATGACGCCGGCTGCACAGGGTCATTTTTGGTATGGTGGGCAGGGGAGAGAGCAGCGAGGAGAGCACAGCCCGCACAGCCAGATTTAGCGGCTGTTATAGCAGAGAGGGACCAGCTCAGGGGACAGGTGCAGTTGTTACAGGGGCAAGCTTGCTATTGCACAGGCACAGATGGGTGTCCTACAGGGGTAGCTAGCTCAGGCACAGGCTCAGATGGGTGTCCTACAGGGGCAGCTAGCTCAGGCACAGGCTCAGCCACAGGCACCACCATAGGCACCAGCCACCAGCGGTGGTATAGGCACCACCACAGGCACCAGCACCGCCGGCACAGCCATAGGCAGGCACCAGGTACAGATACCTCTACAGGCACAGGGTGCACCGGCAGGGCAGGGTTTGCTATTAGGAGTCGGGGGACTAGCCCCAACAGCCATGGTGGCACGGGCCCATTATATGGAGGTGAGAGCGGAGGCCCGGTACTATCAGGATGTCCTTGATGGTACCGGGGGCTGACTATCAGCCATATGTGGCGCACAGAGCCGAGACCTCGCGGAGCCAGAGATCCCAGGGGGGTGCAGCCATAGCCGGTGGGTCCGTTACAGGGAGGAGGCGAGAGGCAGCACAGGGACCAGCAGGGAGACAGGCTGAGGGCGGTGGAGAGAGCTGAGGTATCCTTGCAGAGGAGATAGTTTTTGTTTTTGGATATTGGATAGAGACACCGGTCTGCGAACCGGTTATGTATATAGAGGCCTGCGTGCCCACATATGATTCTTTTATTCATTTTTGTTGTATATACCGGCCTGCGAGCCGAGTACAGGTTGTATAGTTGATACCGGCCTGCGAGCCGAGTATATTTTTGATATGAGAGACCGGCCTGCGAGCTGAGTCGAGATTTTGACAGTTATTGCGGCCTGCGTGCCGGCTGTGTATTATTTTGAGATCACAGAGGCCCCTATGCAGGGCAAGTTGTATATTTGAAACCTTTGATATATATATATATGATTTTGACCCACATGATATGATGTTTGACCCACATGGTGTATATGAAATGTTTTATGTGTTTTGTCGATGGTTTGTGAAATTTAATGTATGATGAGTTTGATCCACATGGTGTATATGAAATGTTGTATGTGTTTTGTCGATGGTTTGTTTTATTGTAGATAGATGATGTTGATGAAATTGTGATAATATATTGATGTGATTTTGATGACAAATATTGGTAATGGTGTTGTGATGCAGGAAAAAGAGGCAGGCGCCACAAAAATTTGTAAAAATGAAGAAACGGCCTAGGTTTAAGCAAAACGGGGCACATGACCGATATCGGTTATGTAACCGATGTCGGTAGCTATATGACCGATAGCGGTTATGTAACCGATATCGGTTATGCCAAAATTATATTTCCTAAAAATAGAACTGCTTGGTTGGCAACTTAAGTTCTTATTTTTAGAAGCATGCAACAAGTTAAATACGAGAATGCGACGCTGCTTGACGACTGATACAGGTAATTGCATGAGAGAATTGAGTGATAAGGAGGAAAGAGACAGGAAAAGTGAGTAAGGGCTGAGATTCAGAAGGCAGAAAGACAAGTTATATTTGAAGAGGGTGGTGAACATGGCTGAACGAGGAGAAGCATCCAGCAGGCAGAGACGAGAGGGAAGACAGGTTCCACCTCAAGCTGCTGCATCCCAAGAGGTAAACTGTTTGGTTGTAATTTGATTCTTGCATGTTTTATGAATAGGATGAGAGAGAGTAAGTGGGTAAAGATGAGAAAGAAAAGGTGATAGGCAAGGGTTTGGGATGGGGTGAGTGCTATGGGGTAGGTAAGCAGGGTGTTCACGTATGTTTTTAGGTATAGAGAGGAGTAAACGGGCAAAATAATTATCGTAGGTGTATGTTTTTAAGTAGGCTGTATATTTTTGACAGTGACCGGTATCATTTAGAGATAACCGGTATCGGTTAGTAAACCGGTATCGGTTATCTATAACCGATATCGGTTATTGTAGGAGTTTCCAGAATTTGAGAAAAAACCCGTGGAGATTTGTTTTATTGAATAATTGTGTGTCGTTTTGATGTATGCAGGCGGAAGCAGGGTTAAGGATGAATGATACTGTGCCAGCGTTGTTGTCACGAATCCGAGCGGATGTAACACTAGCTGAATGGGCATTGATAAATCATTTGGGGTTAAGTGGAATCCGCTATTATTCACGAATCGCACGTAACCATGCTATGTTGCAGGCGTTGATTGAGAGATGGAATCCAGAAAAGAATACCTTCTATCTGCCAACAGGGGAGATGACAGTGACGTTGGAAGATGTGTTCCGTATTTTGAGACTCCCAATTACAGGAAGACCAGTATATCAGGCATTGCCTAGCGCGGCGCGGGGAGCGATAACAGCAGTATTTGGTCCATACGCACGAGATTTGACACAGCGAGGTTTGACATTCACTTATGGTATAATGTATGCAGCACACCCTGAGGCAACAAGGTTGGCAGTAGTATTAATGATAGCGGTGGGGTATTATGCATTACCGAGGGCAGATGGTGGAAGATTTCCAAAAGCATTGATGAGTGTTATTTGGGAAATGATAGAAATGAGCGTGACTTTTGCATGGGCACCCGCATATCTGGCAGAGTTATACAGGGGTTTATGGGCCTGCAGGTGAAAACACAGGACGACACTGGATTGTTCGTACTTATTACATTGTTGGGCCTATGAGCACATTGTTTGTGTGCGCCCAATAGGCCGACCCATCGAGTCGGGAGAGACAAGAGTGCAGAGGTTGGGATTCAGACGATGGGTCCAGACAGAACAAGAGGCGAGATCCCAGGCCTATGATAGATGACATCGAGTATTATAGACAGGTATGGGAGATGGTGACGATTGCGGATATTTGTTGGAGGCCTTACGGGAACTATATGGTAACAGAGAACATAGCTGAGGAGTTGAGGGGTGTAGAGCGATTGAGGTGGATCGCGGGGCACAGGCCAGGTGAGTATGAGAGGATTCCTCTAGATCGCGTGCGGTGACAATTTGGATTCGTTCAGGATATACCCCTGGCTTATAGACCATACATGAGGATTGACGCGGAGGCATCATTCTCACCTCCCCAGCCAACACCTCCAGAAGGACCAGAAGAGATAGCAGCCGATCGCAGGGTAATGGATGCAGGAGCGACAGAGGCTTATAGATTATGGTGGGTAGCAGAGCTGCGAGGTGCACGTGAGCACCCTGACATAGCTGTGATTACAGCAGAGAGAGATCGTCTACAGGATTTGGTTCACTAGCTTCAAACACAGGTGAATGAGACAATGGGATTGTTAGAGGTTTCACAAGTTACGAGTGGAGAGACTAGAGGCAAGATTCCTCCACGCGAGAGGACGTATTCGTATGTTACAGGAGATGTTGGCGGATCAGTGGGAGGAACCAATAGCAGTGGCACCTTTGAGGATGGAGAGGCCAAGTGAGGGGCGTCGACGATCACGATCACCACCTGATTCGGGAGGAGGCGCAAGGGTCTAAGTGAATTTCATAGGAATATAAGAATAAATAAGGATGCCGACCTACGCGTCGATGATAGAGAAGATGTATTTGTTGAACATCTAAATAAAACTAAAGATGTATGTTGATTTGAGTTATATGATAATAAGAATGGTTGTGTTTTGAATGTTTGTTTTGAAAAATGATAAAGATGAATGTTGGCAAAAAAAAGAAATACACAAAAATATGTATATTTACAACACATGATAGGTTATGGTAGGGGATGGTCGAGCTAACCTTGGGAGACCCCATGTCTCCTAAGTGCTGCCTACATAGCCCATTGCACAAAGCAAGGAGGGGCCTCAGACCGATGTAGTTCTCCCTTAGGACCAGGGAGAGGTGAATTCAGGCAATTTAGGTATGGTTAGGCAATTTGTTGGTTGGTAAAAATATTGATATTGGTAGGGTAATGTTGTTGGTGTTGGTAAGGAATTGGCGATGTTGGTATAGGTATAGGTGAAGCAAAAGTTAGCCTACCCAAGTGGTAGGGAACCGTATCCTGATTAAGGTCAACACATAATCCTAGATTCGGGTAAAAGAGGGAAAAGTGTTCCGTAGTTGAAAAGAGCCAAACAAACCACATAATAACGTAGAATGAGCTTGAACCCCTAGGTACCTTGCATAGATGAGAAGTCAATAGGTGAAAAGAGTTGTATAATCACAATATATCGGGTATTACGTCACGTCCCTTGAGTTTTGTTGTTTAAACAAATGGTGAGGTGAGGTGGATGGTGTAGCTGAGGCGCAGAGAACTTGTTATAAAGTGAGTATCCTGACGAAAGAGAACCAAACCTAAATAGACAAGTCCATGACTCAAAAGTGCTTTTGAATGTGGCTTTTATTTTGCTGAATATAGACTGATCGATGCGGGAAGTCTACAAGGGATATGTATTTTGTTACTCTTGAGGTCTTCACGAAGCTGATCAATGCGAGAAGCTTCTGATAAAGGCTGACTGTGTATAGCTGTCCTTCAAGGGAGCAGTCTATTTATAGTAGCAGATGCGGCGTTTGTGTATAGCTGTCCTTCGGGGGAGCAGTCTATATATAATAGCAGCAATAGTTTGGCATATAGCTGTCCTTCGAGGGAGTAGTCTATGTATAATTTAGAGGTCTAGATGTCCGTTGGGCATAAAGCATCTAGTTTTGTAGGAAGTTTGACTCAAGAAAATCCCATAAGTGTTTAATTAAGAATGTGTCATTTTGATACTTTGAAGTCATGGACTAGACTAAAAAGGGGAAGGCATCTTTAAGGGGAGGTGATAATCAAACCATGTGAGCTTGATTTGATTTTGAGATGTAGGAAACAAAGTGTATGCGGTGGTAAATGAGCTCAAGGGACGAGCGCAAGGTAGATAAGAAGTGACATAACACTAAATTCAACAGTAGAATGGTCGAAGATGCAAGGCATTAAGGGGTTCAGGCTCAGGTTTACCATTAAGCGAAGCTAAACGATAAGTGCCTGATCCATAAGTGTGAGTGATAATGTAAGGCCCAATCCAATTTGGAGCAAATTTTCCACGTTTGCTCTTTTCTAGTTTGGTTACATGTTGATTCTCTTTGAGGACAAGATCACCAACCTTAAAGGTACGCTCATGAAGTCACTTATCATAAGCACGCTTGATGCGTTTTTGATAGATTTGAAGGTGGTCAAGAGCCGTAAGACGACGCTCGTCAAGAAGCTCTAATTGGGCTAACCGCTCTTGGCGGAAATCATCGTTGGTGAGAATATCCTAAAGAGATATTCTAAGGGAGGGTATTTGTATTTCGAGAGGCAAGACAGCCTCGGTACCATATACCAAAGAAAATGGTGTGGCATTAGTGGAGGTACGAATGCTAGTACGATAAGCCCAAAGGGCAAAGGGGATGTGATCATGCCAATTTCTTCCAGAATCATTAACAACTTTCATGAGGATTTTGGTTAGGGTTTTATTAGAAGATTCGGCTTGGCCATTTGCTTGTGGATAGTACGGTGATGAGAAGCTAAGTTTGATACCAAAGTTGTCACAAAGGTCTTGTAACAACTTATTTTTGAAAGATTTTCCATTATCTGTTATTAGGCGATGAGGAACACCAAAATGACAGATAATGTGATGGTTAATGAATTCTACAATTTTTTCTTTTTTGGTTGAAATGAGTGGAATGGCCTCCACCCATTTTGTGTAATATTCGGTTGCTGTGATTATCCATCGGTGACGTTGTGAAGAGGGCGGATGAATCTCACCAATAAGGTCTAAACCCCATTGTGAGAAAGGCCAAAGATCTCATGCGACCTGTAGCGGATGGCTAGGAGTATGTTGAAGGTTGGCATGTTGTTGACACATAACACAACACTTAACATATTCGTAGCAGTCGTTATTAAGAGTAGGCCAATAATAACCTAGGCGAAGGATCCATTTGGCCATGGCAAGGCCACTAAAATGTCCACCACAAATACCGTCATGGACTTGTTGGATGGTATAGGTGACCTCCGCGCCGGTTAGACATCGAAGGAGGATGCCATCAAAGCCACGTTTATAAAGGAGTCCCCCCATAATGACATAACGAGAAACACTTTTAAGAAAAACACGTTTTCCGGTACTAGTAAGGTCAGGTGGGAGAACAGAGGTTGTAAGGTAGTCGTGAAATTGGTGATACCAGGTATCCTGCGAATTAGCAGACACATTATTTATCATACAAACAACCGGGGCTGAGTAAGATGGGGCAAAGAGTTGTTGGACCAAGACGAATATGTCAGAGTCAGTTGGTGAGGCTGGAATTTGCGAGGCTAAGCAAGCCATAGTATCCGCAAATTTATTAGTGGAGCGGGGAATGGTTTGGATAGAATAATGAGTAAATAAGGTCAGAAGTGAATCCACGTAATGTTTGTACTTTTGAAGTTCCTCATTTTTACATTGGTAGATGCCCATAACTTGGTTGACTACCAATTGAGAGTCACCAAAAATATTGATAGATTTGACACCTAAGTGTAACGCAACCTGGAGACCCAAAACAAGGGCCTCGTATTCCGCTGTATTATTAGTGCAGGGGAAATCGAGCCGGAATGAAAGAGGCATAGGATCAGCATCAAGAGGAATGAGAACAATGCCGGCTCCTCCGCCGCGCTGGCATTTGGATCCATCGAAGAATAGGGTCATTGGATACGACTCCTCCCTGAGTGAAAGAGTGGCGATGAGTTCGTCGGGGAAATTAAAATTGGTAAATTGTTCCCCAGGTAAAGGGGCCTCCGCGAGTTGATCTGCAATGGTTTGTCCTTTGATTGACTTCTGGTGTATAAATTCAAGGTCGAGGTCAGCGAGGAGCATAAGCCATCGGGTGATGCATTGGTTTAGATGTGGTTTGGCATACATATAATGAATGGGGTCTGTGTTGGTGATGACAAAAGTTTTGTGATTCAGGAGGTAGTGTCGAAGTTTGGTGGCTACGAATGATAGGGCTAGGCACAATTTTTCTACATGTGTATACCTAGTCTCGTAATCCACGAGAGTACGACTTATATAATAAATGGCTTGTTCTCGATACATCGGAGTCACGATGTGCGAGCATGGCTCCTACAGCATGGTCAGTGGTGGAAAGGTAAAGGTAGAAAGGGCGATCATCCTGAGGTGGGAATAAGCACGGGTGGCTGCAAGAGATAGGCTTTGAGAGCCTCAAAGGCTTGGTGGCACTCTTCGCTCCATTGAAAGGCAATATCCTTTTTAAGGAGGATGATGGAAAGGTTGACATCGATTTGAGAGTTGGGAGATGAAACGCCGGATAGATTGGAGTTTACCTTGCAAACTACGCAATTGTTTGAGGTTAGTGGGTGGGGGCATTTCTAGGATAGCTTTGACTTTAGATGGATCGACCTCGATGCCACGCAAAGAGACAATAAAACCAAGGAGTTTTCCTGAAAGAACACCAAAGACACATTTCTTTGGTTGAAGACGAACACAATATTGTAACAGGCGATCGAAAAATAATGGTTAAAACATTGAGATGTTCACTGCGATGTTTAGATTTGCCAAGAAGATCATCGACATAATCCTCAAGGATAGTGTGCATAATGTCATGAAAAATGTAAGTCATAGCCCGCTGATAGGTCGCACCAGCATTCTTAAGGCCAAATGGCATGACACGATAACAGAAGGTTCCCCAAGGAGTTATGAAGGCAGTTTTATGTTGATCGGCCGGGGCTACCAAAATTTGATTGTATCCCGAGAAGCCATCCATGAGAGAAAGCATCTCATGACCGGCAGTGAGATCAACAAGTTGATCAATACTTGGTAGGGGGAAGTCATCCTTTGGGCAAGTGAGATTAAGGTCCCGGAAATCCGTACATATCTGAAGTCCCCCCGTTGCTTTAGTGACAGGTACGATGTTAGAAATCCATTGAGGATAGTCAATAGGTAAAATGAAGGAAACAGAAAGGAGTCGTTGAAGTTCTTCTTTGACCAAGAGGGCAATGCGTGGATGCATTTTTCTCAGTTTCTATTTAACTGGTTTGGAATCAGGTTTCAGGGTAATGTTATGGACCGCAATGTCAGGATCAATTCCTGGCATGTCAGCATAGGACCAAGCGAAAGCTTGGTTGTGGGTACGGAGAAAGGTAGTAAAGGCGGCTTGTTCTGATGTGTTAAGGGATTGTCCGATCTTCACAATGTGAGGATCCTCCTCTATGTGGATGTTGATTTCTATAGTCGACTCATTCAACATGGTTTGAGTTTCAGATGGTAAGGCGCGTTGAATATAAGAGTCATCCGCACCAAGATAAGTGAGGATGGAGTCGTCATCCTGGCACTCAACAACATTAATTGAAGGTGAATCCTCTTCGATCATGTCTGGATACAGAAGGGGAAGAGAAGATGGGTCCTCATTATCGCGTTGATAAGTGAGAGGACCTAGGAAGATAGCATTTATGAAAAAAAAAAGTTAGGAGGGATAGATTCAGGGTCTATCGACTCTGTGGGTGATGATGGCAAAATGGGTGATGATGGTTCGGTAGGGGTGACGTCGTCATCTTCCAGGATACAACTGACACGAGGTTCTTTCCGGTGTAAGTGTTTCAGGAAAACCAAGACCACTACGATCATTGTGTTTGTGTGTAGTCACGGGAATGAGTGTATGTCGGCCTTGTTCATAAAGACCAAAACCAAAGCCTTTCTAAGCACAGCGAGTCAAGAAAGGTGAGGGCGAAATGATGATTTGTCAAGTATTGAAAATCAGATTGGAAGGGAACCACACCAAGAGGAGATTCAGGGGTAATGGAGGATGTGTCAACACCCCCATACGTTAGGTTAGTGCGGAAATGGGGTGGTCTGTAAGAGATTACCTCCCCCATGCGACGGTCGTAGGTAGGATGTGCATGTAACTGTCTATACTCCTGCGGGGTATGGAAAGAGCTAACGTTATATAGGTGATACTCCCCCAGCGTAAGGCATTGAAAAACATCTACTAAGGGGTCGGAGGTTGGGATGTTATCTGCGGGAAAGGAAGTGGTATTTGTGATGGGTGGTTTCATTGGTTGAAGGTGTAGGTGCAGTTGAAGTGGATGGTTGAGGTGCGGATGAAGTGGATGGTTGGGTTGGATGAATGGGTGTCTTGACTGGTACAAGCACATAATTAGGGTGATATAACATATTGCAGGTTTTGAAGGGGGGAGGATCAGCTTTTATGGTGTAGGACTTCCCCTCGTACTTAAATTTTATGCATCTATGGAAGGTGGAAGGAACGCATCCCATAGCCCAGATCCAAGGGCGGCCTAACAACATATTGTATTAGAACTCTCCCTCAAGGACATAAAAGAGTTCGGGTAAAGTACATGGCCCTACACGAATGTTAAGGATCACGGTGCCTAAGGTAGAAGTAATAGCATCATTGAATGACCGCAACATGATGGGGTTGGCACACATGCAGCTAGAAGGGATATTCATTTGTTGGAAGGATTTTGAAGAGATGATGTTTAGGATAGCACCCCCGTCAATCATAACACGACGTACCTGAATGTCCCAGAACATAAGCTGAGATGAAAAGAGCAGGGTCAGGATCTTCTGCACCAAAGACGACAATTTCATCTTCAGAGAAACTGACAGCAGTGGCTTGCTGTACAGAGACAGAAGTGGTTGGGGAGATAGGTTGTTTGGTGAGTGAAGCAACGTGATTGGGTGTTAGAATGGAGGTAACAGGAAAGGTTTCATTAGGTAAGACCTCTATCCCTTGAAGGATTTCAACGAGAGCTTGTCGATGAGATTCAGAAGTTTGAATGAGATCGTACAGTGTCATTTTTACAGGCAATTGGTGAAGCTGTTTGATCATGGTACGGTGGGCAACTCCATCAGAGACGGGATAGGTGGGTCTGTGAATAACCTACTTTAGGTGGTGGTCCCATCGGGATGGTGGACGGAGAAAGAGAGGCCGCAGGTGTGCTTCCTTTAGCTTTCTCATTGTTTTTTCTGTCCTCGAGTAGCAACACTAATCATGTTGATCTCGTGAACACGAGAGGAGGAAGACGGTAGGGATAGGTCATGGTCTTCGAGAGGTGGGGTTGTAATAATGATAGATCTTGGTGAAGTGGGGATAGGTCGTATAGGAGAAGGAGATTGAAGCTAAAGGTTTCTCTCTTCGTAAGTTACCTTTTTTAACCTTTTTATCTGAGAGAGGTGACTGACGAAGTATAGCTTTCAACGCTTTGCATCCCTCTACATCATGTCCTGGTGTGCGGTGGTAAGCATAGATTTTAGACTCATCATAACCTATAGGTCGAGGTTTAGATGGATCATAAGGTCTATGTGGGGGTAGGGAAATGGTCGCATTCTCTACCAACATAGCAAGGATTTTGGCGTAAGACCCTTTGAGTGGGTCAAAGTCAGAGGAAGAGGAGGCTATTGACTGGGTCGATTCTGGTGATGATGTGGTATGGTTGGTTTGTATGGGTGGTGGTTTAGCCAAGGAGTTTTGATAATGGGTTTTAACTAAACGTGGCTTCTTTGACGGAGAAGCTATGTTTAGCTGGTTGGATGATGAGGCCACAGATGATGTGGTATCAGAAAACAACCACGGAGAAATAGGAGTGATAGAAAACAAATCTTTTGATGATGGAATTTGTTTAAGGTTGATAGGTGGACAGGATACACAGGGTGACAGTGTTGCTATACCCTTGGATTTTTGTATGGGTACAGAAGGCATAGGTTGCTTTAAAGAAAATGCAGGAGGTATGATATATTGATGCAAGGTAGAGGGATGGGGTCCCAATATGGAAGGTAGGTGTAACGACGATGGTTTTAGTTGTGATAGTGGCATAGATTGAGGAGATTGAGTCTGTCTCCTAATGGGATGGACGGCCTTATTTTTAGATAAATCAAGCCGCTTAGGTGGGTGTGTTAGACTGGGTATTGGTGGGGTCCCAAGCATAGGGGAAGATTTGGTTAGGTTAATAGAAGTGGATGAGGTATTTGGTAGAGATGAGGGGGGTGAAGATGAGGACATAGGCATTTTAAGCTTCTGTAAACACTTCGGGTATATGGTAGAGGCATCGGCATCGGTCATCTGCATTTGAGTAGAATATGGCGTACTCAAACGTTCCCATAGGATCTGTCTATCTTCTAGGGAATGATAGTCCTCACATGTGAATAGGAACTTTTGTATGGAAGAAAGGTGGGTTGTGATTCCGGTCCACTGTGGGTGTGATACAGGGGGTAGATGAGGCACTGTATCAATGGGCGTTAAGAGGTCAACCGGTCACTGAAAAGATTTAGGCGATGAAGTACTAATAGGTAGGAGGGCATGTTTGAGAGGATCCGTCATGTTTAAAGAATGTGGTGATGTTGGTTCAAGAGGTTTTTCGTCTAAGGATGACAAAAGAAGTGGCGAGCCTTCTTCTTGTACATCAAGAATGGTAGAAGGAGACGTTTGGGAAATAGATAAATTAGATAACATCCGCTCACAGTCTTGCAAGGATGTGGTGTAAGAAGGCTCATTTGTGAGAAGGGAACTTTGGGCAGTTAATTCCTTGATGGGTAAAGGAATGGCAAGGATTTTAGTTTGTCTTGATGGTGAGGAAGGGGGTTCGGTTTCTTGCGTTAGTGAAGAGGCTTGATTCAAAATTTGTTCAATAGAGGTTTTTGGCTGGGAATCGAAGACTGCATGGATCTCATGAACACTCTCTTCGGCTAAGATATATTGATTTATGTTACTGTTAGAAGAATGATTCGGGAATGGTTTGTTGAATATTTTCAAATTTTGGTTAGCAGGGGCGTTAGGATTATCGAGGGATATATCCCTCTCATCAACCATTTCCTGCACTATGTTTTTCAACATCTTACAGTTTTCATGACTGTGTTCCTTCACGTAGTGGAAGTTACAGAATTCATTTTCTTTGTACCAAGAAGGTATGGTGCGAGTGGAATCAAACACAGAGTGAGGTTTAACAGGAGGTAAGGTAATGGCTCCTGCTTTAAGCAATTTTTCCAATATCACACCATATGTTTCTCCCAAGGGAGTGTAGCTGATGGGCTCGGATTTATATTTATAGGTGGTTTTTGGTGGGATATTAGACGGTGTTTGAGATTTGACCATCACCGCATGGACAGCTCCTTTTGATTTCAAAGAAGTAGATGTGTGAGGAGTGGTGGTGTTTGGTTTATTGGTGGAATCTGGAGTTCGGAAATTGGGGTTTTTGTTACGCAACCGCAATTTATCTTCTTCTAAGGCTCAAATTTCTAGTTATCGAGCCATAGTAAAGGCCTCATCAAATGTGTGGAAGGTTTGAATTTGAAGGGTAGGAGAGATGTGCTTAGCGCATGCCCGCGTAAAAAGTTCGATAAGTTCAGCCTGATGCAAGGCATATGTAAGTTGGTTAATAAGGCCCCGCCATCGTCCAATGAAATCTGTGATAGATTCGTCTTCAAATTGTCAGATGGCATAGAGGTCGGTGATAGATACTTTCTTGGCAATGTTAATGGAGAAATGATCCAAGAAAGATTGGGCTAGTTGGTTAAAAGAGAAGATTGATTGCTGGGTTAAAGCACTATACCACTCCAAGGCGGGTCCTGATAAGGACATGGGAAAGGTGCAGAGTAGTAAGGCATCATCATGAGCAATAAAATAACAAGCATGTCTAAATGATTGCAAGTGTTGTTGAGGATCCTCTTTACTATTAAAACGAGTAAATTTCGGCAATTCCCATTGAGGAGGATATGAATGAAGGGGGACAGAAGGGTGAATAGGCTCCCAACAAACTTGCTCGTATGTCAAGGCACTATGACTTCCTGAAACAGAAGCCTCCAGATTTTGCATTTTTTCCATCATTTGTTTGATGAAATCTGTGGTTGGATGAGATGATGGTGCGGTTGTGGTAAATGGAGGCAAATTGGGCCAAGGGCCTCCGCTAGACAATGGTGGGGTTAAGTGTTGATAAGGTATGGGGGATGAATATGTTGAAGTAACCGAATAGGGATGTCCTATATAAGATGTTGAGGTCACTAGATACGTGTGTGGGAATGAAAAGGTAAGTGGAGCTTGAGAAGGAAAGCTCGTGTGGATAGGTTGCAGAGAGCAAGTCATGAACGGAGCAGTCTGCAAGAGAGACGAGGTAGGAGCAGTCGGTGGTAATGACATGTGGGGCCCAAAATTAACTAAATGAAAGCCAATCTGTGTCGTATGAACCTCTGAAGCTGTCAGATTGGGAGACGGGGGCTAAGGATGCAGAAGGCAAGACGGTGTTATCAGGCGGAGTGGGAGCTAAATGAGCAGCTATACTAATAGGCATGCCAACAAGGAGTTGACCATCGGGTGTATGGTCAGGGGCATGAGACAAATAGTATTGTACAGCGCTAGGATTAGCATCCAAAAATTTGGCAAATTCCTTATCTTCTACAGGAATTTTGGGATCTCACTGGTGTCCGTAGGATTCCCCATAGAATGTGAAGGGGGTGATTCAGGAAAAGGCACAGAGCAGGCATGCGAAACCATGGCGGCGGCTTGTTTCCGAGTGATAACAACCATGGACAAGAGTGCACAGTAGGGCTTTAATCTATCAGGAATAGAAACAGCCTCAGAATGGTGAAATTGGTAGGTTGCTGGTTTGTTAGGAACTGTAAAAGACAATAACCGATATCGGTCTGATAACCGATGTTAGTTAGACTATAGCCGACGTCGGTCAGTTAACCGATGTTGGTGTAATAAGACTGGTATAAGAAAATATAAGAAGTTGCTGATTTGTTTTTTAACAACACTTAGTACATTTGTCAAATTGTTCTAAGGTGATCACGAAAGACAGTGTATAACAGAGAAAACAAAACTGAAAACAAGCAAGATGCACACGCAAATCCAGAGACTAACCCTAGGGTTAATTTTAATTATTGTGGGCTTATGCCTTTAGACATAGAATGATGTCAGAATCCTAAACAAAAGACTTAGGGAAATGTCAAGTTTGTTTTGGCTCATAAGGTTACCTCAATCGAGCAGAGGAATACCGTGGAAAAAGGGGGGATGTTTTGAGCTGTTGTGTTAATTGTGAAGTGATTTGGTATGTGTTGTGCAGTGAAAGTAAGATTAATTTCTTGTCAATACCATGGATATCACCCCCACGTGTATGACCTGTTACTTAATCTATGTTCACTAGAATTGAAAATAGCAAGCAAGAATGTGATGCACGTGTTTTAAACTCAAATCGAAAATGATATTCAATGAAGCAAAAGAGATGAATTTCACTAATGTAAAGATGTAAAAGCAAGGCCAGTTCTTTTACCAAAATAACAAAATACCTTGTGAATATCTTTAGAAGAAGAAAAAAGCAGGTATGCTCCCTATATAAAAGCAAGCAAGAATTAAAGAAACCCAAAATGGGTCCCACCGGGCGTGCCAAAATGTTTCGCACGGAATGTTTCAGCTCTATGGAATAGACTTGCTTCTATCCTTTCATTCCTTTAAGAAACAGATAAGGGTTAGGGCTAGGAGGAATACCTATTGAATGTTGAGATGGTGTGCGCGTACCTTAGAGAAAGATTAGATTGACTGCGAAGAACTCCTTTTTATCTTGGAAGGACTACCTGCAAGCAAGAATACAAGACCACCAGATTTTAATTAGACAATAAATGAGGGAGCTGCCTTAGGCCCAGGAAATATAAAACTTCCTTTCGAAGGTGGTCAGTTCCCCTTTTAATATGAATTAACACAAATGATAACAAAGAAAGCTATTGTAAAATCACGATTTAGGTACCTCGTTACAAAGCAATAGAGGCTAAACTATCAATAATAAAGAGTCACGTTGTTTGTTCAGTTACTGGTCGTTGATACATTCAGGTTGAGTTATAGGGAAAAAACCAGACTGGACCTGAGGTTGTTAGGTGACAAATAGGCGAGAGGAAGGTTTTGGGGTATAAGTCACAGTGACCGATGCCGGTCACTGGATAACCGACTGCGGTTAGAGAACCGCTGCCGGTAGGGGATAACTGACATCGGTAGGGTCAGTAATCTAGGTGCTTCTGGATAGAGGTTGGATGCAGGGTGATTGTGGGGTTATTAAGACTAGTGGATGGCTGAGGGGAATAGTGAGAGGACAGGGAAGACTCAGAGTGTGATAAAATGGTCTTCTGGGCAATAATTACTGGTAGGTGATTGTGGGGTTATTAAGACTAGTGGATGGCTGAAATAGTGAGAGGACAGGGAAGACTCAGAGTGTGATAAAATGGGTCTTCTGGGCAAGTGTGATATATGGATGAAGGTTAAGTGTAGGGTGCTGGTAGGTGGTAGATCTAGGAATGAGTTTATAATTACTATCAATCCACAGGCTCAAGAAATGGTGCTTAGAAACATACAAGACACTACTTACTCATTCCTGATGAAGATGCAGGTTCCACGACTGTGATGACGAAGACAGGGCTCAAGTAGGATGATATGACAATCCAAGATGTGTTATCTCCTCTTCTGATGCTTGGATGAGTGTCACTGGGCTCTGGTTATTCAGTTGCAGTCTTGGGCTTTATGTCCTTCTCTGCAAACTCTTCTTGTTTCTTCACTTGTCTCTGTTCAGCCAAGCAAATCCGGATCCTTTCAATGATTTCTCCTCCTCTCGATCAAATGAAAATCTGATTCCTTGTTTTTGGTTGGAGGTGGTCATTAACAGGGAACCGATGGCGGTTACACAACCGACGGCAGTCGAGTAGGAACCGATGTCGGTCAGGTCAAAGCGGGCTATTTTTGGTAAAATAGCCAGCTTTCCCTCCTTTTCTCTCAAGGGATTAGTTGCGGGCTTGGTCAAGTCATTATGAGGTTGGTTTTAGGTGCGGGTGAGGAGTAATTAGTCATGGGTGTGGATGTGGACCAAGTTATAGGTCTTAATTAGGTTAGTTTAGGGTTAAGACTAGGTTATAATGAGGTGGCGAAATGAGGTGGCAGGTATGGCGATGTGAATTTATTAATTATAAGGTAATTAATAAATAATTGTGTAAGGTTTAGGTGATGAGGTTAGGTTGCGAAATGAGATGCGGGGCACAGGGGGTCATGAGACACAAATTTGGTGTCTGCAATACATACCCGGTTCATAGACCAGTGTCTATATCCAATATCAAAAACCCATCTTTGTTCCTAGGATGTCTCAGCTTTCTCCACCACCCTCAGCCCCTCCCCCTGCTGGTCTCTATGCTGGCTCTTGCCTCCTCCCTATCACTGACCCACCGGCTATGGCTGCGACCCCATGGGATCTCTGGCTCCAGGATGTCTCGGCTCTGTGCGCCGCATATGGCTGATAGTTAGCCCCGGTACCATCGAGCACGTCCTGATAGTACCGAGCCTCCGCTCTCACCTCCATATAGCGGGCCCGTGCCACCATGGTTGCTATGTCCAGTCCCTCGACTCCTAATAGCAGTGGCCCCTGCCCTATTAGTACACCCTGTGCCTGTGGCGGTACCTGTACCTGTGCCTGTGCCTGCGGCGGTGCCTGTGCCTGTGGCAGTGCCTATGGCTGTGCTGGTGCCTGCAGCTATGCCTGAGCCTATGCTTGGGCTAACTACCCCTTTAGCACCCCAATCTATGTCTGTACAGTAGCAAGCTGCCCCTGTAATAACTACACCTATCCTAAGAGTTGGTCCCTCTCTGCTATCACAGTTGCCAAATCTAGCTGCGCGGGTTGTGCTCTCATAACTGCTCTCTAACCTGCCCACCAAACCAAAAAGGCACCTGTCACTCCAGCATCATCCACTGTATCATCAGCCGGTCTCTCTGCTACCCAATCTGGGTCAACGGGCTGCAGTGCAGGTAGTAAGGCCTCTACATCATCCCTCCGGTAATGTGGGAAGGGAGGTGGCTCATCCTGTCGCAAGCCCAACTACCATCGTACACTCTCTAAGGGTATCCTCTCATACTCCCCAAGCCTTCGTCTTGCTATCCAGAAACTATACTAGATCTAGCACATCTGTGCTCGGGCTCCTCCTCAGGGTTGATGGCCTCTATAGGGCCTCCATATAATGTCCAGTGTGGTCAAGCCCTCTAACATATGACGGTAGTAGGCCACATCTCATCCTGCGAGCACCGCTTGTGGCTGGCCCACAACCCCTAACCACCTCTGAAATCCATATCTATATACTATCTGTGGCCCTGGCTACTGGGGCAGCCCTACATGTCGTATACAGATGATATGCTCGTACGCCCAGTAGTGTAACAAAAATGTCGAGAAAATACCAAATCACCTCATACGACGATAACCTCACAGCTCTCTGTATAGCTGCACCAGATACAGTAGTGCCCAGGCATAGCATGTATGCTCCTCTACCATCTCGTGTAAAACTCCCATCAAAGCCCGTGGGAAGCGGCCTCCCTCTGAGTCAGGGAGGGCAAAGCAGGTGATACCAATCATGATCAACACGGCAAGCCATGTCTCCTGTCGGTGTGCGTGATACATGTTGCCATAGGCAATTCTCATGTTGTGATAGGTAATCAATGGGGTTGCATCCCTGAATACATGCAGGATGCTATCCATTGTTGTCTCTGCATCCACCTGGAACACTACCTCACCTACGATCGGCAGTCTCAGGATGCAATACACATCCTCTAATGTAATCATCATCTCTCCAGTAGGGAGATGGAAGACATTGGTTGCTAGATCCCATCTCTCAATGAGGGAAACCATCAGGCTGTGGTCCCTATCCACAGCCCTATACCGCTAGACTCCACCGAGTCCAACCTCTCGCATGATGGTCCACTGCACTGCAGACACATGTGGCCGCATCCACCTCAATAGAGGGGGCATCTGATCCCACATCGTGAGTTGCTGGCATGCTTGTAAAAACAACCCACTTCATCAGGCCTACCCTTTACAATAACAACTACCTTAACTCTCTATACCCACTTACCCACCCAACCACAACCCAACTCTACAACACACATCTACACCCACCTATCTTACCCTATACATCTACGATATCCCCTTTACTTATCTCACACCCTACGAACCACCCCGATCTACTCTAGCCATGTAATTATACCCCTACCACTTTAGCACCTCCTACTTCATACCCAACACCTAATCTATCCTACCTGAACCAGCCCCCCAATAACCCCAGTTCCCCCCACCCCAATCACGTTTCTTATCAACTCTACCCCCTCCCCCTTCACCCCCAAACAAACAAACAAAACAATACGACAAAATTCTAACAACAAACAAAAACCACAACTCCTACCCATGCTGACTGGTACCGGTCACCCTCAACCACCATCAGTCCCACCAAGTAAATTATATGTGCTGACGCTAGTCGACCTATGACCGACGCCGGTCTATAATCAAACAATGTATAACTATTTTCTGTGACCGATGCCGGTTGCCTAGTGCCCGACATCAGTCACTGTCCAATTGTGGGGCCAAACCCAAAACGGCCCACAAAACACCTTTTTACCTATTTCTCCCTATTTACCCATAAGAAAACCCTAAAAACCTACCCACCCTACTGTTTTGACCTAACTACCGTACCTACCCACTCCATTTTACAAATTACTTCCATTCATTCATTATTTTATTAAAATTAAGATTCTTACCCAAAACCCACATCTAAGTTAAACTCATTAAATTCACATAGGTAGGAGTTCAGAGCCTACCGGTATGACTACACATCATCGTGGTGGGATAGGTGTCGGTGGTCCAGCTGGTCCAGCACCTCCTGCTCCTCCTGGCTATGTCATGGCTCCAAATCTCCTCAGCTGGGTCCTCAACCAATCAAACTCTACCTCCTGCTCGCTGGGGTCTACCAATCACTCACTCCTCCACTTAACTGGTGCCAACTCAGCCCACAAACTCAACAAACTCACTTCACACCTCAGACAGCTAAAATTGGGCGCTTTAAATTTATAAAGTGACAATGACATGCTATATTTTTATTTTTATAGGTTTTGACCTATAACTGATACCAGTTATTTCACAACCCTCGAATACCGGTATTGGTCTTCTAACCGATATCGGTCACACATAACTGATATCGGTTAGCAACTTCCTTCCCCTAACTCCTGCCCTTACCCACCAATCTCCACTTTTTCCCGCATCACCTACCCCTGGTTTTGTTGCCTAGCCTTATTTTGACTTCAATCGGCCCGACCCAGGGCTGCAACCAACCATTTGGCCTGACCCACAGCCGCAACCAACCATTTGGCCCAACCCAAGGCCACAACCAACCATTTGGCCCGACCCACGGCCGCAACCAACCATTTGGCCCGACCCACGGCCACAACCAACCATTTGGCTCGACCCACGGCTGCACCCAACCATTTGGCCTGACCCAAGGCCGCAACCAACCATTAGGCCTAACCCAAGGCCGCAACCACCCAATCAGGCCCGACCCACGGCCGCAACCAACCAATTAGGCCCAACCCAAGGCCGCAACCAACCAACTAGGCCCGACCCAAGGCCGTACCCAACCAATCAGGCCTGACCCAAGGCCCTTACCAATCAGTCGGCCCGACCTAAGGCTGCACCAATTAAGTACCCTCGACTAAGACCCGTAAATTACGATTTTATCCACCCATCATGTAGCTTTTTGTTCAATCGCACTCACATGTTCGTGTTTTTAGCATGATTAGGATACTTGAATTGATCAGTTGCCGACCAACTTTTCCTAGACCGAGACCGTGAAAGTTTATCTCAACCAAACCAACCATTTGGTACTCTGCCGAACATGCCTAAACATTCCTGTACCTTACCCGTTATATCCCATGGAGCTACTTCCTATGCCTTGGATACTAGGATTATATCACCCTTGTTTGGATAAACTATCAACCTTTGCCTATGAATTGCTTGTTTGCTCTTCAAATCATGTACCCTAGTCGCACTACTACATTTCAACGTGCATCTGCTTCCTTGAACTTACCTCACCATCTTACCCATCATCTCAACACCATTCACCCTTTATCAACCCTATCCTTGATTTCATGTCACCTCAATCTCTGATAGATTTGAGGGGGATTACCTATATACCTATACCCTTAATGGGAGTAACCACTTCTTATTATTGTCAGTGCAGCTTTACAAGACAAGCTACACGACAACAAGGAGCTAATGTAGACACCAAATTTGTGTCTTACGACCCCCTGTGCCCCGCATCTCATTTCGCAACCTAACCTCATCACCTAAACCTTGCACAATTATTTATTAATTACCTTATAATTAATAAATCCACATCTCCAAACCTGCCACCTCATTTCGCCACCTCATCATGACCTAGCCCTAACCCTAAACTAACCTAATTAAGACCTATAACTTGGTCTACATCCACACCCATGACTAATTACTCCTCACCCGCACCTAAAACCAACCTAATAATGACTTGACCAAGCCCGCAACTAATCCCTCGGGAGAAAAGGAGGGAAAGTTGGCTATTTTACTAAAAATAGCCCACTTTGACCTAACCGACATACCGGTTCCTACTCGACCACCGTCGGTTATGTAACCGCCATCGGTTCCCTGTAAATGACCTCCCCCAACCAAAAACAAAGGGTTGGATTTTTCATTGATTTGAACGAGAAGTCATTTGAAGGATCCAAAATTCACTTGGCAGAGCAGAGACAAGTGAAGAAAAGAGAGGAGTTTGCAGAGAAGGACATCAAGCCCAAGACTGCAACTGAGTAACCAGAGCCCAGTGACACTCATCCAAGCATTGGGAGAGAAGATAGCTCATCTTTTGATTGTCAGATCATCCCACCTGAGCCCTTCCTTCGTCATCACAGTCCCGGAACCTGTATTTTTCATCAGGAACTAGTAAGTAGTGTCTTATACATTCTTTTAATAATATTTCTTGGATTTCTGAATCACGGTAATTACAAGTTTACTCCCAGATCCACTACTCGGTAACACTCTCCATCTAACTTACATTCCTCTACACCTACATTGCCCCAAGAACAGCCCCCATACTCTCTGAGTCTTATCTGTCACCTCATTACCTATCCCCAGTCATTTTATCAGCCTTATAAACACCATAGCTATCATATAGCCATCTTATAGCCAACCTTCACCAAACCCCTTTAATCACTACCCCTACCGATATCGGTTATCATTAACTGGTACCTGGTGACACTGACCGGCGTCGGTCACTATGATTCAAAATCAAGACCAACCTTTTCTCTATTGTTCTAACAAGGTAAATAAATTGTAAATGGACAATAGCTTATTTGTTAGAATTTGTGTTAATTCATATTAGTAGGGGAACTGACCACCTTCGAAAGGAAGTCTCATATTTCCTGGGCCCAAGGCAGTTCCCTCACTTATTATCTAATTAGAATCTGGTGGTCTTGTATTCTTACTTGTAGGTAGTCCTTCCTAGACAAAAAGGATTTCTTTGCAATCGATCTGATCTCTCTCTACGGTACACGCACACCATCTCAACATTCAAGAGGCATTCCTCCTAGCCCTAACCCTTATCTATTTCTCAAGAGGAATGAAAGGATAGAAGCAACTCTATCTCAGGAACAGAAGCATTTCTATGTGAAACATTTTGGCACGCCCGGTGGGACCCATTTCGGGTTTCTTTCTTTTTTTCTTGCTTTTATATAGGGAGCATACTTGCTGTTTTCTTCTTCTAAAAATTTCACATGATATTTTGTTATATTTGGTAAAAGAATTTGTCTTGCTTTCCCAGCTTTGCATTAGTGAAATTCATCTTCTTTGCTTCATCGAATACCATTTTCGATTTGGGTTTAAAACACGTGCATCCCATTTTTGCGTGTTGTTTTCAATTCTAGTGAACGTAGATTAAGTAACAGGTCATACACGTGGGGGTGATATCCACGGTATTGACAAGAAATTAATCTTACTTTCACTGCACAACACATACCGAATCATGACATAATCAACACAACAACTCAAACATCCCCCCTTTTCCACGGTATTCCTCCACCCGATTGAGGTAACCTTATAAGCCAAAACAAACTTGACATTTCCCCTAAGTCTTTTGTCTAGGATTGACATCACCTTGCATCTAAGGCATAAGCCCACAATAATTAAAACTAATCCTAGGGTTAGTCTTTGGGTTTGCGTGTGCATCTTGCTTGTTTTTAGCTTTATTTCTCTGTCCTATACTATCAGTGATCACTTCAGAACAGTTTAATAGATGTACTAAGCATTGTTAAAAACTCAAATCAGGAACTTCTTACAGTTTCTTATACCAATCCTAATATACCGACATCGGTTAAGTGACCGACGCCGGCTATAGTATAATCGACATCGGTTAGCAGACCGATATCGGTTATAGTCTTTTATAGTCCCTGACAAACCAGCAACCTACCAATTTCAACATTCTGGGGTTATTTCTATTCCTGATAGATTGAAACCCTACTATGTACTCTTGTCCATGGTTGTTATCACTCAGAAGCAAGCTACCGCCATGGTTTCACATGCCTGCTCTGTGCCTTTTCCTGAATCGTCTCCTTCACATTCTATGGGGAACCCTACAGACACCAGTGAGGTTCCCAAAATCCCTGTAGGAGATAAGGAATTTACAAAATTTTTGGACGCTAATCCTAGCGCTATACAATACTATTTGTCTCATGCCCCTGACCATACGCCCGATGGTCAACTCCTTGTTGGCATGCCTATTAGTATAGCTGCTCATTTAGCTCCTTCTCTGCCTGATAAGTCTGCTTTGCCTTCTGCATCCTTAGCCCCATCTCCCAATCCAACGGCTTCAGGGGTTCATATGGCACAGATTGGCTTTCCTTTGGTTAATCTTGGGCCCCACATATCATTACCCACCGACCACTCCTACCTTGTCTCTCTTGCAGACTGCTCCTTTCATGACTTGCTCTCTGCCACCTATCCACACGATCTTTCCTTCTCAATCTCCACCCACCTTTTCATTTCCACACACGTATCCGGTGGCTTCGACACCTTATATAGGACATCCCTATTTGGTCTCCTCAACATATTCATCCTCCATACCTTATCAACATTTAACCCCACCATTGTCTAGTGGAGGCCCTTGGCCCAATCCTCAACCTTTTACAACAACCACACCAGCATCTCATCCAACCACGGATTTCATCAAACAAATGATGGACAAAATGTAAAATCTAGAGGCTTCTGTTTCAGGAAGTTGTAGTGCCCTGACATACGAGCAAGTTTGTCAGGAGCCTATTCACCCTTCTGTCCCTCTTCACTCATATCCTCCTCAATGGGAATTACCAAAATTCACTCATTTTAATAGTAAAGAGGATCCTCAACAACACTTGCGATCATTTAGACATTCTTGCTATTTGATTGCTCATGACAATGCCTTGCTACTCCACACCTTTCCCATGTCCTTATCAGGACCCGCCTTGGAATGGTACAGTGCTTTAACCCAGCACTCGATCTTCTCTTTTAACCAACTAGCCCAATGTTTCTTGGATCATTTCTCCATTAATATTGCTAAGAAAGTATCTATCACTGATCTCTATGTCGTCCGACAATTTGAAGACGATTCTATCGCAGATTTCGTCAGACGATGGCGGGGCCTCATCAACCAACTTACTTATGCCTTGCCTTAGGCCGAACTTATCGAACTCTTTATGCAGGCGTGTGCTAAGAACATTTCTCCTACCCTCAAAATTAAAACTTTCTACACCTTTGATGAGGCCTTTACTATGGCTCAAAAACTAGAGATTTGAGCCTTAGAGGAAGAGAAATTGTGGTTGCGCAACAAAAATCCTAATTTCTGGACCCAAGACCCCACCAACAAACCCAACACCACCAATCCTCACACATCGACTACTTCAAAATCAAAAGGAGCTATTCACACGGTGATGGTCAAATCTCAAGCACCATCTAATACCCCACCAAAAACCACCTATAAGTATAAAGCGGAGCCCATCAATTACACTCCCTTGGGAGAAACTTATGGTGTCATCTTGGAAAAATTGCTCAAAGCCAGAACTATCACCTTGCCTCCTGTTAAACCTCACTTCGGGTTTGACTCCACCCATGCTATACCTTCTTGGTATAAAGAAAATGACTTCTGTAACTTTCACCGCGTAAAGGACACAATCCCGAAAACTGCAAGATATTAAAAAACATAGTGCAGGAAATGGTTGATGCAGGGGATATAACCCTCAATAATCCTAATGCCCCTACTAACCAAAATTTGAAAATCTTCAACAAACCATTCCCAAACCACTCATCTAACAGTAATGTAAACTAAGATATCTTATCCGAAGAGAGTGTTCATGAAATCCATGCAGTTTTCAATTCTCAACCAAAGGCCTCTATTGAGGAAATTCTGAATCAAACCTCTTCACTAACGCAGGGACCCGAATCCCCTTCACCACCATCAAGACAAGACAATAGCCTTACCATTCCTTTACCCATAAAGGAATCAACCGTCCAGAGTTCTTTTCTCACAGATGAGCCTTCTTACACCACATCCCTGCAAGACTGTGAGCAGATGTTATCTAACTTATCTATTTCCCAAACATCTCCTTCCGTCACTCTTTCTATAAAAGAAGAAGACTCACCCTTGTTTCTGTCGTCCTTAGGAGAGAAACCTCTCGAATCAACATCACCACATTCTTTAATCATGACGGATCCCCTCAAACATGCCCTCCTACCTATTAGTTCTTCATCGCCTAAATCTTTTCAGTGACCAGTTGACCTCTTAACGCCCATTGATACAGTGCCTCATCTACCCCCTGTATCACACCCACAGTGGACCGGAATCACATCCCACCTTTCTTCCATACAAAAGTTCCTATTCACACGTGAGGATTTTCATCCCTCAAAAGATAGACGAGTCCTATGGGAACATTTGAGTACCCCATATTCTACTCAAATGTAGATGACCGATCTAGACGCCTCTACTATATACCCGAAGTGTTTACAGAAGCTTAAAATGCCTATGTCCTCATCTTCACCCCCCTCATCTCTACCAAATACCTCATCCACCTCTATTAGCCTAACCAAATCTTCCCCTATGCTTGGGAGCTCACCAATACCCAGTCTAACACACCCACCTAAATGGCTAGATTTATCCAAAAATAAAGCCATCCATCCACTTAGGAGACAGACTCAATCTCCTCAACCTATGCCTCTATCACAACTAAAATCATCGTCGTCACACCTACCTTCCATATTGGGACCTCATCCCTCCACCTTGCATCAATATATCATACCTCCTGCGTTTTCTTTAAAACAACCTATGCCTTCTACACCCATAAAGAGATCCAAGGGTATATCAACACTGTCACCCCCGCGTATCCTGTCCGCCTATCAACCCTAAACAAATTCCATCATCAAAAGATTTATTTTCTGTCACTCCTATTGCTCCGTGGTTGTTTTCTGATACCACATCATCTGTGGCCTCATCATCTAACCAGCTAAACATAGCTTCTACGCCAAAGAAGCCACATTTAGTTAAATCCCATTATCAAAACCCCTTGGCTAAACCACCACCCATAAAAATCAACTATACCCCGTCATTACAAAAAACTACCTAGTCAATAGCCTCATCTTCCTCTGACTTTGACCCACTCAAAGGGTCTTACGCCAAAATCCTTGCTATGTTGGTGGAGAATGCGACCATTTCCCTACCCCCACTTAGACCTTATGATCCATCTAAACCTCGACCTATAGGTTATGATGAGTCTAAAATCTGCACTTACCACCACACACCAGGACATGATGTAGAAGGATGCAAAGTGTTGAAAGCCATACTTCGTTAGTTACCTCTCTCAGATAGAAAAGTTAAGAAAGACAACTTACAAAGGGAGAGACCTTTAGCTTCAATTTCCTCTCCTATACCACCTGTCCCCACTTCACCAAGATCTATCATTATTACAACCCCACCTCTCGAAGAATATGACTTATCCCTACCATCTTCCTCCTCTCGTGTTCATGAGATCAACATGATTAGTGTTGCCACTTGAAGGCAGAAAAACAACGAGAAAGCTAAAAGAAGCACACCTGTGGCCTCTCTTTCTCCGTCCACCATCCCGATCGCATCACCACCTAAAGTGGTTATTTCTAGACCTGCCTACCCCGTCTCTTATGGAGTTACCCACTATACCATGATCAAACAGCTTCACCAATCACCTGTAAAAATGACACTGTATGATCTCATTCAAACTTCTGAATCTCATTGACAAACTCTCGTTGAGATCCTTCAAGGGATAGAGGTCCTACCCAAAAAAACCTTGCCCGTTGCCTCCATTTTAACACCCAATCACGTTGCTTCCCTCACCAAACAACCTACCACCCCAACCACTTCTGTCTCTGTACAACAAGCCGCTGCTGTCAGTTTCTCTGAAGATGAAATTGTTGACTTTGGTGCAGAAGATCCTGACCTTGCTCTTTTCATCTCAGCTTACGTCTGGGACATCCAAGTACGTCGTGTTATGATTGACGGGGGCGCAGCCTAAACATCATCTCTTCAAAATTCTTCCAACAAATGAATATCCCTTCTAGCTGCATGTGTGCCAACCCCATCATGTTGCGGTCATTAAATGATGCTATTACTTCTACCTTAGGCACCGTGATCCTTAACATTCGTATAGGACAACGTATTTTACCCAAACTCTTCTATGTCCTTGAGGGAGAGTTCCAATACAATATGTTGTTAGGCTGCCCTTGGATCCAGGCTATGGGATGCACTCCCTCCACCTTACATAGATGCATAAAATTTGAGTACAAGGGGAAGTCCTACACCGTAAAAGTTGATCCTCCCCCATTCAAAACCTACAATATGTTATATCGCCCTAATGATGTGCTTGTACTAGTCAAGACACCCATTCATCCAACCTAACCATCCACTTTAACTGCACCTCAACCATCCACCTCAACCGCACCTATGCCTTCAACCAATGAAACCACTGTTGCAAATACCACTTCCTTTCCCACAAACAAAATCCCAACCTCAGACCCCTTAGTAGATGTTTTTCAATGCCTTACGCTGGGGAGTATCACCTATATAACGTTATCTCTTTCCATACCCCGCAGGAGTACGGATAGTTACATGCGCATCCTACCTACGACCGTCACGTGGGGGAGGTAATCTCTTACAGACCACCTAATTACCGCACCAACCTAACATATAGGGGTGTCGACGCATCCTCCATTACCCCTGAACCTCCCCTTGGTGTGGTTCCCTTCCAATCTGATTTTCAATACCTGAAAAATCGTCGTTTTGCCCTCACCTTCTTGACTCGCTGTGCTTGGAAAGGCTTCGGTTTTGGTCTTTATGAACAAGGCCGACATACAATCATTCCTGTGACTACACATAAGCACAATGATCGTAGTGGTCTTGGATTTCCTGAAACACTTACACTGAAAGAACCTCATGTCAATTGTATTCTGGAAGATGAGGACATCACACCCTACCGAACCATCATCACCCATTTTCCCATCGTCACCCACAGAATCGATAGACCCTGAATCTATCCCTCTTAACTTTTTTTTTTCATAAATGCTATCTTCCTGGTTCCTCTCACTTATCAACACGATAATGAGAACCCATCTTCTCTTCCCCTTCTGTATCCAAACATGATCGAAGAGGATTCACCTTCAATTAATGTTGTTGAGTGCCAGGATGACGACTCCATCCTCACTTACCTTGGTGCAGATGACTCTTATATTCAACACGCCTTACCGTATGAAACTCAAACCATGTTGAATGAGTCGACTATAGAAATCAACATCCACACAGAGGATGATCCTCACATTGTGAAGATCAGACAATCCCTTAACGCATCAGAACAAGCCACCTTTACTACCTTTCTCCATACCCGCAACCAAGCTTTCGCTTGGTCCTACGCTGACATGCCACGAATTGATCCTAACATTGCGGTCCATAACATTACCCTGAAACCTGATTCTAAACCAGTTAAACAGAAACTGAGAAAAATGCATCCACGCATTGCCCTCTTGGTCAAAGAAAAACTTCAATGACTCCTTTCTGTTTCCTTCATTTTACCTATTGACTATCCTCAATGGATTTCTAACATCGTACCTGTCACTAAAGTAACAGGGGGACTTCAGATATGTACGGATTTCTGAGACCTTAATCTCGCTTGCCCAAAAGATGAATTCCCCCTACCAAGTATTGATCAACTTGTTGATCTCACTGCCAGTCATGAGATGCTTTCTCTCATGGATGGCTTCTCGGGATACAATCAAATTTTGGTAGCCCCGGCCGATAAACATAAAAATACCTTCATAACTCCTTGGGGAACCTTCTTTTATCGCGTCATGCCATTTGACCTTAAGAATGCTAGTGCGACCTATCAGCGGGCTATGAATTACATTTTTCATGACATTATGCACACTATCCTTGAAGATTATGTCGATGATCTTCTTGGCAAATCTAAACATCGCAGTGAACATCTCGATGTTTTAGCCATTATTTTCGATCACCTGTTACAATACTGTGTTCGTCTTCAACCAAAGAAATGTGTCTTTGGTGTTCTTTCAGGAAAACTCCTTGGTTTTATTGTCTCTTTGCGTGGCATCGAGGTCAATCTAGCTAAAGTCAAAGCTATCCTAGAAATGCCCCCACCCACTAACCTCAAACAATTGCGTAGTTTGCAAGGAAAACTCCAATCTATCTGGCGTTTCATCTCACAACTCTCGGATTGATGTCAACCTTTCCATCATCTCCTTAAAAAGGATATTATCTTTCAATGGAGTGAGGAATGTCACCAAGCCTTTGAGGCTCTTAAAGCCTATCTCTTGTAGCCACCCGTGCTTATCCCACCTTAAGATGATCGCCCTTTCTACCTTTACCTTTCTGCCACCGACCACGCTGTAGGGGCCATGCTCGCACATCATGACTCCGAGTATCGAGAACAAGCCATTTATTATATAATTTGTACTCTAGGTGGATTATGAGACTAGGTATACACATGTAGAAAAGTTGCGCCTAGCCCCTATCATTCGTGGCCACCAAACTCCGACACTACCTCCTGAATCACAAAACTTTCGTCATTACCAACACGGACCCCATCCATTGTATGTATGCCAAGCCTCATCTAAACCAATGCATCGCCTGATGGCTTATGCTCCTTGCTGACCTCGACCTTGAATTTATACACCAGAAGTCAATCAAAGGACAAACCATTCCTGACCAACTCGCGGAAGCCCCTTTACCTGGGGAGCAATTTACCAATTTTAATTTGCCCGACGAACTCATCGCCACTCTTTCACTTAGTGAGGATTCATATCCAATGACCCTCTTCTTCGACGGATCCAAATGCCAGCGTGGCGGAGGAGCCGGCATTGTTCTCATTCCTCTTGACGCTGAGCCTATGCCTCTTTCATTCCGGCTCGATTTCCCCTGCACTAATAATATAATAGAATACGAGGCCCTTGTTTTGGGTCTCCAGGTCGCGTTACACTTAGGTGTTAAATCTATTAACATTTTTGGTGAATCTCAATTGGTAGTCAATCAAGTTATGGGCATCTACCAATGTAAAAATGAGGAACTTCAAAAGTACAAACACTACGTAGATCACTTTTGACCTTATTTACTCATTATTATCCAAACCATTCCCCACTCCACTAACAAATTTACGGATACTATTGGCGTGCTTAGCCTCACAAATTCCTGCCTCACCAACTGACTCTGACATATTCATCTTGATCCAACAACTCTTTACCCCATCTTACTCCACCCCGGATGTTTGTATGATAAATACTGTGTCTACTAATTACACAGGATATTTGGTATCACCAATTTCATGACTACCTCACAACCTCTATTCTCTCACTTGACCTAACGAGTACCGGCAAACGTTCTTTTCTTAAAGTGTTTCTTGTTATGTCATCATGGGGGGAATCCTTTATAAATGTGGCTTTGATGGCATCCTCCTTCGTATGTCTAACCGGTGCGGAGGTCACCTATACCATCTAACAAATCCCATGACGGTTATTTGTGGTGGACATTTTAGTGGCCTTGTCGTGGCCAACGAATCCTTTGCCTAGGTTATTATTGGCCTACTCTTAATAACAACTGCTATGAATATGTTACGCATGGTGTTTGTTCAGAACATGCCACCTTGAAAAACTCATAGCCATCCGCTACACAGGCACGACCGATCTTGGCCTTTCTCACATGGGGTTTAGACCGTGTTGGGGCGATCATCTGCCCTCTTCGCCCATGTCACCCCGAGGGATAATATAGCACAACCGAATATTACACAAAGGGTGGAGGCCATTTCACTCATTTCAACCAAAAATGAAAAAAATTCACAGAGTTCATTAACCATCACATTATTTGTCGTTTTCGGTGTTCCTCATCGCATGATAACAGATATTGGAAAATCTTAAACAAATAAGTTGTTCCAAGACCCTTTGTAATAACTCGGTATCAAACTAGCTTCTCGTCACCCGTACTATCACACAAAAATGGCCCCAAGTAGTTACCATCTAATAAACACCCTAACCAAATTCATCATGAAAGTTGTTGACGATTCTGGAAGAAATTGGCATGAATCACATCCCTTGCCTTTGGGCTTTATCGTCTTAACTAGCATGCGTACCTCCACTATGCACACCATCTTTCGTTGGTATAATGTACCGGGTTGTCTTGCCTCTCAAATCCAACATACCCTCCTTAGAAATCTCTTTCTGATCTTCTCACCAACGATGAATTTCACGCCAAGAGTGGGTTACCCAATTAGAGCTTCCTTGACGAGCGTCCTCTTACGGCTCTTGACCACCTTCAAATCTATCAAAATGCATCAAGCGTGCTTAGATAAGCGACTTCATGAGCGTACCTTTAAGGTTGGTGATCTGTCCTCAAAGAGAATAACATGTAACCAACTAGAACAGAGCAAACATGGAAAATTGCTCCACTTGGATTGGGCCTTACATTTATCACTCACACTTTAATGGATCAGGCACTTATGTTTAGCTGGCTTAATGGTAAACCGGAGCCTGAACCCCTAACCTTGCATCTCGCGACCATTGTCTACTGTTGAATTTATGTTAATGTCACTTCTTATCTAACCTTGGCTCGGCCCTTGCGCTCATTTACTACCGCATACAAAACTTTTTTTCATACATCTCAAAATCAAATCACGCTCACATGGTTTGATTATCCACCCTCCCCTAAAGATGCTTCCCCTTTTTAGTCTAGTCCCCAATGACATCAAAGTATCAAAATGACACATTCTTAATTAAAACACGTATGGGATTTTCTTGAGTCAAACTTCCTACAACACTAGATGCTTTCAATGCCCAACGGACAACTAAGACCTCTAAAAATATACTACACTCTCCCGTCGAAGACAGCTATATCCGAACTATTCTGCTAATTATATATAAGACTGCTTCCCCCTAAGGACTGCTTATACAACACCGCCGCAATCTGCTACTATAAATAGGCGACTCCTTGAAGGACAACTATACACAATCAGCCTTTTAATCAAAGCCTTCTTCGCATTGATCCAGCTTCCGTGAAGACGTCAAGAGTAACAATCCAATATCCCTTGTAGACTTCCCCGCATCGATCAGTCTATATTCAGCAAAATAAAAGTCACATTCAAAAGCACGTTTGAGTCCATTGACTTGTCCCTATTTAGGTTTGGTTCCTTTCTTTTGTCGTCAGGATACTCCCTTTTATACAAGTTTCTCTATGCCTCATCTACACCATCCCCTCACCTCACCAGTTTTTTAAAACCAAACTCAAGGACTTGACATAATACCCGATATATTGTGATTATAACAACTCTTTCACCTATAGACTTCTCGTCTATGCAAGGTACCTAGGGGTTTCAAGATCATTCACTTTATTAGTGGTTGTGGCTCTTTTCAACTACGGAACACTTTTTCCCCTCTTATACCCCCGAATCTAGATTAATGTGTTGACCTTAATCAGTATAGGTTACCTACCCCTTGGGTCTGCTAACTTTTCGCTCAATCACTATACCTAGACCAAATCGCCAATTCCTTACCAACACCAACAACAATTACCTTACCATATCAATATTTTTACCACCAACGAATTGGCCCTAACCTACCGAA